>OX371260.1:122975576-123511894 GCA_947311025.1 Lypha dubia | reverse complement strand
TACGAGGGAAGTTTAAATAGATTTCATTTCATTTATGCAAAATAAGTTATTGAAATTCTTGCTAAAAAATTATGTAGATAAAATAGAATATTTTTCAGTTTTAATAACAATTAAGCAACATGTTACTGCAACCATCCACAAATTCGGGCTACATGTAAAGTGTTTGTTTATGTTGGAAAACATGAATTATTTTCCTAAGAGAATATAAGTATGTTAGTGTTTAAACACGAAACATTAAATGATGACCAATTATGTTACAGTCATGGTAGCTGGTTAGTAACAGCTGCAGACAATATTATTGTTTTTTGTATATACGAGTACATACATACATACATATGTACATGATTAAGCATTTTTGTATATATATATTTATTTATTTATGAATGGTCATATTTGCATAGAAAGAAGAGAAATATTTATTTGAAAAAGTGAAATCTGCTACGAGGATTGTTTCACTGTGACTACAACGTCCTCTTGTTGGAGGAAAAAAGCAGTTTCCTGTTAACATTTTGCAGCAAAGTAATAGAGAGAAATTTAAAAAACTTGTTTTCCCTTGTTAAGTGGATCTTGTTTGATTATTATAGATCACCGGATAGAACACTTTTCATTGTATGTAAGTTTGCTAGAGACGTATACGAGAATAAATTAATAAGAAATTTGTTTTATATTAACTTGGAGTTTCTTGAGGAAGTGACAAGATTGTATTGTATAAACTAGTGCATACTCGTTCAAGAATACAATAAAACATGTATTTGAAATTTTTAGAAAAATCTATAAGACTTATTATGCCACATGGTCCAACACTCTATCATTGAATATTGCAAACAATTTGGAGTCCTGCCTATTTAAGTTTAGAATATACGCTGTTGAAATTTAAGGGTGTCCATTATTGATGTTGCAAGAAAACCATACAGAAATAAGTTTTTAGTGTAATTTTATTTCAAGCATAGCCAAGGCAACTAGAAGTGATTAGAAAGAACACAAACCACAAAGCTAATTACTGCACCACTACAACATTGTATGAAGAAATTTTGTCCTAGCTAAGCGGAAGATAGCGCCTCATGATTAAATTTTAACTTATTATATGAATCTATATATATAAAACCGAATTTGTGTCTGTTTAATTGTTTGTTTGTTTGTTTGTTCCTTATAGGAGGCCAAACCCTTGGACCGACCTTCCTGAAATTTTCACAGTATTTAACTGGAACTCTCGGATGAATTATAGGCTACTTTTCAACCACACCCATTTGTACGCCCACTTTTTTAAATTATATTACTCCTACCACGTAGTTTTTAACAGATTTTATAATGTAAAGTGAGCATAACTTCGCCATTTGTGGATCAATTTTCAAAATTCTTCCAGCATATGGAAAAGGTGCATTAAATTTTTTTGTTTTTGAAAATTGTGCTTAGGGGCAGAGTGTCACAAATGGCCCGCCACAATAATTGTTTATCAAATAACTTCGCCATTTTTCAAAATTCTTTTTGCATATGGAAAAGGTCCAGAATATTTTTTGTTTTTATAAATTGTTTGTTGTGTCGAACGGAGGACGGGGGCGGTAGTGCGTTGCAAATGGCCCGCCACAATAATTGATTATCAAATAACTTCGCCATATTTTGGACATTTTTTTACCTAAGTCGATGATATTTGGTACATATGGTATTGGCATAATATTGGAATACGTATTAGGAGAAAAGTGGGTGGGACGACGCCCCTTTTTTAGGAAAACCAAACCCTTGGACCGATCTTCATGAAATTTTCACAGCATACTACTGTGACTCTGGAAGGAATAATAAGCTACATGAAGTTTTGATTGAACAAAGAGGCGTGGCACCGCCCATATAACCCAAAAATTTAAATCGCCATATTTTGGACATTTTTTTACCTAAGTCGATGATATTTGGTACATATGGTATTGGCGTAATTTGGAATACGTACCAGGAGAAAAGTGGGTGGGACCACGCCCCTTTTTAGGAAAATTAAAAATCGTAATATAGTCTTAACTACTGGACCGATCGTCACTAAATTTTCACAATAGGATATATAAATACTTTTAGTTTTATTCTATAACGAGGGGGGGGTAGCGAAGCACACCGCTAGTAAATACTAAACTAAGGCCACCTAGATTAAAATATGGGGTCTTGTTAAGGGTTAAAAAGGGAATAACTGGTAGTTTTGGTACTTTTAATTTTTGTACGGATGTTTTGACTATTTTTTATAAATAAATATTTGTAATTTCTGGAGGCAGAAATGAGAAACTCTGGTGGTAGTTTTGGTACTTTTTAACTTATGGCAATATTTTCCTTGTGGTTCTTTTTTACTTTTGGTAGTTTTTATTTTTTTTCTCTTAATGGGTTGGGATGAAATTTTGTAGACGAATAGTGTGTTACACAAATTAATATAACGGATATTTTTTAAGGGATAAAAAGAGGGAAAATTGGAACTTTTAGGCTCGAATAACATGTGACACAAACTAATATAAAGGGCACTTTTTAAGGGATTAAAAGGGGGAAAATTGGTACTTTTAGGGACGAATAGCATGTGACACAAATTAATAAAACGGATATTTTTTAAGGGATAAAAAGGGGAAAATTGGCACTCTTAGGCACGAACTACATGTGACACAAAATAATATAAAGTGTACTTTTTAAGGGATAAAAGGGGACGAATTGTTATTTTTATTACTATTTATTTTTTTCTTTCTTTTTTTTTTTACATAAAAATACAGTGCACTTTGCAGGACAAAAACAAAAACGAGCCAAAATTTGCAGTATTGGTATCTCCTAGTTTCATTGATAAATTTGCTTAATATACAGAAATGTAATGCCTTGATTTACGTGTAGTGTGAACGAAGTCCCCGTGACTAGCTAGTGGAATATAAAAAGTTAGTATTGTACGACCATTGTGCAACTTTTTGAACTACTAAAATTATCTTGATAAAAATATGAATTAAAGTTATTTATAAAAAATTATATGATGTATGTTTTATTTATATATAAGTAAAATGATGGTGTTTAACTTAAGAGTTAAGCAACAATCAAATATAAATGAAATATATGCACAATAAACAAGCAATAAGACTTATAATTTCTTAATAAGGCGGCTTATAATTCTTTCTTTGGAAATAACAATTTTATATGATTAACCTTTTTTATATTAAAATCATTATTATTATTATTTAGAGCGAATCGAAAACATTTCAATAAAAACTCTACAAACACAATATGAGAGCTGCTAAAATTTTAAAAATTAATATAAGAATATTTCAATTTAACATAAATATAGCACATTTTTATCAAATGCTGAACGAGATAAGATCTATAATTTAAATTATTAACAAATAAACACTTTCTTTTTAAATAATAATAAACATAAAAGATAAAAATTATAAAAAATATTTTAGATAGATAATTTTTTTCTACATTTAAGCACTAAATTTATTTAATGTTAAGCAATAAATTGAAACAAATGTCAGGCGAAATTAAAAAAAAAATATTTTAAGAAACTATAGAATTTGTTGGAAACTGCTGCTTATCGAAAAAACAACACAGAATTCTAAAGCTGCACGAAATGATCTTAGCAAAAGTTTTTTGTTGGCAGAAACAAGTGTATACAGAAGAATGAATGTGGCTGCAAGTTTGATTCTCTTATTAGCAAAACGTAAAGAAAATAAATTATCTTGCAGCAAAAAAGAAACAGGTGTTTCGTATGCAACTTACAAAAAGGAAACTAAATTCTTTGATTATTTTTCTATTACACTAAAATTATTTTGTATTTTGCAGCTAATTTTTCATTATGTTGATTTTGTAAGTATTTTATTTAATATAAAAAAACTATTTTCATTGTTAATAAAAAGTAATAAATTTGTTAATATGAAGAAATTTTTTAAATGTTTGTATGCATTTTGCCAAAATCGTGAAAACTAACGGGTGGTTTTTATAGAGTGTCACAACTTTGATTTGGCATCACTGCTGTATTTGAGCACCCATTTAATACCTGATAATTGCTTTTTGTTTAGTTTGCTTTGAAATTTCATTATGAATTGACTTACACTAGAGCACGCGCGCAAATTGTTGAAATTTTTAATCAAAATAATTGTTCTGTTCGTCAAACTCATTGTGCAGCGGGCGCTTCAATTAATTTACTCCAAGAAACTTTTAATGAAAAAATGATTTCACGTAATTTTGTGTGACTTAACTTCTTGGATTATTTTCTTTGTTGGGTCTCCGAATAGATGTGTATTTCACATGCTGCGAAAATTTGTTAATTGGTGTTCCAGATTGCGCCTTCTACCTTCTACTGGCCACCACATGGCAGAAATCATATTTGAACAATAATTTCATAAAATTTTATTTCCAATAAAGTCCGTTTCATTGATATTAAACATATATTTCCTTGTTTTATTATGATTTAAACTTGTGTAACTCTATAAAAAACAGCCTATACAAAGATTCAAGCACATTAAATGAAACATGATGTATGTTTAACCTTCTAAAGAATTAAAAATTTACTTCTGTACTTTTTAATAAAAAAATAGTTTAATTTAAACTTAAATTACACAAACTTAAGCCTGAATAATAAAAACTTTTTTGTATTGAACACCATAGAGTTTAACTGAAATATTCATAACATAGTTTTGGATACAGATCAGTTCACAACACACTATTGTAACGAATACCAAAACAAAAGTTATTATAATCTTAAACATATTTTTATACACATTATAATTGAAATATAATTGTAATATATAAAAGTCTTTAAAGACTAAAACACTATCAATGTTCTTAACAATACTTTACAAACGTTACCACACGGTAATCTATTAGTAACAAGCGCATAGAACGATATAACGTCTGTCCCAGGAGATAACTTTCTTGAATCGTCATTTGTTCTCAAGATGAGATTGTAAAAGTCAAGGTTATAGTAATCTGAATCTTCCTTTGAAAGCATTAATTTAATCGAACTTGAAATTTTTTTTTTCTTGAATTATATTTTCCTTCCTTTCTTGTGTATACCACAAATTCATTTGTAATTATTAATAAATAAATATTTTTCTTCCTTGTACACTTTTAACCCTATATGACCCATAAGGGCTCGGTTAAATAAATAAATAAAATAAATAAATAAATAAATAAAATGAATATAATTTAAAATAAAAATGTTTAAACAATGCAAAAATTTAAATGTTTAAAAATTATGAGCAATTACAAAAAATACTGCAGCTTCTACAGCTGAACCTTCAAGGTAATAAGTTTTTAACAATAATTGTTAATCATAGCACATCTATTAGTAAATACTACCAAGATCAAAAGAATGAAGTTAAAATAAAGACACTAAAGGCCGCTACACAGGCGCAAAATTTATAACAGTACAAAAGAATTGCAGAAGTAAAAAAATCTAAATTGTAATTGTTGTGATTATTTACATGCTCATGCAATTACTTGCTAAAACATGACAGAGTAACAGATTTTATGGAAAATAAAATTGGAAAAGAAACAAAGAAAAGACCTTGTAGTAAGATCGACAGTCTTTGTACTTGCTACCTGTTGTTCAATGCACTCTTTCTACCATAATGTTAATAAAAATTTCTTTGTATTTTTCTTATGTCTGGAATTTCTCGTGAAATTCAGTTCAAACATGTTGCAAGTCTAGTTGTGCGTGTTCTTATTTTTTTTTTTGCCATACAAACGTGATGTTTCATACAGTCTTACAACTTGCACATAAACATTTGGTGGCTAGGTGAGTTCTGCATTACTTTAAGCTGGTTTTATATCAAACACAACTCTATTGAAGCAAAAAATAGGTCAGCATATATAAAGACAAGTTCAAGGCGATATCAGTTTCAGTTGTAAGATAGATATACGAGTGGTATCACACACCGAAAATATTCCATTAAATTATTTTATAAAATTAAGAAGAAATTTTGAATAGAAATAAATTACAAACACTATAATAATATTTGAAGTGCTAAAGAGAAAATATAATCATAATATTAACACTGCAATAAAGTGTGCATTACACAGGTTTATGTGAATTGCTTTAATAAGTGTCAAGTGTAATAGAGACCAACGAAAAAATTAATAAAATTTGTAATAATTTTTTATTTGTTAAGAGATTTACAAAATATTTAAAAAAAAAGGAAATATTTACAGGTAAGATTTTTTTAAAAAAAAGCTTATTTTTGCCAACCAACTCAAAAACTTAAATAAGTTTTTTATACATTTCTGTTTAACATTTAAAAGAGAAAGTTATCAATAGGTTGAATTATCTATTAGGAGGGTATGTACAAACATTCATTTTGATCGTGAGTGTTTATAAGAAACAAAAGATTTAAGAAACGAACTTCATTAAATTAAATAAAAGACATTTTTCGAAACGATTTAACAAAAAAAAAAAAAAAAGAAGAAAACTTTATGTTCAACGAAAATTTGTAAACTAAAAATAAAAATAAAATGATTCTTTGCGTAAAATATACCCATTCATTAAAATGCAATTATTGTTTTACAAAAGTTTTAAAGCAATTTTGAAAATAAATATGCTGAGAAAAAATTCTGATCTTATATTTAATATAAATTTAATTTCTAAAGAGTTACCAAAGTTGTAGCGTAATCAATGATTTGATAGTTTTGCGATTATATGCGTTCTTTAAACAAAACTGTTGTGCTAAAAAGGTGCGAGATCTTCATTGATAATATCATAACTATTTAATCTAATTTTGTAAAATGTTTGGCTTCTTCCACTTTTAAATGCACTTAAGTGTCAATTTAAATTTAGTTATCAGTTAAAAAGAAATATGTAACATATAAATAAAAGTATGTTTGTATAAGCAGACCAGCTTTTTATCTTTCTTAGAAAATCTTTAAAAACACACATTGGCAGCTCTTTTAACGTTTCAAAAGATTTTGTATATAAAATTTCTTTACTGCTTTTTTAAACTATTCAATTAGATACCAAACATTTTATGAAAAAACTTGATTAGTTCTAGGTGAGACATATTTTACCGTTTCAAGTGTAATAACATGTTGCGCCAGATGGTGTTGCAAATGCAAGAACTTTTCATGGTAGATTGTATGGAAGTAAATGTATGTATACGTTACGTTGATTTTAAAGTATATATGTGCTGCAAACTTTTAAAACCGAAATATGTACAGCGTTATAAATGTAAAATAAATTTCTTTAAAAGAATTAGCAATGAGAAGTCTCGTATTGTTTAAAATATGTAAATGTAAGATATGAAATCACGTTCAACAGAGCAACCTTAGATGTACTGAAAGGCTACAGAAAAAAACGTTTGTTATATTCAGCCGTGTGTGTTAAAATCTAAGTGACGTTGGATATTAAAAAGTTGCTTTGATGCTCAAAATATTAACAATGTTCGTGTTCGGCAAAAAAAAAAAACCTGCTACTAAACAGTTGTTGTATGTAGAAGCTTTTTTTTATCAATTTTTTGGGACGATACAAATGATTTGTTATGACGTTTTTAAAGCTATTTTGCTTTTGCTTTAGTAATTCGCAAATTTTATTTGCGACAAATGACTTGTGTAGAAATTTTGTACCGGAATCACTTAAAAAACTTAGTGGTTTTCATACAAACTTTCTATTGAAACCAATATTTGTATTATAGAAATCGCACATAAAAAAATTTAAAATTAATTTAGTATTCATCTGTTTTGACGAAGACAGAACTATTGCTAACCTCTTCTTAATTTTGGTTCAGATTTTATTTTTTTCTGATCGGCAGAATAGAAACTTAGCATTTTAACCAGGTTCTTTCACTTAAATAATTTCAATGGAAATAAACTTCACTAATCCAAAGTCGGTTATACGAAAAATTGCCATCACAATAAAAAAAGTACTTTTTGTTATGTAACAATATTTACCATATGTATTGAACATATATAGCATGTTTTTTTAGAGTGTCACAACTTTGAGTTGGCATCACTGCTTTATTTGAGCACCCATTTAACAGCTGACAGCTGCTTTTTGTTTAGTTTCCTTTTGAATTTCATTATGCATCGACTTACACCTGGGCGACACGTGCAAATTGTTGAAAGTTTTAATCAAAATAATTTTTCTATTCGTACATAATCGTCCTTCAGAGCGGCTAATTCGAAGAACACCAAGATCGTGTGAATTAACCCCATTAGATTATTTTCTTTAGGTTAAGTTAAATCATTTGTCTACGTCGATAAACCACAAACAATTGAACACCTGGAAATCAATATTCGAGAGTTAGCGGCGAAACACACAGAAATCATAATTAAACATTAATTTCATAAAATGTTCTTTCCAATAAAGCCCGTTTCATTAATATTAAATATATAATTTCTTGTTTTATTATGATTTAAACTTGTGTCACTCTATAAAAACACCCTTTATAACTTATGCGATCACTTCGGATACAATCATATACATATACATATATCATAAATACAATGCAGTATGCAGAATAGTTTTTATAAAAAAGCATACATACATTTAAAGGCTTAAATCTTAAAAATATTATGCTCTTCTTAATTAAGGTCCACTAGATCTATTTCAAAAGGCGAATATACGTTTAACCTATTAAGGCCCAATATTGCGTTGCCACCAATTCCATTTCTTTTAATTTTACTCATTTCATAGTAAGGGTAAATTGAATATGTTCTGAAAGTTTCATCGTTCTTTCTCAACCGATGCATAGCTACGTCTGAATGGGTTAAGTCCGGTGATATTGTGAAAGTAATAAAAATACAATTCGAAAAGTAACCAATTTTTTTCACTACAATTAAATTTCATACAAAATAATTTAACATGAAATTAAGAACATTTTAAGACATTAGATCCTAATTAACACATACATGTAAAAATACAAGAGTTTCGAATAAAAAATATTAATAAAATTTCTCCAAATAAACAATTAACATAAACTTGCCAATTAAGTGCCATTCATCACAAATAAAACGAAATAGAAAGTTAAGAATTTCCAAAAATAAAAAAAAAAATAAATAAATAAAAAAATAAACAAACAAATCGACAAACTCAATTCAACACATGATTATTAAGTGGCAAATAGGTCAAGACAAACAAACCAAATACACAATTGAATGACAAGTTGAAAAAGAAAAAATATCTAAATAAAATTTAACAATTCACCTTCGCCGTTTGACTAGTTGTAAGTGTGGTAGAAATTGTGACGACATACTTAAACATTTTTTTGTTAAAAACTTTAAAAGCTTTACAAATATAATAGAAACTTCAAAAAAGAATGAAATAAAAGCAATAAAATTGATCTTAATTTATTCTGTCTGCATAGAAGCATAAATTTATTTAAAGACGACACTTTTTCAAAAGGCTTCTTTAGCACTTTTGCCATTTATTTCTACAATTAACAAATTCATCTGTAAGAGAGCTTAAATGCATGTGTGAACGTTTTGTTCATATTGTTGATGTTGTTGTAGCTGTTGTTTAGTTTTACTGAAAGTGTGCTATCACTAACTAACCCAGTTCTGTATACACATCAATGGATATGGTTTATTTTAAAAGCACAAAAAAAAAACACAGACTTGTAACTTTTACAAAATTCATGTCATAGAATTTTAGATAAATTTTGTTAAGAGTTTGTTGGTTGTGTAGATATTTGTGTTGAACCTTTTAAATGTTGAATTTTAAATTCTGTATCTTTTTGCTAGATTTTAAATTGATTATTAAGGCATGAAAGCTCTCTAGTCAGTGTTGCAAGACCTGTATTATTTTCATAAAGTTGCTAATAAAGACTAAGCCCCTTATAATAGATAAACGATTTTTAAAAACATCTGCGGCATTAATGTATGAATTTTGTTTGGTTAAACTGGTTTGATTGTGTTTTTTAACTTTGTCCATCTTATGAATAAGAGGTTAAGTTTTAATTTTATTAAATACCAATTTATGCTGTAAAAGTTAAAGTTAATCAGATAACAGCTGTACTGCTGGCATCCGTGCTTCATAGGATATACATTCTAAAAATGCAACTGTATTATAGATTGATCGTACGATTTGTAAAAATTTATGAAATCTTTCATAAAATGACGATTTTATGCGATCAGAGGAGCATTTATTGTAAACCAGTTGAGAATATTATATTTGCATTTATTCGTTACACTTTATTCTATTTGTTTTATACAAAGAAAGAGATGTTTTTTTTTATATAAATAAACGATTGTACAAAACAAACAGATGTTTTTGCAAAAGTTTTGCGTGATAGTGTGGCTGTAGGTGCCATTTTGAAACAATTTTTTCAAGTAGGTCAGATTTTTTTTAAGTTTTTCCTGTCAATGAATCGTACGATTGTCTAGAATACTGAAGCTCTGGCTTTAGCAACATCACAAAGAAGTTGATATTTTAGTTGTTCGATTCCCAACCAAACATCATTCAAAAGGAAATTCTAGGAATAACCGGTGTCACAGTCGACTAAGTCCACCTAATCCATTATAATTCCATTAAATACATCCACTGCTAAACAGAGTATGCATAGAGGATCATAGTGTTCACTATATAAATAGAAGCGAATTGTATGGATTTAATTCCACATACATATAGTTTTATTTTGGCTAAATTGAGTTCAATTAAATTTTTCGAAAAAACATTGGGTGCGTTTAGCAGACACAGTTTGCTACATAACTGTTGCTCAACAATCAGCTTAACGCTTTGATTACTGAGCGTTGAGCAAACATGTTGAGTGAGCGCTTACTGTTTTAGGTAGCAAAGAAAAATTATGATACATTTCATCAAATTACGATATTTCAGTTCAGTTTGACTTTTGAATCAAATTTCATAATACATACATATGTATGTATGTATATTTTTAAATTTTAATTCATTTAAATTTACAAATAAATATTATGAAATCTTTTTACAAAATAAAATTCAATAATTTTAATTTAAAAGTCAAATTTTTGATGTTTTTGACAAAAAAGTGATCAGACTGTTCAGAAAAATTAATCAAATCAAAAGCTGCACAAAAAATAATAAAAATAGATTTCAATTAAAAAATTTGTGATATCAATTAAATATTTAATTAAATTTGCACCAGTTAACAAATTAATAGTATCAATTAAATTTTTATACATTTATTAACTAAAATTATTTATCACAGTTAAAAATTTAATTAAATAAATTAAATATTTAATAAAATTTTTTTATATTTTTAATTATAGGGTTAATTGAAAAAAAAAAATTATATATTTTTTTCTGTGTGCTATATCTAAACAGTTTAGTAGCAGGTTGTTCTGTTGAACGCTCCTATTGATAGTTTAACTCAACAACTATATCCGCTTACTTTTAGATTATCACCCTTCGCGGGAATTTGAGGCATACATTTATTCACATGACATATTTCCCGTGGACAAAACTATGTTAAACAATATAAGAAAATATTTCACTAATATATTTTATTTATATTACATATGAAAAGTAATATTATCAGGCTCAAGTTCAGTTTTATTGAATTAATGAAAATTCAAAATTACTAAGAGTTTTCTTGTGTTGGAAAATATTATTATTTATATCCAATCAGTTTTTAGCAGAACGTATCAGTACCGATTTCAAGGCCGCTACACCTCTCATCAGCATTCTATTGTCGATCTTTACAATTTTTCATAAAGTGGATAGTAATTGGGAAGAATATCAACTATTTAACCACCAGTTTTCAACTGAGATAGAATACGAGAATTAATTTTTAATTCATTTGATTCTACATTGAAACAGTGCTGGTTAGTACGAAATTCTCCCATAACTGGTTGGAAATTACTAACAATCAACACAAACTCATAGTCCGTTATCATCAAAGTATTCTACTTTGTAATTTTAAAGTTTTTGTTGTTTTTACTCTATATTAGGGATATTCACATTTTACTTTGACCCTTGTTATTAGGGTATGTGTAGCTCGTGCCCAAGCTGAATTAATATATTTTATTTATATTATTACGAATAAACGTATTTCACTGGAAAAAAAAAACAACGTAAAAATTAACAATCACAAATTTAGTCAAAGGGAACAAATGTTACGTGCACTTTTATTCCCAATAAGGTTAAATATATGTAGTGAAATACTGGTTTTTGAAGTTTCTTCATTACGCTGCTTTTTTTCTGAATTAATGCAATTACTCATATATTGAAAGGAAAGTTTTGTTTTAGTCACTAAACTGCTTCATCAAGAACGACGAAATAGTAATGTTACAAATCATCAACAAAATTAATTAAATATGTATCTTTTATCAAGCTTTCCTTAGTTTATTTTCATAGAAAAGTTTTTAACAATAACATTTTATCACTTTAGTGTAATTGTACCAAAAAGTTTAATAATAAACACTATAGAGACGATGTACCTAAAGTAAGGCAAAAAAAAAATGTATTTAGTTTTCTGGTCGATTTTCTTTTAAAAGCATTAGATTTGTGTAAAAACTGCAAATAAATTAGTAGCATTTTAAAAATTTTGGGATTTTGCGAAGTGTGTTTAAAGAAATAAATTTAAGGTAGTGGTTGGTTTTTTTTTTTGTGGTTGGATTTTGCCATGAAAATTCCCATCCATGTTTGTGAGATCAAAGACAGACATTAAGGCATAATTATTTCTTTGAAATATTTATGAAATAAAAAGTTGACAGAACAATTTTAAATCATTTCATGGCTTTGCATGCTGGACACACTTATATACTGAGGGTGGTGTTGAAGTGGTTAGAGTGTTGACTACTAAGTAAACTATGAATTGGGGCCTGGGTTCAAACCCTGGCCAGAGCAAGTCAATCAGCATCATTAATTTCCCTAATGTACATTAGTGAGACATTGTATTAATTGTTGGTCAGACTATTGAAGTCATGAAGGCATAGCACTGGTCACTATAAAACTGTTCCGACAGCGATTGATGCTGTTCCAAGCTAATGTACACAACATCGTCCTCCTTCGTCGGTTAGCAGAAGCATCGGCGAAGTAAAACAATTAATAAAATGCATGCTACTAAAGCTTAACAAAGTTAATGCGTCTACTTAAAACCGGAGGCGCCTCAACACTGCCTTAAAAATTAACATAACGCGCAAAGCAGAGTTGTGAAAAAGTTAAGTCTTCTAAATTTTCAACATCTATTATCTCTACCCTATCCCTCTCCCTGTGTTCCGGCACAGTGCACTGCATACGTAGGGGTCATCCCCTGAGTGCTGGTCCTAATTATAAAAATAAAATATTAGACCTATTCACGTTTTTGTGCAAATGGTGTTGTATTTTAGCATTTGCAAATTGCAATAGCATATTTTTACTCTACAGCAATAACATATTTAGCATTACACGTGCTACTTTTTTGGTTAATATTCATAACTTAAGATTAATAGTTTGTATTTACTTTACTTATGCAATAACAGCTGATATTCAGTAAACCAAGCTGATGGATGATTAGCCGCCGTCACCTATACCCACCATCGCTGACTTTATTTAGTTCAAAAGCTGAGTCTCCTTCCTAAAAAGCCAAAAGTTCGGTAGAAAATAATTCTTCTAACCCAAAGAGGGCATTAAAAAAATTAATAGAAAATATTTACAAATGCATAAATTTTCAATCTCATCTCTTTATGTTTAGTTTTATGCGTAAGAAATAGTTTAAAGTTGACACGAGAACAAATAATAACCCCTAAGAAATTTCTAAATTCAATAATATATACCACCGCTGAATTTTCCCTAAACCCTTTGGCTCATGCTATTAAAATTCATTTTGATGTTGACTTTGTTTCTGTGTTTTTTTTTTTTTTTTTGTATTTATTATTGTATTTCTTTCAATCAAACCGTTTAAGGTATTAACTATAATTTTATTTTTGCTCATTTTGTCCATGTTTGGTTGGTTGGTCCTCTGGCTGTTAGTCATCTTGTTCAATTTTGTTTAATTTTTTGTTCAGCAATAAGTCGTAACTTTCATTCATTCATTCATATCATTTTTTTGAGTACAAGTATTTATTTTAATGGTTTCTGTTGCTGTTGTATTTTGTTTTGCTTTGTGTACTTCACTTTACGTACTCATACGTTTCTATTGGTTTTTTTTTTTTTTTTTTGTTTTCTTTAAGAGGGAGAAAGTTTATTTTTTTTTATTAATGTCTGTGTGTATGTACGTAAATATATAAATATGCATATGTAGGAATGTATAAGTTTTTTTTTCTTTTTGTGAATGTCATTTTTTTGTTTGTACAACTAAATTCATAATTTATATGAAATATTACAAAAAAGTGCAAAAATTAAAGTGTAGCTTTAAATTAATTATATGACAAATGTATAGAGAAATATGAACTCAATGCTATCGCTGGTTGCGTTTGTTGCATGATTGCTTAAAAAAATATTCAATGTTAAAAATTTAAGCAATTTGCAAATTGTGATTATAAATATTTGTGTATTATTTACGTAAATTAAATTTAGCTGAAAAAAATTTATGCCAAAAAAGAAAACGTTTTGATAGGCGGCCCCTGCAGTAAAATATATGTTACAAATAATTGTAAGTCCGCCACACCTTAAAGTCGAGAACTTTATAATTTCCAACTAATTTGCTTATCATACAATTTGCAATTATAAGTTTTTTATGGTATTTTTTTTAGTGAATTAGTTAATCTCTATGCTTTACGATTAGCTAAACCAAAACAAATACATAAAATTTTAAAGCAAACATTTTTGACAATATTTCAAATAAATTTTTATATAGTTTTATTAAAAGGTTTTCCAATAGCAATGATATGATTTTGAAGATTTTTGAAGACGTTTCGGATATTTGTAATATTTCATGTTTTTCATTGTATTCAGTAGTGTTTACAATTTCATCGAGGAGAGATATACGCAAGAACAACATTTACAAATTATTCAGATTTATTATCAAAATAATTGTTCTCCAATTGCAACTTTTCGTGCGCTTTTGCCATTTTGTGGTCGTAATAATCGTTCAAGTGTGCTCGCTATTCGTCGAATTGTTGTAAATTTTTCTTTACAAAATGATCAAGTGCCAATAAGAGAAAGAACCGCTCGAAGTAACGCAGTTATTGCTGCCGTTCAGGCAAGTGTTGCTGAAGACTGCAATTTGTCGATTCCAAGACATCCTCAACAATTGGGACTGTCTCAAACCACAACCTGGCTTATTTTGAGAAACGATTTGGGTTAACATTCGTATAAAATTGTTCTCACTCATGAACTGAAGCCATTGGACCACCGTAAACGTCGCGAATTCGCTGATTTTGCCACACAGCAAAAGTAACAATTGAGTTATTGTGAAAAAGTTTGGATATTCTATTATTTCAAGAAATTGAAATATTGAATTGCCTCCAAGAAGGTGTGATTTAACTCCATTAGACTATTTCTTGTAAGGTTATTTGAAGTCCTTCGTCTTTCGAAATAAACCAGACTCTCTCTCGCTTTACAAATCAATATTAAACATGCCATTCATAACATACAACTTAATTTAATAAAAAAAATGCTCGAAAATTGGGTTTATCGAATTCGTTCCTGCAGAAGAAGTCGTGGAGGCCTTTTGAATGACGTTTTATTTAGAACTTAGTTGTATCGATTGTTCCTCACATTAAGTAAAAATCTTTTGAATTTCCTTAACAATAAGCGGGCTTTTTTTTAAAGAAATCATATCGCACTTATTGGAAAACCTTTTATAAAATGTAAAATTCGAAACGCGAACCACGAAAAATTCTCTTGGTATGGAGTTTTAGGTATCTAACTCCGTACTTAACAGCAAAGATTATGACTTAGGGCTGGGACTCGATCCTTGATCAGGTCACGTACATCAACATAATAATATTCTCTTATGTGAATTGTTATTGGATTGTTTAAGTGATAATGCCATGACACTGATCAGTGATCCCACTGATCACTGTTTTAATGTACACCACAGTTCAATTGATAAAAAGCCTGCTAAAATAAAAAATGAGACTTGACTTTAGTGGCAATCCAAAGTTCAACTAGCACTGTTTGTGCGTCAGTCAGCTTACGAATCCTTTTGCAGCAACTGAGGCAACAGCGTATATTTCAGAAGTAGACCTAACCAATAACCTTTACAGAGTCCTGTCACAATTAATTATTTTACAATGTCAACCAGCATTTTTATCATCAAGAGAACACATCATTAGGACCGGTTCGCGTGGCACGAGAACTAGAGACTAACATTCTCTCAAATTTGGCCTTTGGCAAAGACCTTTTAGGTTTTATGTGCTCATCTGTTCCTCCAGACAACGGCCCTTTTCCCTAGAAATGATAGCAAACTTGTTTAAAATAATGTTTGATCTCATCCCAAAAATAACGAAAAAATTCTAAAAACATTTTAAGCTATTGCATAGCTTCTATCGCGGGCTTTGAGGTGACCGAATCAAGAAATTTTGAAAGGTTTGTTTCTTAAGTCTTTTGTTTATGAAACGAAAAAACCTCAGACTATACAATGTTGCCGCTTTGGAAAGTTTTTTGGAATTTCTCGTGTTGCCACTTTTCTGGGAATTTTGGGATTTTGAGGGGAGTTTTGTCCAAGTTTTTGGGAATTCCCGTCCAGTATTGCCACCTTTTCCCGGGAAATTTTCCAGGATTTCTGGGTTTTTAAGGGGATTTTTAAATATTTATATAAAAGAAAGTCGTGTTAGTTACACTATTTATAACTCAAGAACGGCTAAACTGATTTGGGTGAAAATTGGTGGGCAAGTAGCTTAGAACCAGGAGAAGGACATAGGATAATACGGTAAGACACTTTTTAACTCGGAGGACTAGGGTGCCCCTTCTTTGTATGGGGCACGTCCATAAAAAGCTGAAATTGAAATTTAAATTGCATAAGTTGATAAAAAAAAGCTATGCAATAGCTTTACCGCGGCAGTCTCCGTCTTTTTTAACTTAGAAACAGGCCGTTTAACTATTTTACAATTAATTTCTTGAGAAAATTTCAGTATGGTTAAAAATTTAAATTTATATAACACGACAGTTTACAAAAAAAAAAAAAAAAAAAACACAATGATAAATTAAAATGTATACCATAAGCATAAACAATTATTTGATTATTTAATTATAAAGCGATAAAACCAAACAGGTTGCATCATTTAAGCACACAAGAAACTAACGCCAGGGTAAGCTATACTCTCTTTATATTCATAAGACAACATTTGATACAAGACATGTTTTACAATAAACTAAAAGGAAATATATTATTTATATGCATTTTAATAAAGTAAAAAGTCAAAACCTTAAGTAACATTCAGAGCGTCTTTAAAGAAAACAAAAATTGAGGTCGAACAAAATCAACAAAAAAATTTTTGTTTACTTAAGAAATATTACTAGTGGTCAATAAACCTTCTTTGCACTTTCTTAGTTGTCTTGCTACCAAAAAAAAACAACTTTTTTTTTCTTATAAAAAAGAAAGTGAAATTAATTTGCGTGTGTGCTGTTGTTTTATTTTTTTTTCTTAATTTTATCTTGCGAACATAATGTTGGGATGACGATTCGTTAAAAATTGTCTTTAATGCCCAAAATTAATTTCACTATCACTTCTTGTGCATGTACTACCTTGAGTTGAAATCATTTCGATTTCCAGCAAGCTTAAAGTTGTTCAGAAGAAGAAAAAAAAAAACAAAAAATTGAAGTAAAAAATAAGTACAAAAACAAAAGACCTAAGAAGCTTGTTAAAATTTTTTCTTTCGAACTCTCTCATCTGTATCATCATCATCATCGTCATCTTCGTCATCATGTTGTTTTGTATTAATTTTTGGTTAGAGTATTTTTTCGTTTTTATTCATCTTTGATTTTCAATAAAAAGTGATTTATATACTTTTTTCTTTACAATATTGCATGTTTAGTACGATTTTCTCCATTCCAATATTTCTGAAGAAAACCTTTTTGTAATTAAAAAACGTTAACATTTACATTTCTTACTCTTTATTGCTTCTTCGAAAAAAGTGAAAGTTTCTTAAAAATCAAAAGTTAAAACGATGACTATATGAAAACAAATTAACTAAAATTATGTTTAATTTGTTACAAAACAAATGACTTAAGCAAAAAAAAACACGAACAAAAATACAAATAATATGCCCATCAACCATTAAATAGACAAGTATTTGTTTTATTACAATTATTAAAAATGTCTATAAAATTCATTAATTTCGTTGAAAATTTTATATAAAATTTGTATGGTTTCAACAGAAAAAAAGAGCACTCTTCTTAACTTTTCTTTGACCGAAAAAAAGTAGCATAGTTTATAATATTTTTGCTATACATGTACATATGTACTTATATAGTAAAGTTAAATCGAGGCTTTATAGAGAAAAACACCAACAAAGTGGCATTTTTATGACTAAAGTCAGAAATAAAATTTTTTCTCACAGCACTCAGATGAAATTAGGCCAAACGAGACAAGTTATTTCCTTTAGAACTTGTCAATTTTCATTACCAACAAATCTAGGCGATTATATTATATGACTTATTCAATACTTTACAAAATTAATATTCAATAAACACATTCATGTACATATATGTGTTAATAGATTCTGTCGGTCAAGCAAAAGTCGTTTACAAATTAAACTTTTTGCTGTCAACTCAGAAATAAATTTAGTTTTTAATTAATATTTTAAATTGTAACAATGTTTGTTTTAATTGGTTCTGATAGAAATAAATCAACACAATAATTATGGTTAGTTTAAATTTTAGACAACACGAATATAAATCGATTACTAATAATGATGGTTTTGATATTTTTAGATGCTTTCAATAAAGATTTAACAAGATCCCAATGCAATATGATTACTTTGACTTAGAATTTTAATTAACTTTAAACTTAATTGTTAAAACACCAATCACCAATCTAATGTGGATACTAATTTGGAAGAATATTAACTATTTAACCAAGTTTTCAACTAACGTTGTAACCAAAATTGTGCGAATATGTAAATATAGAATAAAAATGAATTAAATTAATTCTCGTATTCTATTTAATTTGAAAACTTGTTTTTTTGCTACCTAGGATTGGCAGGGTGGAGTTAAAACTAGCAAAGGAGGCCAAATACTTGGATGTTTTCCTAGATAGCAAACTTTCTTGTTTGCTAAGAAATCAGTAAGACATTTTAATTATTATATCTATGTAAATTTAGAAAGCCGTTATTTAATTTACATGAGCATAGAAAATTTTGTTAGTTTTCAGTATCGTGAAATGTTACATCGAAGTAATAAATTTCGTAAAAAGTTTTTTAGTAAATTTTATTTTAATTGATTTTGCAGAATTTATATTAAGATTATTTAGATAATTAAGAAACAGAGTTAATAGTTTATGGAATTTACACATGAATTTTTAAATCAATGCCTACTATAAACGCAGGAAATCCATTGGGGTCTGCAACCGAAGATGGTAAATTGGTTATTAGGCCGGTGATTTCTTATGGATGTGTCGTATGGTGGGTGGCGTTGGGGAAAGAAAGCCATAGGAAGCTGCTTGCTAAAGTCCAGAGGTGTGCTTCGCTGGCTATTACTGGGGCCCAGAGGAGCACCCCTCAGGCTGCCTTGGACGCCATTCTTCACCTACTTCCCATTGAAGAATTTGTTTTGTGAACGGCGGCAAGAAGTTTGCTCAGGCTTATGGAAGCGGGCTTTTTAAGGCCAGTATTTACAGCTCATACATCACTCTTGAAAGAGATTAGTTTTAGCAGACGGGATATCATATCCCCTGGTTTTACGGACTCCAAGGTTGTTGAGACTAATTTTATTAGAACGCCTTCACTAGTCCTTCCGGATAGGGATCTTTGGGTCAAATCTGACAGACTGTACGAGGGCTGCGCGGTCTTTACAGATGGATCGAAAATGGAAATAGGCACGGGTGCTGGCGTCTATTTCTTAGGAACAGACATTCGTAGGTCTTTTAGGCTACCGAACGTATATAGTGTATTTCAGGCTGAAATTCCAGCGATCCTTAGGGCCACGAAATTAGTAACATAACACGTAACTGAAGGCGTGGAGGTAACATTCTACGTTGACAGTCAGGCGGCGATGAAAGCTTTGAAGGGGCATAGTGTCAAATCGAAGCTGGTCAGCTGGCAGGCAATCTCTCAACTTGCTTATGGACAAATTTAGCGTGAGGCTATGTTGGGTACCAGGATATTCCAATATTGAGGGAAACGAAATCGCTGATGAGCTGGCAATAATAGAGTCAGCATT
Organism: Lypha dubia; assembly: GCA_947311025.1. Classification (NCBI taxonomy): domain Eukaryota; kingdom Metazoa; phylum Arthropoda; class Insecta; order Diptera; family Tachinidae; genus Lypha; species Lypha dubia. Next base: position 123,491,742 of record OX371260.1, on the reverse strand, counting down.
AGATGTGGCAGTTAGTGACAGGTTGGTTAAACCTCCAATCGGTTACTAATATAAGAAACTCAGTAATTGGGTAATTAGCAGAACTAACCATTCCTGGAGGAAAAAAGAAGATTGTAGAGTCTCGAGATCCATATGGACAGAACTAGACTCCGGTAAATCTGATCTACTGTTGGCTATGAATAGAAAGGTTTTGAAAGTCTTAGTAGGCGCCTTGACTGGCCATTATTGCTCGGTTAGAGCGGGGGCCAGCATATGGGAAAATGGCACTCCGGATTTTTGTAGGATGTGTGGGGATGAAGAGGAGCCAGAAACTATAGAGCATATTATTTGCCATTGCCTAAGGCTGCAACGCCATGGGCAAAGATGGCTGAGCAGACGTTTCCATGAGGACATTAGTGATATCGCGAAGTGCAAAGTTGAGGATATCAGGGTCTTCATCGTGAGAATTAAATGGCTGAATGATGCATGATAACGGCTTTTTGTTTTTCCATAGGAAGTAAGGAGACTAATTAGTCAATAAATTATAAATGAAGGGAATCACAATGGATCCAATTGGATCTCCAAGTGGATCTGTATTTCATACTACCCTTCCTAACCTAACCTTACCTAGAAAATAACGAGAGGTTGTTGAAAATTTATTAATTGTTGTCGAAACGAGCACGTGTATGACGAAGTTTCAATGTTGTCTGGATATTTTCTGGCCAAATTGTGCCGGAATAAGAATGATTTATACTTTTTATTCTTATTAAAACGAATGAAAGCTTTATTAAGAAAGTCTTCATTTGTATAAAATATTTACCAATTTCTCTTTTTATGCAAAATTAAAGTGAAAATAATGTTCTTAACCAAATTTACAGAAAAAATATAATTTTTTGTCTAAAGTATATTTAATATGTCTCTATTAGATGTAACCGATTTAAAAATTCTTGTGTAACTTACATAAATTCTTAACCCTTTTTCTTAATGATCTAAATATTCTTAAATAAATTCTGCAAAATATATTAAAATAAAATTTACTAAAAAACTTACTACGAAATTTATTACTTCGATGTTACATTTCACGATACTGAAAATAACGGCTTTCTAAATTTACATAGATATAATAATTAAAATGTCTTACTGCTTTCTTAGCAAACAAACTGACAAGGTACAGAAGAACGATTGCACATAATAAATAAAAATTGTGTCACATATAAATGAAGCAGTAACGAAAGAAAAAGAAAATGTACACATACACACATGCATACTAATATCATTAGCAGCAATAAAATAAAAAGCAGTTAAAACATGTTTGACTAAATCAAGCACAACAGCGTATCAAAAAAAAAAAAAATTCTATCGTTAGCAAGTCATATAACAACACACAAGATCTTTTTCCACAGACCAATTCTTCTTTTTATTCGTTTTTACTCTAAACTAATTTCAAACCTGATACTAAGTGCAGCAAAAGTGTAGAATAAATTCTAAAGCACCTCAATATGTAAAATTTTGGTATAAGACTTAACCATTGCTTTTTTCCCCATAATTTCCGCTTAATACAGTTAAGAATTTCTTAATGTTTACAAAAGACCATCTAAACTTTTATTTAAAATAGAAAAAACAAATACATAAAAACTCACAGTTTAAAACATACATTTATGTATGGAACAGAGAAAAAGAAAAACAGTAACATAAATTGTAAAAGAAAATAGAAGAATGAAAAATTATAAACAGTAATATTAAAACAATCTTTTAAATTGTAAATTCATATAAACGGAAATACACAAATAAACTGGAATAGAAAAGCATACATCAAATCGCTGTAAATAACAACAGTCGCAGACAGCTAGAATATAAACAACAATAATGATAGAGAAATACTTCAATGCAGCCTAAGACATAATGTTAATAAACTTCTTACAGATTAAAATGATGAAAATTTAATAGAAATAAAAATATATAAAAGAAAAATCAATTTTATTTTAATTGAATTTTTTTTTCCTTATACATATATACAAATGCATGTGTGTGCATTTGATAAGTAAAATTTAATGAATTTAAGCAAGTGAACATGATCTTCTTGTTTATGGCAAACGCCAGATATTTGATTAAAAAAAAAATGTGTTCCTGTAAAAACGAAAGACTTAAGACAAAAACTTTGTCTTCAATGATCGATAGTTTTAATATGAGAATGATGTAAAACTTGTCTATTCAAATGTTATCTTCGGATATACTTTTAAAATCATCGGTTAGGAAACTTTGTGAGAAGAGAAAAATATATTGTCGGTAGAAAAACTGTTGAGCTTAGTAAGTAGCCAAGCAAATAGTTGTTAATCCGCCCCATAATTTATTTTCAAATAAATAAAACTTCTCGAGATTATCATTTTTTTAAGATAAATACGTCTATATTTTGAATTAAAAAAAATGTATTCTAAAGTTGATAAATAGAAGCAAAATGTAGAGAATAATTTATGGCTCTTGTTTTGTTTTTTATTTACAACAGTTGGAGAGAACAATTAATTTTTTTTTATATAAATTTTTTGCATTAAGAGGAGAACCACTAGTTGCCAATATTATTGAGAATTCTCATTCATAAATTGTTTAAAATTTAAGAAATGCAAAGCTGTTTTCGGCTTGACGGAGCATATGACTTTTATTTGTTTAAAAACTCTACACAAAATTTACTTTTTGAGAAATACTCGTACCTCACTCGTTATAAAAATGCAAATTTTTAACACAATTAACTGCTTAATAAAAATTTGTTGTTGAAACTAAGACGGTGTTTTTTTTTTAACCAACATCTAAGCAATGATCCTTACTTTCTTTAATGCATTGTCCCAGATTAAGGTCAAAAAGGAATAGTATAGAGAGAAAAGATGAATAAATTTTATAAGAAGGCTTTCCTTTTGACAAATAGTTTGTGTCTTAAAATATGTCTTTATGAAACAATGCCCAAAGAAATAACTTCCAAAACTGCAATGAACAAAAATCCGATATAATTTTTATACTTTTTTTTTTGTTTGTATTGTTATTATTGGCCAGGTGTAATTCCTTTTGTTATTTTTATTTATAAATTTAACTATTGGCCTACCGTATTTTATGTATTTTTATGCATTTGTAATTTTCAAATATACGTATGGGCACTTTTTTCATTTAATTTTAGAAATTTATTTTTTTTTTTTTTTTTTGGGGAATAAATAAAATTAAAAATGCAGTTGGACCAGAAAATAAGACTAAAAAATTGAATTAAAATTGAAATAGAATTTTTAATGGTTACTTCAAATACTGAAGGTATTCTGGATAGCAGGTCTTCTTTAAGTTATTAAAGAAAGGCTTCGCGAAGCTACCTTTGGAAATACCGCAGAGAAGAAAGTCCTTGAGTCCGAGCGAGGGCGAGAAATGCAAAATATGTCCAATAAGCAAACATTAGAACCTAAGAAAAGGAAATACTTAAGCCCAGCCGAAGTCCTGATTTGCAGAAAGCCGTTAGGAAGAGTAGATGCTCTTGAAAATACCTTAGAGCAGAAAATCTTCAGTGAATTTTTAAGCCTCGCCGAAGGTCCGCAATACTGTAAACCTTCTTGTCCAAATGTGAAATTATTGTTGAAGAAAGTCTTTAGTTGATTGCTGAGGGACGTCAGGAGATAAGTAAGGAGTACACAGTATCATGTCCTCTGAAATTCTCTTTTGTCCCAAAATTAGCAAAACAAGAACTTCATGATGTGGACACTAATGCAATTTTACAGAAGAATTTAAAGAAATTATAGCAACAAAAATTTAAAGTCTGAACGGGGACTAAACGATGCCGGTTTTAAAAATACCTCATTTAAAGTAAGCCCTTAAACAAATCTTTGTATGGCTTTTTTTTGAATTGACCGTTTTCAGTTGGGCTTAATAATATTCTCCTTGGAGGTATGTGGAAAACCGACTGCGATCAGTAAAGATAAAAACGATTGTTAGTGATGAAATTGCGGGTTGATTGATCATAGTTTGGTTTGCCGCAGTTCTAAACTATTTCTTAGTTTATGAGTGGACGATTTTAATATGCAAAATAAATCGAAAAGTAGTTTTAAAAACTATTGCTTTCTATGTCGACTAGAATCCAGTGGACATACTGATACTAAAGAACTTGCATTCATTTTAATTAAATTTTATTCACCACACTCTATCACTTCTTAAATCAAATAAAACTTACACATTATAGTAAAATTATTCGCTCACCTATTTTCTTTTATTTATATTTCAGCATGTTTAATCAACGTAAAATAAATGTATATATTTTATTGTCGATAGTGGCAAAAAATTGTATATTATTAACATTTGCCTATCCGCAAAATGAAGTTTATCAAAGACGTTTACAACAGAGACAACAGGAAGAACAGATATCACCTGTTTATGCTGCTGATCAAGAACAGAGTGTTGCTCGAAAATATGCCGTCAAACCAAATGCTTCAAAGAAAGTAGCACTTGATGATATTGAAGATGACGTTGAGAGTAATCAAATTCAAGAAGCACCAAATGGGTTTTCTTGGTCAAATATGCTTGGTACCGTATTGACAATGTTTTTCAATAATGCCGGAAATTCGCCCACAAAATCGGATGATGTTGATAATTCGGTTGGTTTCGGTGGCTCACCCTGGGCCAATGTTATCTCAATGGGTATTATATTATTTTATATGTTTTTTTTTATATATATATATTAACTATATTTTAACACTTATTATTGGTTTTTAATTTCAAGGTTTGAAAATCATTAATACTTTGTTAGGCGGTGGTGCACCCAGTGACGGCATTGACAAAGTCGACAATGGAGGTTCTCCAATGCAGGTAATATAAAATTATTTGCTTATGTTTTAAGTCCTTATTCATTTTTTTATACATTAAGTAGTCTGCACATTTTTATTTTATTTGTAAATACAAACATATGTCTTTTTTTGTATTTTGGTACACTAACTTTTTTTGCTTATAAATGCTTTTATAATTTACATTTTTATGCTATAATTATTAAAATAAGTAATTAGGATACGAGTCATCATAAGAAACATGCATCAAACATTTCTTTCAAAATTGAATACAATAACTTGAGTTAAATGGGATAAAAATTAGCTTTTGTTGGTATGTATGTTTATTATATTTGCGATAAAATCTATGGGGGAATGGAAAAAACATTTATATATTATCTTAAGAACTAAAATACAATAATCAAAATTTTTATAAAAAAGATATATCTGCCACATAAAAATATTTTGGCGTATTAATGAAGGCCTCAGAAATAGTTTTATTTACTTTTTAGTTTTCTTAATATATTCAACTACATATTTTTTTGTTCAACTACTAAAGAATATCCTTTGAAAATAATAAGAATATTTTATAGTTAATATCAATGAAAGAAACTCAGTAACTCTTATGCATTTACGCCAATTCATATCTTTATACATATACTAGCTTATCCCGGTGTGTTTCGCTACCCCTCTCGTTATAAAATAAAATTAAAAGTATTTATATATCCTATTGTGAAAATTTAATGACGATCGGTCCAGTAGTTAAGACTATATTACGATTATTAATTTTACTAAAAAGGGGCGTGGTCCCACACACTTTTCTCCTGGTACGTATTCCAAGTTATGCCAATACCATATGTACCAAATATCATCGACTTAGGTAAAAAAATGGCCAAACTATGCCGATTTAAATTTTTGGGTTATATGGGCGGTGCCGCACCCCTTTGTCCAATGAAAACTTCATATAACCTATAATTCATCGGAGAGTTCCAGTTAACTACTGTGAAAATTTCAGGAAGATCGGTCCAAGAGCTTGGCTTCCTATAAGGAACAAACAAACAAACAAACAAACAAACAAACAAACAAACAAACAAACAAACAAACAAACAAATAAACAAACACACATTCGGTTTTATGTATATACTCGTAGATAAATAGTTTTTTCAAGCAGTGTCAATAATTAACAGAGGTGAGAGATAAAAACTATGAAAGAAACCCAGCTACGTGACTTTAATACAAAGGCATGCCATCGGTTTGCATTCTAACGATCTGTATGATAAAGACCTGCCATTTTTATAAGTCACTAGCTTTGCCCTTTCTTTAAACTTCCTCCAGGAGCATAAATTAACAAATTTTAAACTGTTTGCCTTAGAGGGAGGTATCACACCCATATCCTTCATTCCGAACGATCTTTTCTAGGATTACACAAACTTTCTAGTTTGTTACTTAATAAGTTCCAAAATAATTCTATTATTGTATTTAATTATATATGGAAGTTGCCCACTCATAATTATCAACGGTGTAACTTCTACAAAGTCTCCGATCATTTATTTTATTAGTTCCCAATATATGTATATCAAAATTATTATGTAAGTGGCGCCACGTATATAATTAAAAAATAAAATAAACCTTATCGTCCTTATCTTCCTGAAAATCGCCTTAAAAAATATCAGTAAAATTGATTACCTGACTATGGAGTCTAGCATGCAAATAGACAAACAAACAAAAATGCGATTATTGTAATGTTTGAACCACCACAATTCTATCATTAATTAATTGATTTTTAAGAGGCTGTTTTTAGATAATCAGGTGAAATGTGCTTCCCTAAATTATTGATTTTAAAATAACTCCTCTATTTGTTTGATTAAACAAGCTTATTTGCAGTTTGGTCCCACAAAACTAAAAAAAGTGATGCGAGAGTTGTTAATACACAAACCCTCAAGCAATAACCGATAAGCAAAAAATCACCTTGAAATTTCTAAGCGAAGTAAAATGAGTCTTTTTGTATAACAAACACTTTCTCTGATCAAAATGTTTTCATTTTTTGCCCCTTCATAGCAACGGAAATGGTTTTCAATAATAGTTTAAAACTTTCATATTCTAAGTATTATTATTGGACAAAAAAGAAATAAATTAGTAAATGGAAAAGGAGATTTTAATATGTATATAGTATAAGTACATGTTTGTATGTATGAAGTTTAAATTATAAAAGCATTTAGTAGAAAAAGTTTTATTGTTTTTTTTTTTTTTTTTTTTTGAACAAAATTTAATGGAACAAATATCGTAAAGAAACATTTAAACAACTTCTTTTTTCTCTCTTTTTCTTTTTTCCCAAACTTTCGGATTACTTTCATGTGCGTGTTTATTTTATGGAAAATTTGTTACGCTTATTTTTTTTTTATCATTAAACACAAATATATTCTCATATAAAATTGAAAAATGAACTCAAAATTAAAAATACTGGTTAATGGTTTTGGTGGATTAATTTGGTAACATGCTTAAATAAATAAAAAAAAATTAAAAAATATGAAAAATGCAAACAGGGAGTCTTGGCGGCTGTATTATCAACGGTACTTGGTACAAAAGATCCAGAACAAGTGAATTCAATGGCCAAACAAGCCGGAGAGGTAAAGCAAAATTATTTAATTTTTTTTTTTTCAATTTATTTCCTTTTTTATCAACTAAGCCAGTAGTTTTGTAAATTTATTTTCCATTATCTATAATTAATGCTTATTTATCTACACTTTAGTTTATTTTTTTTATCTATTATACTTTTGACCTGACTTTTACTTTGATTTTGTGAGAATTTCTATTTGATTTATTTTATTGCACTTTTTCTTCATGTATTCCAGTTTATTCAAATTGTCATGAATCTGTTAGATGCCTTGAAAACTTCCTTTTCTCATCGTTCTTTGAATGCTCGCTCTTTGGGTAAACGTGATTCCGTAAGTGATGCCACTGTTGCTGGCATTTCCATGTTGAAGGGTTATGTCCGCACTTATCGTAATGCTGACGAAAAGTGCATGCAACGTTACATGTGTGAAGCTAATACGGAATGTGTGCGTGAAATAGGTGGCAGCAGTATCTTTTGTCAATTGGGATCGTAAGTTTTGTTTGTTGAAAAGAAGTTTTATAGGAAAGCTAAAGAGTGGAACTTAAGAGTAACTTTGTTCAAACACTCGTTTAAAAAATTGAATTCAATATTAAAAGTGTATGAAGCAAAGAAATATGCTTAATGTTCTCTTTTCTACTGCATGATTAATCTTATCATATTCGTATAGATTTTGTTAACTAATTTAATATGATGAGATAAGAAAAATAGCTAACAAGAGGCTTCCCCAAACAACATATATCATTTTGCTACGTACTAATAAAGTTTAGATAAAAAATTTGTTTGTAGTTAAACCTGCAATTTTCGATAAAACTACACAGTTTTTCATAATTTCTATCAAAATTTTCATACATCCAAATATACTTACTGGCATGCATATATTATTAGTGACTTTAAAGTCTTATAGTTCCCATAATACTGAACCCACACTAACATACAAGACTTCTTTCACTTCTGTAAATATTTTTAAATTTCTTAAAGTTTTGTTAAAATTAGTTGCATATTGTGAGCATGAATTCCATCACAAAAGACAGTGTAGGAATGATCTTAAGGCAAAATAGTAACATTTCAGATTGATATATTTTGATTTGAAATACAGTACTTACTCACTTCTTAACTATAAGAGATATAGAGTATGCCTAAGAAAATGTGAGTTATTTTAAGCGCAGCCGAATTCTTGGTTGGAGAAAACGCTCACTATAAATCGCAAAAAAAAAAATTTATCAACTCCAGGGTCAGTTTTGTTCACATTCTATAAATTATTTTGGAGAAAATAGCGAATAAATGATGATTTTTTTTTTATATATTTTAATAAAATCTATGAAGAATTTTAGTTTTGAAATTTCAATATCCAAACGTGAAAGAATTGCGTGCGATTGAAATTAATTTAAACGATTTTATTATAATACATTCACACATACATACATACACATATATTTCAATATATATAAATTTTTGTTTTTATTTCCAGCTACGCAACTAGTTATCTTCTCGATCGCACTAGCGATGGTAGCTTCGATCATATATACGAAGCTGGACGCAGAGGGCGCTCTGGCTTTGACTGCAACCAATTATCTTTGGAGTGCAACGAGGTTTAAACCCCTCTTATTTTTCTCAACGTGAACTTCAACTATAGGACTGGTTTATTTTAAATCCCTGAACTTAATTTAATTAATATTTCTTTTATTTAAAATAATATCTACTATCTGGTTATATTTAAGAAACATAAATTATTTATTTATTATAAAAAAAAAAGAAAAACAAACAATTTCTTTAATTTTTTAAGTATTAGTTTTGTATTTATTTTTATTTATATGTTATTTGAGGAATTTTTAAGACGAATTATCGAAAAAATGTAGAAAGTATATAAAATTTAAAATTCTAAGAATTAACAAAATCAAAGTGTATGTTAAGTGTTTAACAGGCAGTTATATAATAATAATAAAAATTTTTGAAAATATGTATGTATGTGAAATAATATTTTGCAATAAGCTTTTTGCCTTTTCAATGGTTTAAAGTTAAGAAAAAACATTTAACAGAAACCTACATTCCACACAACTTTAAAGCACTGAAATTCTGTTATTAACAGAACTAAGCTTTTGTAAAGTTTATGTTAAGAAAAACTTAAAATGTAATGTTAACTTCAGCACTCTATATTGGTTTAAGATTTTAGCCGCAGTTGTTTATATAATGACAACAAACTTGCAACAATTTATGTTACTGACAAATACACTTTATATCATATTCAGGTGAAGAATACCTAGTAAAGGTTTTAATATATTAAGAAGAAATTGGCATATGTTTGATTGTAATATTGCTGGCTAATGCCAACATCGTTTTTATCATTGAAGTTCTTAGAAGAATTTAGTATTTTAAATTGATAAATTTTATCCATCAAAGAAAAGCTACTCAATTAGTGAAGGTACAAATGTCATTCTCAGTATTTTAATGAATTATGAGCAATTTCTTAATCTAACACGTTTTTAACTTTTCAGATGAACAACTTTTATGATCAGGGACAAAACTTTATCATCATAAAAATATTGGTTTGATAAAAAGTTCTTAACATTACAAGAAAAAATACATTATCAGATAATATAATTTTTTATTTTGAATTAATTATAACAAAACATTGTATGACACTTTTATTCCAAATTTTTAATAAATTAAATGATAGTTGTATTAGAGTCAGGGTAATTAAAACACTTTGGTAGACCATTTTTTAAAAAGCAAGGCAATTTTAAGTCAAATTTGATTGTGTGACTGCAAACGACCTATTAAGTTTGACTTTAAAGCAAATAATAGAGAAGAATATATATATTATTTTTTACAACTTACATTTTCATCACTTTGAACAGTTTAACAGCATTTTGATGTTGATAATTTTCCCTGTACAGGGATCAAATCCAGGGCACAAGAAGACAAGCTCCTAACCACTTCAGCCAACATTACCCTAACGACGCAGCTTAACTTTTTTTGTTTTTTTTTTTTTAATTAGGACCAGCAGGTAGTGTTGAGGCGCTTCCGGTGTAAAGTGGACGCATTAACTTTGTTTAGCTGTATTAGCAGGCATTTTATTAATTGTTTTACTTCGCCGATATTTCTGCAAACCGACGAAGTTGGTTGGAACAGCATCAATCGCTGTCGGAACAGTTTTTTAGTGACCAGTGCTATGCTTTCATCACTTAAATAGTCCGACAACAATTAATAGAATGTCTCACTAATGTACATTAGAGAAATTAATGATATTGATTGGCTTGCTCTGGCCAGGGTTTGAACCCAGGCCCCAAGTCATTGTTTGCTTAGTAGTCAACGCGCTAAACCACTTCAGCCAATACCACCCTCTAAAACTTCATATTTATTTTCCTATCCGACTGCTCAACTTCGATAAGATAATTTGGATAATTCTGGATAATCAGATCTTTAGTAATTTCAATTAAAATTTCTTCTATTCGCTCCATACTATTTGAATTTTTTTCATCTTCACAATTGCTGATTTTTCACCAATATTTTAATTATAATCTCTTGCTGTATTTCATGATTCAATTTATTGTTGAGAAACAAAATGATCCTTAGTTGTTATATACTGACCAATTCTAATTAAATAATATTCCTACATCAGGAGCTACCTTTGTCCTTAGTAGTACTTAAATCACGAAGTAATTACAATTATTTATTTTTATTTTAAATAGTTTCTTTGTTTGAAAATTTTTCAGGGTATTGTTTTATCTCTAAAATATAGCGACAACTCAGTCAACTTTTAAATTATTTATTTATCTTACTTTTCGTGAATAACTAAATTTTGTATGAAAAAATCTACGGAAAAAGTTTCAGCTTTGCAGCCTCATGGGCACTACCGTGGGAAGAAAGTATCATACAACTTTTGTGTCTCTGTACTTCCCTAGGGATCGCAGTTTTTATTTTCAAGGTGGGTAATCCTTTAACAGCATCTCCGTTTTTCGGCTGCAGCAGTCGGAAACTTATGTTCCCTTGACTTCCCAGATGGGCTTGAGGTCTACTAAAAGACCACTTCTACAGGTTCTGTACAGCTAACTCTCTCTTTTTTTCTGTTTCCTTTTCTTCTGCATCGTACCTACGTTCATTTACACTTTTTTAGTTTTTGCTTTGTTCCTACAGGTATCACAAAAGGTCCATAACTGGACCTAAATTGTGATAAGTGATAAGATCTGCTAGTCTGATTCAATATTCTAAAATTACTAAAATCTTGGTAATTTAAATTTTCATTAATTTATTCAATTAAGTTGAGTAAGCCGTAATTTCTTAAATGAACATTAATATAATTTCAACAACAATTACATACGTGTATTCATAAAACTCTATATATAAAAAAAAAAATTATTGCAAGAGTGTTGTCACAACAAATACGTAGGCGCCTATGAGCGTGTGCGGTATGTATTCTGTGTGCTGACTTCATACACACGGTAAATACACGTTGTAGCGCATACACGCCTACACATTGACAGATGTCAGTGAGTAATCATTATAAGATAAAATCAAAATTTATAAAAGTAAATATCTTCCGGGCGAAGCCGGGGGGTTCAGCTAGTATCAAATAAAAAAATAAATACAAAATACGTTTTTTATAAACACATTCCTGTGATGTTTTTAAGAATGTTATAATGCTGCACAATCATTTACACTTTGTTACCATTCTGTGACTTAAGCGATTGGGAATTTGACCCTTAGTCACATCATAAAACACAAATACATTTCAGCAAACGAAAAAATTCTATTTTTTTTTGACTTTAAAAATTATAACATTTAAAATTAAATATAATAAGAAAGTTTTCTTAATAAAAGATATAAAAGATGACATAATCCACTTTAATCCTGTTTACAATTTTAATTGTGTATTGGTATTAGTTTTGTAAATAAAATCCTTAACTTTTTCTTATTCAATTGTTAGTTTAAATGAACGCTTGAGACTAAATCTAACAAAAATATGTGACAATTGCACTAACCATAAAATCAAACGTAAATAAAGAGCATGTTGTCCATTTTCATGTTGAGATTATGGTCTAAAAGGACTTATTAACGGTTAAATGCTTTTGCAAACATATGGCACAAATACGAAACACATACACATACAAGGCCATATAGGCATTAATAATCATGTAGTAAATTTATGCTCACTTTAGATGTGATTTGGTTTGTGCCTCAGTTTGTGTGAATGTGTGTGTTTCTATGTGCTTGAGTTGACAAATCAAATGGGAAATAAAACAGCAGGTTACAATTGAAATCTTGAGAAAACTGTATTCGTTTTGACCGAAAATCTAAAGCCAAATTAAGCCCTACAGGATGTTATGTTGACCCTTATGTCTGATAGAAAATTTTCCATGTACATTTTCTATTATCGGTCTTGTATGCTCTTAAATATATGTTTTTGTAATGGTGGGTCTCTTCCCAGGATTTTCAAATAAACTGATATAAACAGCTTGCAATTTACTAAATCTTGAAGGAAGTATTTTTAAACACAAAATGTTTTACGTAAAAAGCACAAGAGATACTCATGCCTCATATGTTTTATTTATTTCGACAACAATTGAATGCAGAACATAAAATTTATATGCTCAATTCATTGTGTTCACTTTCAAGTGTTTGTAACAAAATCTAAAATCCAAAGAATTTTACTTTCATATTTAGGAAAAGATAATTTTAATTTAAACTAAATTCTTTTTTCATTTTATATACTATATTTAAAATAATAAGTGCTGTGATATACAAATGTATGTATAAGTGTAACTATGTGCATGTACTGCTACAACTAATGTTGTCTTGTAACAAAAACATAAATCAAGGAAAAAACAAAATTTATCAGAGAGCAGAGGACATAATGGAACTTATGTTACAATGCAAAAACTTTTTCTTTTAGGATGAAAAAAAAAAAAAGAAAAATAAGAAAAGCATTTTATTAAAATTTTTATATTTTGGATCAAATAAGTAAAAAAAAAAACAAGGAACATAGAGTTGAGGTCGACTATAAGATGACGTTCTTGTCGGCTGTTGATCGAAAATGTGTTGTTTAATTTGAATGTTTTCGGAATTTTGATGAATGCAAATATTAATGTTTCAAAATATAAATACTATTCGCTTACTACGGATTGGAATCGGAACGGTTAGTTCTATCACTAACTTCTTTATTTAATACTGAGCTTAACCTTCGGCTCATCGGCGGATTCACATCCCTTTATATTGGTATGACCTTAAACCGAACATAGCCAAATACAATATTAGTTCACAAGCAAAATCAGAGTTCACCTACACTTGCTAACCAGCTTCGAATTGACAAAACCTCCCCGCCTTCAGACACATATTCTGCCACCTGAGATACGTGGTGTAGGATCTCAGCCTCTGTATTCATTTGGTAGTCTCAAAGACTTACGAATGCCTGTTATTTAAAAATATGCTTGCTTAGCACCACGATTCTGTTGTGTTCCTAAAATGTAGATATTGTCTCTCTAACGTTTTCACCAGAAAATACGAAAGGCTGATAGGTTAAAAGTCTTTAGGCATTGCGTGGCTTGCATCACCTGTCTTAAGTATAAAAATTACCCTAAGCTCTCTCTAGCCTTTGGGTATCACTATCCTGTTCAAACATATCCTAAAGATTATCACCACAGACAATTGTAGGCGACCTGCCATAATGTGCAGCATTGCCGGAAAAATACCATCCGAGGACAGCGATTTATTATAATTATATTTTTTTTTTAATTAGGACCAGCATTCAGGAGTTGACCCCAACGTATGCAGTGCATTGTGTCGGAACTCAGGGAGAGGGATAGTGTAGGGAAGATAGATGTTGAAAATTTAGAAAGCTTAACTCTTTAACAACTCTGCTTTGAGCGTTATGTTAATTTTTATAGCAGCGTTGAGGTGCCTCCGGTGTTAAGTAGACGCATTAACTTTATTGTTAAGCTGTATTAGGAGGCATTTTATTAATTGTTTTACTTCGACGTTGTTTCTGCTAACCGACGAAGAAGGGTGATGTTGTGTACAGTAGCTTGGAACAGCATCAATCGCTGTCGGAACAGTTTTTTAGTGACCAAATAATTAATACAATGTCTCACTAATGTACATTAGAGAAAGTCATTGTTTGCTTAGTAGTCAACTCGCTAACCAACTCAGCTAACACCGTGTGAAACAAGAGTTGCGAGTATATAAACTTTCTTATTTTCGATCTTATAAATTGTAAATTTTAATTAATTAATGGTATGATCTTGAGCCTGAACAAATTTATTAAAAGTTCGTATATAAAATTTTATAGATTTTCAACTAACTTCTCAAAAAATGTCCCATAGTGCAGTCCAATGTATTGGTCAAAACAAGAACAGCAACAAAAATTTTACAAGTTTTTATTTAAAATAGTCTGATTATAATATTTTATAATTTTACAACAAATAAAGAGCACTTGATGTAGAGTGAGCAAACAGATTATTTTTCCAAGAAGACGATATTTCCATACATACAGACATACAAACACACACATACATAAGTACATTAATTTCTTTATAACATTATTCAACTGAAAAGTTATTTGACTCTCTCTGAATGTTTGCGATAGTAAGAAGGAAGGAAACTTAAATTTAATATAATTTTATATCTAGTTTTTATCTTTTAATGACATAATTTGCCAGGATGTTGAATTTAGTTTAAAGAAAAACATAAATACTGAAAATATTATGGCCTATTTTAGTCTCTTTATATTTTAATATTCTATTCGTTTGAATATAATAAAAATAAATGACAAATAAAATGAAAAATCATACGTTGACATATGTTGGAGTTTGAGTTTTGATCAGACCAGGCAGTAGTTGGTGATTATGTGTTAAAATCTAGGACATTCATTGTTTGTATGTATGCATGTGCATCATACACAAAAATTATATCTCTATTAAGTGAGTTATTTTAAATTGTGTATACATATTTATGTGTTTGTGGTTTATTGTTTGTATTGTTTTGTATAGTATCCGGTTCATGATTTATTCATTATTTTGAAGAAAGATGAACATGTACTCACACACCACACATACACACACACACACACACCCGCACACAAACAGTTAATCCTTGTTTTATATTTATATATAGATTTATTTTGTCTTAAGATTTGTGGCCTGTATTAAATGATAGTCATAAGGAAGTGTATAATAATCGGATATTATTAAATGTTCCCAACAAAACTTGTTTTATTTGGGGCATTAATAATATTTTAAGAAAATAAATAAAGAAATTTTTAATTTTTCAGGCTTAAGTTCGTTTTCTCTAAATTTAATTTTATTATAAATTAAATTATTATTTAAATTAGAAAGAAAGAAAAATCTAGTGGCTCCTCTACATTAATTGAGGATCTTTAACTGGTGTGATTGCAGCTGCCGTGGTGGCAGTGAGGTCTAAGCGGTAGACAACTCTGATGATGAGACTGTGGCAGTCTCGAAACATCGATGTCAGTTCAACCCTCCGCGCAGTCCAAAAAACTTTTTCTTTGTCTGTTTCAAGTATTAAGAGCCACTAGATTTTTCTTTCTTTCTAATTTAAATAATAATTTAATTTATAATAAAAGTAAATTTAGAGAAAACGAACTTAAGCCTGAAAAATTAAAAATTTCTTTGATTAAACATCACTCAGTTCGAATAAAAACTTCACAAATTAATTAAAAATAAATAAATTTAAAACTTTGACTTTGAATCAAAATCAGTTAAATGGTAATCGCTTATGGGATTTCAGTAAAACCATAAGAATTTTTTATATATTCCTACAACATCTAATATTTATTTTTTAATATAGACAAGTGACTAATAAACGGGGTTACTTGTAATTGGGAGCTCTATACGTTTGAGCCTAAATTAAATCGATTATAACAGGAAATTGCTTTAATATAAATGGCACCCTCAGTCTTGTTAAATAAAATCCTGACATAAGAACAATTTTAACTTTTAATTAATTTTTTTAAATACATCTGTGTCTGAAAATAGCTATTGCGATTTAACTTTAACTTTAATTAAACTAAGCACTTTGTTTATTTATGGTTTCTTTTTGTTTTGCTGATACTTCACTGTACATGTCTTAAAACATTACACTTTTAGAAGAAGCCTAGACAACCATAACAATCGTACAACAATAACATATTGCAAATACTTTCACAATAGCAATAAAATAAAGTTTCGAAAGCCTAATGAATTATCCTTTATTGTCATTTGCTATTTTTACACTTCTCTAACTTAAATGGAAAAATGAAAATTTCACCTAAGTTTTCCATAAAACAGCATGAAGTCGATACTTGAAACTTAAACGCATGCTGTGCACACATATAAATAGAAATTACTTGAATGGACATTGTGACATACTTGTTAATATTTTTATACACAGAGAGAACAGTGACAGTTTATTGCATCAAAAAATTTATTATCATTTTGCAAAAAGCGGGCAGGGTAGCATACACAAAAGTTTTATTGCAGCAACGTGGTACTGCTGGTATGGTGTTTCCAAATTACACTTGAAAATATACAATTAAATTAAAAAGCTATAAAATATTTTGATAAAAGCTTTATAAAGCCTTCTGTTACATCCTTTAGGAAATCATCAATTCACTCGAGTTGACTAACTTTAATAAATGAACTAATAGCGAGTGTAAAGGTACGTTCACATTCATCAAATATTTGTCGAAAAAAACGTGACCGAGAGAGAAACTAATTATTTTTTTCTTTAATTCAAATATATATCTTAATTATTTGTTCGCATTTATTAAAAACTGTATAAAAATATATTTTTGTTGATAAATTAATTTTATTTTTTAACATAAAAACCAATTTAGTTGACAATATTCTTAAGAAAACCAAAAACCAGTGGTCACGTTTTTTTGGACAAATATTTAATAAATGTGAACGCAGCTTAAGAAGAAAGTAATATTTAAAGATATAGACCGATTCGAATGAACCAAAAACATTGAATTGCATTTGCAAAACAATTTATGAAATGAAGTAATAAAAAACAATGAATAACATGACACAATTGACGGTATTCTAGATGTTAATAAATATTTTTAAAGGTTCATAAAATTTTTATCCAAATGTCATATAAATGGTTAAATATTTCCATAGTATTTTAAATTCAAAATTATTCATCTCAATAAAATATTTTTTCTGTGTATATAAACAGTTTAAATACGAGTGATGATAAATGTCTGTGTTGGAACATTAAATAATTAAATGTTATTTCTATTGTATAGTAAATCTTAATGCTGTTTTTTTTTTGTAGTTTTGTAATCTTAAGAAATGTTACTTCTTTTAGTAAAATTTTATCTGTCGACAAAAATGTAAAAATCGAGACATAATAAATGTTATAAAAACAATTGCCCATAAATACTCAAAAACAACAGAACAAGCAAATGGAAGTGTCAATTGAACGATTCTATAAACTGTACAGTGTAGAGTAAAATGCATCTGCAACTCCTTTACCAATACAGTCGATATATGTTTCATAGGCCAACATTCTAAAACAAATTTGTACGTATGCACACATTAAAAAAAGACATGTCCAGATTATCAAATTCAGGCCAGAAGAAGTTGGTTTTCATCGACGTGTAGTGCTCGGCGTTGACAATGATGTCCTGGTCAACGTCGATCTCAAATAAATATGGACCGATGACGCCGCCACCGAAACCATACAAAACAGTGACTTTTTTGGGATGAATTGAATACTCTTTAATCTAATGGTATCGTCCCGAATCCGAAATTTTTATTTGTTCACGTATCCTTTCATCCAGAAATGGGCGTCATCGCTGAAAATAATTTTTCGTTGCCAGAAAAAAACAATTTAATTATTTGCTTGTGTTATTGAATGTTGTATCCGTCTTAAATGGTTAGGCAAAACAGACTGAATAAATGACAACTAATTTGGGAGATGTAGCTTCAACAAGATGACCATTATCATATATCAAGGTTCGTAAATACTGGCTGGAAGATTCCATGTATGTCCTTGAACATAGTTCGTAATGTTAATTTACAAAAAAAAATCATACATTCAAGGAATTGTTTATTTTATTTAAGAGTGCATTTTCTTAAATTAACAACTTTTTTTACAAATTTTAAGAACATTATGTCATAGCTTAAAATTTGATTTAGAAAAACAGTAGTCCTCGATTTATGTTCACAATTTTTTTTTTCTTAAACTGGAAAATTTTCAAGTATTAGATAAAAAATTTGTATTAATTATTTTAAGTTCATGACTTATAGTTTTGAAGAAAAGCGGATGTACCCTAAATCGAATCCTAGTAAACTAAAAAAAAAAAACTATTTGGAATTTTCTACTTGCAGACAAAACTTCAACCGAAAATAGAAGCATCCCTAGAATTTCCTGCTATATCCTGACATAAAAACTTCAGCGTCATCGAAAATGAACGTTTAAGAAGCGCAATCTAAGTGGAAAACACGGCGATAAGAAGAGCACAGCAAGGTCACAAACCTCATAATCGACAGCTAAGCTACACAATCATACACTAAAAAAAAATATGTACTAAATTTTATTAAAAAAAATGCTCATATTGGAAATAGTTTAAATTATTTAGAGTTCATGACTTTAGTTTAAAAAAAAATTGTTTTTTTATATGTTAGAATAGAATACTTTTATTTACTCGTTGGAGAGACGTAGTAGGTTAAGTTACGAAGTGTGTAGAGCGCTTATCTACTTAATCGTATTTCCTCTGTTCGAGTCCCAAAACAAGTATATTTTATAAAAAATGTTTTCATCACCCCTCATTCCAGATAAACAACATGTTTTATAGAAGCATTCCCGACGTTCCAGCGCTCTGATGACATGAAAAGTTTCCTGTAGCAGACGGATGCGTAGTAAGTTCAAAACCAAATAGCAAGGAAATGAACCACTTCACAATGACATGAAAACATTATTCTTAGCTACGGCAGACGGCGTCCATGGCGAAATTTTTACTAATTTTTGAATAAATACTAAACTAGTTTTTATTAAAAATTTTTCTAATTTTTTTGTAAAAATTTCCTGGAAAAGGCGAAATATTTATTTCCCAATATCAAATAAAATTTTAGAGAGTTTCTGTAAAATATGGAATTTGCGCCTTACGACAATCATTTGAGTGTAAATTTTGTATGGAATCCACTCAAAAAACTGAGTGCTTTTCATATAAAATTTACACTCAAATCACTCGTTCGTCTTGTATAAATAACACATAAGTCAAATTTCAGTTCAAATAGCATTCATTCAAAAAACAATTTTTCAAAAATTACTTGGAAAATAGAAATAAATAATCAGCATAATGCCATTGATTTAAGTACCAATATAACATTAAAACTTCTACAAATACCAACAATTATTGCATTACAAAATAAAAAATTCACTGTTTCTATTGCAAATATTCTCATATCTAAAAATATTTTATTTGCTTAATAATTTTATAAAAAAAAATATATATATATTAAACAAATGGAACAAATTAAAAACATTCATTTCCTACAAACTTTTTAATGTCTTTTATCTAGTCATGCACCATTGGCCATCCATGTTGTATATATTTTCATTAATGTCCATTGGGATTTGCAGCTACAACAAGTAGAAAATAAAAAATAATTACAATTGACATAATTGCTAAATCGTGTAACATTTCTACAATTACACTCTATACACATTCGAATGGCAGATTTCAAACGAACCATCGCCTCAATATGAAATGAAAACTGAACATGTTAACGAAACCTCTCTCCCATCCATTCATTTTTATAACTAAAATTTTGCAATGATTAAAATTTGTTTGGTGTTCGCTCGTTGACGTCAGCTTAATGTAATGATTTGAGTACGTTTAAATATTAGTGATGGAATGTTAAATTATTCTACAAGAGTTTAAAGTGCTGAGCATGCAAAAATTAAAACAAAAATTTTAATATTATTTATTATTGAAGCTGCTTAACTTTTTTTGAAAGTGTTGGCGCTTTTATAATTTAATGCAAATTTTTTTTCTTCACTTATGTTTAACATTGTTTTATTAAAAGTCCCATAATTTAAAAGAAAAAAATAAAAGCAATTTAATACCGCATTGTAAAATAAATATGAATAAGAGTACATTATGTAAACTTCATAAAAACTATTGAATCAATGTGAAACTATGCTGTTTTAAAATATGAGATTTATATTCAATACATGGAATTTTCAATTTGATGTTGGTTTTTGCTTTATTTCATAGAAATATGCCAAAAAAATATTCTTCTTTTTTAGTATTTTAATCCTTTTTTGCATGATAGCTCCTAATTTTTTAAGTGAAAATTCTCACAGTGATGTAATTCCTTCTCTAGAATAAGAGAAATATATTAAACAAATTTGAAAAAATGATATGAATCATGTAACAAGTAGTGTGATGCAACATTCCATCATCATCCAAAGTCTTATGATAAACTTAGTAGCAGCATCCTGTGGTTGAATATCCCGCTCATTTAGTGTATTTGAATCCGAGTGATCTACCAATTTTTGGCCAATGCTTAGAATTTTCTTTTTTTTATGGATTTTAGAATACAGGAAGCGCTTCTTCTTTCAGTTCCAAATCATTTTCAATAGAACTGGTGTTGGTACTCCATCACTTAGTATCATTACTGGATCCTTTGTTACATAGAACAATTACCAATTAACTTCTGAATTGGCGCAGTGCAAATATATTATTTTTTTAGTTATGTGTTTATTCAAAAATTAGAAAAAATTTCGTCATTGTGCCACAAAATGCCGTGACTAGGCATAATTTCATCATGTAATTGTGAAGTCGTGAATGTCCTTACTATCTATCTGGTGCTTGATCATGGTAAGTATATATTTCGTTTCGTGCTTTACATTCTTCTGAACCGTTCGTCTATTTCTAATAAGGGGTTTTTGCTTCAAATTTTGAAAAAAAATTTCCAATATAAGGAAAACACATTATGACCTTTAATTGAGGAACACTGTTTTTAGCTATACAAATTTTTATGAACTGTTAAGTCATTTCCTTAAACATTATTTTCAAGCTAAAATAAAATGATTTCATTCGTAGGACGAAATGTCCTTAAACTCAGTGAAAAATATTCTTACTTATAGAAAATGTGCTCTAAAGTTGCCTTTTTAAAGAAATGAATTATTTAAATTTTTCTTTTTTAAAGATTAATTTAAATATTTTTTTTCTAAATTTTAATAAAATTATTAGTAGATTTAGCCATTTTTTATATATTTTGAAGTAAATTGTTCATTTAAATTTAGTACATGTATTTTTTTTAGTGTAGTTTCGTAGTACTGACATGCTGCAGAGACAACGAGAAAATTTTATTTAAATTAATCTAAGAAAATTCCAAAGGAACATCCATAAAAATACTAAATCCATAGGAACCTTTTAAGATGCAGGCGAGTAAAGGTTGATCGTCAAAAGTCTCCTTCAAATTTAATATAATAATTGCTGCAGAAAAAATTGTTGTTACATGTACCTTTAGTTTGGTGAAGGTGCAATGCAAGAACTCCACAGCCAGAAGTAAAAAACATAGTGACAAAATATCATAGCATCACTCAGTCTGCCACCTTTATTTTCTAATTCTGATACTTGTAAATGAAGAATATTGAATATAAAAAATTTACTTCATTTTCCAGCACAGCCTACTAGTTTAAAAAACAGAGTACGTGCATGTATATTAAATGTTGAAAGACATGGCGGTGTGCCACTGACTTACTTATGTAGACGTATATATACCCACAGGTTCAGAAAGTTAATTGTTAAAAAAAAGCAAGTTCAGTTGCAAACAATTAAACACACACAATAAATTTTCATAGCATCACAAGGATATGAACGAACATATGTGAACTTGTCTTTATGTATAAACTTATAAAAAATGTTTATGTTGGTCTACCGTATGTTGTAGTAAATCTTCGGTTTGATCTTCTTTATAGGGGTGGATCTTTTGTCTGAAACATTTGCATTGTTGTAAAATATTTTCTCTCTCAAGTATATTGTGGCGTAAATGCAAGTTTCAAAGAAAATTTCATATAGAATTTTGTAAATAACACAGAAGTAGAGCAGTAAATACTTGGCAAAAATAACACAATTATTTTTATTGCAGGTTGTTTATCAATGTGTCTTATGTTGAAGATAAAATTATTTTCAAATTGTAATACTCCTTGTAAATAATTGTGAAGTAAGAGTAATCCAAGCAAGAACATTAATGTGTTAATAGACAGAATGGGTGCACAATAATTTCCAGGATGAACTCGGATAATGGCAGCACTAAGAAAATAATTTAAATCCAAGTGAAACACTCATATAATTGATTTAAAACATCAAATCGGTGTTCAGGAAATTTAAAAAAATATTTTTCTTCTTGCTTTTGAAAAGTAGAACTTAGAGAGATTTTATTAGACAAGTTGGGCATTATTATCTGCAAACGTGATACATGTAGCGGTTTATGGAAATGATTACATTCACCTTCAAAACAAATATGTTGTAGTGTTTTAACAAGAAATTTTTTTTCGTGTCCTTTAAACACCTGTAGTTTATATTTTTTGTAATGAAATTTCTGATCATAAATAATTTTTCACATTCGTGACCATTCTAAGCCGCACCTACTTTTTCTTATATAAATTGATCTTTGACATTTTAATATTATTATTTTAAATACAAATTCTGAAGTTTTTTATTATCAGTTCATAACAGAAATTAAAAAAAAGGAAGAAAATCATTAGGAAACAATATAATCAAAGAGATGCTGCGGCTTCTGTTTGTTTGTGATTAAAAACATTTATATTTTAAGGCATTAATTTTTGAAGCATTTATATCATGACATCTAAGTATTCAGGTTTGTTATTGTTAAACTTTTTTATGTATGTATGTATGTATGCTTGTGTTAAAAATAAATTTCTTTCATTAATATTCTTTGTAAAAGTACAATGGCTTTATATAAGAATTTAGCTTATTTTTTTTAATTTTTACTATAAAAAAACTCTTTTAAAAGTATGCAAACAATTATGAGCTTAAAAAGAAACTTACTCACAAAGAGGTTAAATTATGAAATTTTCTGTGATTTCGTATTCATTTATTTTCTAAGTTTGCCACTTATGTTTAATAAATTTCTAATTAAGAAAGTTGCAACAAAGTTAATAACATAATATTTTTTGTACTTCAAAGAAGTAAAAATCTATATGTTTAGATATTTCAAGAGTTTGTCTTTGACTAAAGTAACGCAAATGTATGTACCTATAAATTACCTTAGAAAAATATTTTTTAACTAATATTCCTGTAACACAATATATTTTTATGTGTTACTTTTTAAGGACATGATTAAAATTGCTTGAACTTCTATTTTACATATTGGCATAGTTATGATCTTATGATCCTTGTTTGTAAGAAATAATGAAAACTTTGCTCCTTGTACTTTTTATTAAGAAAATATAATCTACTTTTCTTAACATTATCATTATGACTTGGGAGCCAATAAATAGACATCAACAAATGCAAAATTTGTGATAAGTCTATTAGAATAATTCAGGATTACGGATCAAAAAAAGCAGTACTTTATTTAATACTTTTAAAGCTTTAATAGAATATTATTTGACATTAATTTGTCTAGCCCTATACTACATTAAAAGGTAAATAATGTTATCTTAATTTACCTTCAAATATCGACACAATGATTAGCAATTTAAAAACTTTCTTAGATAAATTACGGAAATAGTTTAGAAATAAAAATTTCTGCAAATTTACGTTTATCCCATCTGAATACGAAACAGAGGTTTATCTGACTTCTAGTCTGTGCTTGGTTTTTTTTCAAACTGATTAAATATTTCTAGACATGCAATTATGTTAAAAAAAGCAAGCAATAGAAAAATACTAAGAAAAATAGTTTTTTTTTTTAAATAATTAAATTGTATAGTAGACATATAATGGATGCTAAAGCATAATTTGAAAGTTTAGAGGGTAAAGTATTTTTTGGAGATTCTCTTCAGATTTTTCGCAAAAGATTTAAAATTCACACAAGTTGCAGCTTTGCAGAAAATCGGGTTTGCCCGCCTGGTGTTTGAGTGTTCTTTGAAAATAGTGTAAGTTTTAATTTTCTGTACAAAATCTTTAAGATCTGAAAATAAATTTGCTCATTTTTTGATATGTTTTGTAAATAATGTATTATAAATTTTGATATTTCTATGAACATGAAAGTAATGTCCACTATTTAAAATACATACTCTACACAACATAGCATGAACACTTCCAAAATATAATCTGAATGTTTGGCCTACGACGTGGAACGCACAAAAACAATTTTAAATTTAGATTTTATTTTAAATGTAATTTTTATGAAAGATAAATTCATTCAACATCTGGGGCCAGGCAGTTAATTTTAACAAATGCAAAGGTTCAATAAAATCAGAAAAACCACTTGTTTAATAAATAAATAAAAATGTTACTTATACGCCACCGTAATCTGTGAGCAAATTATGGCATTCGATATCGATCGATATTTTAATACAATCCAAATTTCAATTTCGATGGATGCCGAATAATATATTTTGTCTCCAGAACATGCTTGTCTACTTGTTATTATAAACGGTTATATATTCTTTTAAATTTAACACATTTAAATTTAAATACATCAATTACCATGATGACTATTTGCAGCATGTCTTCTAGCTGACTTCCTAAAAAGTCGAAAAAAAAATAATTGCTCATAATTTGGACATACATTTTCTTCAATTTTGTTGTAAATGTCTACTCAAAATATGGGATATTTAATATGAATAAGAGACCATAAGAAAGAGGATTAAATTGAAAATTTAACCCCCATGCTGTCATATTTATGAGTATGAGCATACTTCACACATATATTTTCTTCTATCGTTGTAAGATTCAATCGAAGAACATAATTTTATATTTTGTTTTATTTATTATGGTTTGGCTTAATCCTACATTTTATCACGTATTTAATATTTATGATACGAGATGCTTTTTCATTATCTATAATGTGTGTTGAAACTTGTAAATTCTCTTTAAATTTCTTCGTTATATGTTAGTAGGTATGTAACGTTTTAAAAATTAAATAAAAATAATACAGTAAAACTAATAAAACCATAAACAACCGAAAGTGTTTAAGATTTGCAAATATTTATTTATTTAGTTTTTTATTCTGCGCAGTGGCTTCTAACATGACTCTAGTTTTATATATTTAATATTTTAGCAAAATTTCTTTCGCTTTATGAATTCACAATTTGAAAAATGTCTGCTGTTTAAAGATTATTTATATTAAAAAGTATTAATGAAGAAAGCAAAAATTCATATGGGGAAAGAAGTAACAAAAGTATGTTTGTTTTTAAATATTTCTTATGTCTAAAGAAGAAGCGTTATATCTAAAATGAATAAGAAAAAGTTTTCCTTAAGAAAATATGTACATTAAACAAATAATTTCCTGACCCAGCATGACGTGTATAGACGTCAAAAAAATTAATAGTAATTATTTTCTTTAGATTGATTCTACTTTTTATTTCCAACAGCTTGTTGTTTACAGAATTGTTCTATCTTTCCAAATAAGCATGATACACCAAACGTCCCGCGGAAAACCTTTGTGCAGAAATGGTGTCCGTCAAAGGGTTAATTATCAAAAATGATTTGATTAAACGTCGGTCTCATAACTTTTTTTTTAAATTGATGTTTTTCCTTCCCTTTAAGTTTATTTGTTTGGAATAATTCATTAACATTAAAGTTATAAACACATAGACCACAGCAGACTTCACAACAGCAGTCTTCAAATGCAGTAGGCTTCAATTGCTGCCATGTAGTTAGCTACTGAATTATTTTGAGAACGACAGCAGCTGACAAATGAACTTGAAGTTTCGATATTATTTTTCAATATTTTTTTACTATATATTTCAGAGCTGCCACATAAATATTTCACAAGAATAAAAATGAAATTACCAGCTCAAAACGTTATAATATTGAGTAAAAATATAAAAGCACATCAATATATTTATTTATTTTAATTTTGTTATGTTATTTTCGGTTAAATAACACAAAATATTTTTAGCTCTCATTGCTGTAACATTTATATTATATTGGCAGCTTTGTATCAGCTTATTGCTGCTTATGGAAATAGAAATTAGTCTAATTTGGCAGCAACAGCAAAACTAGCATAGACAACAACCTGCTTCGCTGTCGTCAAAATAATCAATTTCATATAAACTCTTGTGTTTTATTTTTGACACATTGCTGCTTGTTGCTCGCTGTGGTCTATGTGTTTATAGCTTAATACTAAGTCTCTATCTTTCTCCCTCTCTCTCTCTCTTTATATCACTGATTCCTATTTGTTGATTGCAAAAATAATCTCTTAAAGAACAGTGGTAATATGAAAAATAATCCAAATTTTATTTTATTTAATTTTTGTAAATTTGGCCGCGTTGTGATATTCCGTCATTATTGAATTTTTATTTCTTCCTATTTTATAAAAAAATGTACAATTATCAGATGTGTTTGTTTGTTTTAGCTGTGGATAAAATCCTCAAACCCGACCAAAGTTGTGCTACGCAGGAAATTCTTCTTGATCGAAGCCGGTATTTGGTAAACATGTAAGAGAAAATCTTTCAGCCAAGGCAAAAGGTTTCTAGAGCACAAATCCCTATTCAGTGAAAATACTCCTGAATATACACAGAAAAGAAATGCCAGTAAGCCCGGTCGAATTTTGGTTAAGCATAAATCATTTTTTTTTACTTCTACCATTTTCATAGTTCGTCTGTTCATCGATGTGTGTATGACGATGTTATCATCATATTTTCGTAGTTCGCTAAGACTGTTTAAATTATATATTTATCATTAAGTTATTTGTACATTTTGGAAATTCTTCACATTTTTGTTGTTTAATAAAGACCGGAAAATAACTAGTAGTTTAAACATTTTGCGTAGTTCCTGTTTAGCAAACAACTCCTAAATATAATATGAACTAAAAACCTGCCAAATAATATCGGCCTTAACCGATTAATAACAGAACTGACCTAATAAAATTTAAAATTTTCAAGAGTTCACTGCATGTGTATACAAAAGCATACGCATATGTATGTATGTGTGTGTACTCATTTATTTTAAAAACACTCATCATATATGTATGTACATTACTCGTTTGAACAACCATACATATAAGTATGTACTTAAATCCCACAAAATATTTATTTTCTGTGTCAAGGGTATGAAGCAAAAAAAAAAAATATATAAAAAAATTACAGTAACCTCAATGACTTCAATTACAAAACAATTTTTAGCATATTGCACTCAATGATGTTTCCCTCGTTATGTATATGCTTCCATAGACTTGGTTCTGTCAAGTAATTTATGTGAAAGCATGAGTGAGTGCTTGTTGAAGAGCAAAGAGGTAGTATAAAATTTATTGCTTTTGAAAAACACACATACATATGTATACCCTAGTTAGGAAATATTAAATTATGCTCTTAAAATTTACTGAACTTTTACAAAATTTATTTTTTTATAATTTGCAGTAACGCATTTTTCTGACTTCCTTTGAGTCCAAATGGTAATTGCCTAAATTTTGTTTCTTTTTCCATACTTAAGTCTACCAAATAGAAATTTAAACAATGTCTCCAAGTGTAGGGCATAACAAAGAAAATTCCTTTAACTTAATTTGTCTTAATTCTATTGGCCTACATTTTTTGCATGTTCATATCCATCATTGTATAAGAACCATAAAAAAGCCAAAGAAAATAAAAAAAGAAGCCAAAAGAAAATAGAAAATTTACTTGTTTTTGGTTATTTGAAATTATGCTTTTGAGAGTGACCCAATAAAGAAAAAAAAACACAAAAAAATAACTATGAAAATATCTAGTTTGAATAATAAAATTTTCTAGGATAAAGTTTTACTAACAAAGTTTTGTAAACTAACACACAAACATATTATCTAGAAGAAAATTGTTTTCAATAAACGTAATTCAAATTTGATAGTTTAAATAATAAAAATAATAATAATTTTATAACTAACAGTTTCTCAAAAGAAATAAATGTGGTAATATTTGTTGAAAGTTTATACGGTTTATTGATTCCAATTGTTTCAAAAAAAAAAATGCTTTTAATAGTGGAAAATTTGACATAGTTTCTTAAAAAGCAAGATAATTTTTTGTATATCTTTAGTATGTTTCTTTTTGAAATAAATGAAATGGAAGACAATAGATTTAGTGTTGGATTAAGGAAAAAATATTGTTTTCTTAAAGAAGAAAAAGTAAAACAAGTTTTGTTTTTTTAAAGAAAATAAACTATTTAAGTTTTGGCTGTAGTCGGAAGCTACACTATAATTTTTTTATTTACCAACAGGATGAGCAGTAAAGTTGGATGCACAAAAAGTTACAAAATAAAATTTTTGATAGTTCAAGCCAAGTTTTTTTTTCAGACTTATTGAAACATTGCAATCTTGAATTATTTGATGCAGTAAAATATTTAGGCATCGAAGTCACTTTTGGAGGTACCTAGCGATGAAAAGTATGCATTTATGAAAAGTAATATTATCAGGCTCAAGTTCAGTTTTATTGAATTAATGAAAATTCAAAATTACTAAGAGTTTTTTTATGTTGGAAAATATTATTATTTATATCCAATCAGTTTTTAGCAAAACGTATCAGTACTGATTTCAAGGCCGCTACACCTCTCATCAGCGTTCAATTGTCCATCTTTACAATTTTCGTAAAGTGGATACTAATTGAGAAGAATATCAACTATTTAACCAGTTTTCAACAGAAATAGAATATGAGAATTAATTTTTAATTAATTTTTTTTTTATTCTACCTTGAAACAGTGCTAGTTAGTATTGCATTTTTTATTTACCAAAGGGACAAAATTTTATAAGTATAAATTCTATTATAATATTTTTGACAATTATTTTTTTCAGACATCTACATCTACATACATATTTTAATCACAAACTTTTTAATATTCTGTAAAAAACTTATTTTTCTAGAAAAAAATGCAAATTAAGCGGAAAAGGGGAACTGCCAGAAAACCTTTACAAACAAAATATGATTTAGAAACTCAGTCTAGCAATGAAAGATTTATATGATGATTAATATTTCTTTATATGATGGTACCATTTTTCCCCTCCTAACGCCTCAAAAATTTTCTTTATATTATAATTTATACCAGGAGTAAATAACCCACATCAAATATCAAGAATTTGTTTTGTAGGACCATCATTCGGGAAATGACTCCTATATATACAACACATTGTGTAGGAACTTGAGGAAAGGGATAGGATAGATACGAGTAACACTGATTTTTAAAATTTTTAGAGCTGTGTTGTTGCAGCCCTTCTGGTGTTAAACAAATGAATTTATTTTCCTAACCTGTATGAGGAGGCAGTTTGTTAATTGTTTTAATTCTCCGAATGTTCACCTAACCGAGTACAGCGTACACTAGCTTTGAACAGTATCAGATCTCTGTCGGAACAGTTTTTAGTGACCATTTCTATTTCATCACTTAAACTGTCGAACAAAAAATAATTACAATGTACTGTATAATGCATTTTAGATAAATTTATAATGTTGGTTGATTTGCCTTGACCAGGAAGTAGTTGTATTTTATTGTAGGAGTACTTACATCAAATTTCACGACATTCATTGCTTTAGTTGCAGAAATATAGATATTAATATTTACTTTGCATACGTGCTACCAGCAATATTTTAAACATACTATTTTTTAACTTCACGGTTATTTTTAATACGGTTCCAAAATTTCAAAACAATTGCCTTTAAAATACTCTGCTTTGTTAGACTCATTTTAGTGAAATTGTTTGATAAGAAATCAGTCAAATAAATTGACGAACAAAAATAAATTTATGTAAAACTTTTTGCTAACTTTAATGAAACTGTCCTGCGAAACATTTGTTCCTTAAATAAAAGCAAAGATTTTAATGTGCTCAACTCAAATCTTTTTTTTAGATTTTTTTATTTGTTTTTTATATAAGCATGACTCTTTAATAAACAAATAAGACAAAAACGATGTGGCAAATAAAATTCCCTTCCTACAAATTGTGATTATATTTTCTATTTCTTTGGAGTTATTTAGAAATTAATGGAAAAAATTAATTCAATATTTTCTCTTAGAACGCATAAACTATTTAAAATTAAAAAAAACACATAGAAATGGACAATAGACTTTGAAAAACAAGTAAAATTCCAACTCTTAAAATGATAAAGCTGTAGCGTAAAAGCTTTCATTTGATTCAGCTGATTCAAATAATGATAGAGGACCTTTAAAGAGTTGATTGGTGGCAGTGAGGTCTAAGCGGTAACCAATTTTGAAACTTCATGACGTCACTAAAGTTTATTTAATAAAAATCACCTGAAAACTTTAATAAATACAACTATTATTATGTACACTCGTATATATATTGTATATATGCATGTTTGTATATAATTGCGCCTTTCTTTTTGTTTTATTTTTGTTAAAAAAGTTTCACAGACTTAGCAAAGTTATTTGTTTTTTTCCTCTATTGTATACAAACAAGTACAAAAAAAAAAGGAATATTTCAGTGATTTTATCTTCTTTTTCATTGCAGTTAAGCTGCGACCAAATTGTTAATATAAATTGTAAACAATCTTTTGTTTTCTCTCTTTTGCTATTCACGTTGTTTTGTTTTTCTGTGTTTATTTTTAATTTATTTTTGTACTAACAAACAGATAACTTAAGCCGGAAATACAATTTTCGTTTTATGAAATCTACACCTTTGAGTGAACTTTAAATTGGCCCAAAATTGCTGTTGTTAACAAATAATAACAAAAACCCAAAATATATGAGATATTTTAAAAGTAAATTTTATTTTTATTTTTCCGGTATCATCATTTGTAACAAATAATTCTCTGTTCGATTTAAATGAACAGATATGGATGCGTATATGTACTTTAACGGAGTAACGAGAAATAGGGAAAGAAAACAAAAAAAAATTAATAAAGAGTATACGAGCATACATAATATTTTCGCCTGTAGTTATGTTTTATTTTATTTTGTTTGTTCGGAAGTGAAACGAAAAAAAAAACTATTCGTGACTTAAATTAACTTGTTATTAAAGGATGAAGAATTTGTAAGTTATAACAAGCATAACAAAAATATAAAAGTTTTTTGTAGCAATTTTAATCAAAGGAAATATAGTTTTGAATGTATGTATGTATTATGCATCATAATTTTCCAGGACCTAAGTTAATGGTAAAATGATATATTAGGGGAAAAGGCATATAATCTAAAACGTACATTAATATTTTTTCTGTTGGATTAATTATATGATTAATAAATATTTATTTATGTCGTCGCTGATAAGAAGTCTCAACTTATAATTCTGTGAAAATAAGGAAAAACTGCTTAATTCTTTTGAATTTTTCAATTGAATAAAAAAAAAAACTGGCTTCCCATTGTAGGTATTGATCATTCTTTTTTGGATTCTTTTGATTTATCAACAAATGATTCTGCCCACCATAAGAGAAGGATTTAATTTCATTCAAAATATGGGATAAGTCAAATTAAACCGTTATTCTATATTATAGAATAAGTTAGAAAAAGAAAAGCAGAAAGTTGTTAAAAATCATTTAATATAAATAAAACTTTACTCAACGATAGTCTCGATGATAGAAAATACGATGATGATATTAACTTATGTCGACATAAGCACTTTTTCCTTTTTGGCAGAAAATTATTATATGTATATACAAAACTAGTCATAACAAAATTCCTTGGAAATATATACACAATTGTTCCGATTCACAAGATTTTATTTTTCATTATTTTTTAATAGTTTCTATGGAAATTTTCACATTTCAACATTTAGTGTTTTTTTTATTTTTTTTAATATTTTGTTCTATCAATTAAAATTTCCTGGAAGACAGATAATATAACATTTCCTTATCTACAAGCATACATACCCGTATATTGATAGGTTTCTATCGTTACTTTAAATGCAAAAATTTATTGAGAATTTAACAAATTTTTTTTTTTCATTATTGTACTCACAAATACTGTACTTAATGTGTGGAATCATCAAAGCACAAAATATAATTAATTATTAAATCTAATATATATTGTGTTTGCATTCTAAGGAACATAATAGAGTCCTCATAAATTTCTCTCATAAAAAATTTAACTAAAATTTGGAATACTTTAGTTGATGTGAGTTTAAAATGTTTGTCGTATGGCGTCAATGCCATTTTTTACAAAAACTCTATAAAATTTTCCTTGATTGTTGGAAATACAAATTTCGTCGTTGATAGGAAATTTTAACTAAAAACTAGGACAACATTTGATAAAAACTTGTTCTGTATTTATCCAAAAATTAGTAAAAATGTGGTCATGGGCCTCATCTGCTGTGAATAGGAACAATGTTTTCATATAATTGTAAAGTGGTTAACGGCCTAGCTATGTACTTATGTTGTCCTTGATCTTGCTACGCATTTTTGTTTTTAGTGTTTTAGAATCAGAGCGTTGTTATGTTAAGAGTTGATTCCTTACAGATATTATGTATTATATGACATGAGGGTTGTAAAAACCTTTTATTCTATTGGGACCAGAACTGAGTTACTTCGGATTAGTTCATAGAAACTATAAACGCTACAATACCAAACTTTGCTATCTCTTACCAGCCAGTTCAGAGAAATACTGAATAAGTAAATTAAAACATTATTTTTATTATTTATTTATTATTATTTTTATTTATTAACCACAGACTACAAAATGTTAGCTTTATATCTAGTTTAAAATATTACTTAGCCTTCACAGGGACCCGCTGTTTAAGGCTGATGTTTGATCCGGTTTTACTTTATAAAATATCATTAAGCCCTCACAGGGACCCGCTTTTTAAGGCTGGTGTTTGATCCGGTTTTACTTTATAAAATATCATTAAGCCTTCACAGGGACCCGCTTTTTAAGGCTGGTGTTTGATCAGGTTTTGCTTTATAAAATATATTAAGCCTTCACAGGGACCCGCTTTTTAAGGCTGGTGTTTGATCCGGTTTTACTTTATAAAATATCATTAAGCCTTCATAGGGACCCGCTTTTTAAGGCTGGTGTTTGATCAGGTTTTGCTTTATAAAATATATTAAGCCTTCACAGGGACCCGCTTTTTAAAGCTGGTGTTTGTTCAGGTTAGTTGTTACGTGTTTAAAGAATATTCCCGAACTGCTATTCAGCCAAGACTCGACAGACTATACAGACTCTACAGACTCTACAGACTATACAGACTAGCCATACCAAATCACCCTCCGTTTTTATACCCAATTTCGCTGTCTGATTGAACGATGCTGCTGACGTTCGCTGCCGCCGGCGTGGTCATTCCCGCGATATTGCTAAGTGTGTTAGTATGCACATTCAGCATATTCATACCCGTGGAACTTCCAGCCGGTTGCGCTTCTCACGATATTGCAATGTCAGCATATATCTGTAGGAAAATTACTGGCATATATATGTATGCAGCGGTATTGCAACGTCAGCATATGTCTGTAGGAAAATTACTGTTAATAACGTCAGTAATGCATGCAGCGGTATTTTGCTGCCGTTGGTATTTTTGTTGGTTGAGGGAAAATAACTCAACGTCAGTATGTACTTTTGTTGGTTAGCGGAAAATGACTCAACATCACCAACTGTAATTAATTAAAAACGAATAATTTTCTATAATTATTGATTTGAAAAATTTTCGAATATAAGAAAATAATTAGGAAATTAAATTGAGAACCATCCTTTTTCGTTTGTTAGTAGGAAAATTTTGATGAATTTTTTAAATCCTAAAATATAATAATTTTGATTCGTATGACAAACTGTCCTTTAACTTAATAAAAAAAATCTTACTATTAAAAAGTTTAGCAGGTTGCTGTAAAAGAAATAAAGTAGACTCCAGACCCATCGTTCTAATAATTATGTACTATTTTACTGCATCTATTATCAAATATTTTTATAACTAAAGAAGGTTGGCATCAACTATAAAAGTTTTTATAAATAATTGTTTGGGTGTGGCAGAAATATTTAGTCGGTATGAACATTTGCATTATCGTTGCGTGTATTTAAAGTCGTTTTTTTAAACAAAATTTTCAATAAAGCGAATGCTTGCCTACAGGTAATAATTTTCAACAGCACTTAGTTTTTTTGTATTGTGCTCCACATATTTTTTTATAGCCATGTAACTAAATTCTATGTACATATTTGTTTTTTTTTTTCTAACAAAGCTTTTATTAGGACACACAATAGCCATTTTGCAAGTGTTATAATCCATCTTAAGCGTTTGGTTTAATCACACAATTGAAATATTTCTTTTTTGCTACTCGCAGAGCGAAAGAACAAAGAACGAAAGTTATTAACTGTTGCACTGGTTTAATTGAAATTTTTACTGTTGGAAAGCAACAAAAATGCTTTTATTGAACAAATGAAATGTTGGTATTATCATTAATTTTTAAGGAGACTTTACTTCGTAATTCAGGGCGATAATTTATAACAAAATATTTTAATAAAACAGTTTTTTGAAGTTAACGTTAAATAAATTTCTTTGTTTTTTTTAGAAATATAATTACTTTGAAGAATGCAATTATTAGCAGGATAGTCTAGTAAAATATGTGTTTTAGCATATACGATTATTTTGCGCTTACATATGTATGAATAATTCATATTAAAATTTTTGATAAAATTTTGCAAATTTTCAATAAAATTATGAATTATCAGCCAAACTGTGTAATATATAGTGTAAATGTTTTAATTATTTAAGCTTGCGTTTGTTCAATATAATTTTCCAAATAAATAAATATTATTCAGTAAGAAATTTTTCATGTACTTGTAGTTAAAAAATGTTTTTATAATTCATTATCATTCAGCCTTCCACATTTGCAGGCACCAGTTCTGTAAAAAGGCAAAAAAAAAAAAATGTTGTTATAAAAATTTAGAAAAACTAAATTTGATTGTAATATAAAAACATACTGATCGAATACAACCCCGACATAATATTGTTTAAGTTTATAATCCAATATAATCCCTTTGAATAACAACCGAGTTTTCAAATCGGAGATAGAAGACCAACCCAAAAGCAAACCCTCTTAACTTCTCTCAGGCGGTAGCATAATTTTCGAAATTTTACGTTAAGTTTATTCTCGGAAACCTTCTGCTGACGTATGATTAATATAAATTCTAATGGCCAAATTATACATATTGCTCATTCGATGCTATGGTCACAAGTCTCAAGTATTTCAAACAATTATCTTAAAAGATTCAACATAGAAATATTAAAAATTACTACTTAATTATATAGTTGAATAAATACGCATGACAGTTCTCATATTTTTTTTTTATTTGCTATTTTCTACAGTCAGTACTCGTATAGATATACACAAATATTATATACATATATATTTTCATTTCAAGAGCAACAAGTGTTTAAACACAGTAATTATGACATACAAGTAAGGGGCCTCTTGATTGAAAAGACTTTTGTAAATATTTAGTATGACTTTCAAGTGTATTTACAAGACAACCGAACCATCATCACTATATACAGCATTTTTAAAGGTCAAAAAGATGGACGAATATTCTGTCAAGCGAATTCTGTCAATCGAATCAAAAATATAAATTGTTTTGCAACATAGATACCTACACTAGATAGGAAAATATATAAAGATTTTAAGTTTAAATAATTTTGGTAAAGGGAGAATTTGTGACATTATAATTATTTACATCATAAGAAATGAAATTTGTGTAAGATAATTGTTTATGTTAATTTGTATGTAAGTGAACAAGACATAAAAAGCCGGGCTCTTTATGTCTTAGACATTCAGTTATCAGCGACCATAAATAGCGATACTTTTCACTTATTAGGGCTAAATAAACAGTAAAGACGGGCTCAACATTCACGTCAGTACATGCTTTGTGCCGTAACCTGAAGGTGCTCTTAACACCTTGAAAATTTAATAGTCACCACCATATTTATTCAGACTTCTTTAAATTTCCTAACGATTTTTGGATCATAGAACAATATTTAAAAATTTAAAAACAGAATACTAAGAAACTAGCATCATTAATAAAACGTTTTTTTTTCCCATGTTTGCTCTGCTTTGCACAAATTGAAAACAAAAAGCAGGTGCCAAAAAATACATCTAAGCAGAAATCCATTTTTTCCAAATAAAAAAAAAAAAGGATAAATAAAAGTACTTTCACTTAATAATAAATTTAATAGATAAATTTTGTCTATAATTAGTCATGCGCACTTTAGGAAAACAACGGAGAGCCTTACGATAACGATTGGAAATGAAACAACAATAATATAACTTTTGTATAAAACAGCTGACAGCATCCTAAAAAATAAAAAAAAAAATGCTGTTAAATTTTATTCTTACTCCGAACATGTGGAATGCGCAATTGAGTTTTAGTTACAACAGCAGAGTCACTGACAGTTTCGTTAATGCTATGGGTTTGAAAACACGTGCCAAACTAATCAAACGGGTTAATTTTTCCAAAAATATGTCAGCAAAATAATCAAAAATTCCTGAAAAGAAGATTAATGTGATGATTAATGTACTTCACTAAAACGAAAACCCAAAAAAAAAAAAAAAAAAAAGAACAAAATAAATTCTAATCTTTAAATTAAAAACGATTAGAAAATTATACTTAAGTGTGCGGTAGATTTGTTTGCAATACAAATGTGAACCTAAGGATAATGTGATAAGTGTTTTAATTAAATAAATATGTTTTATACAAGTAGTAGAAGCAACATCTTAAGGTATTTAAATGCTGAGTGGTAAATATTTACATTGATGCAATGAATAAACCATCAAACAGATGTTAGAAAAAAAATTTAAATAAATGAAAAATAAAATTTATATATAAAATGATTACACTGATAACAAAAAAAAAAAAAAATGTAATCTTAAGTGAATTTTAATATAAATAATAAAAATGTTGTTGAAAGTGGTTTGCGAATATAAACATTTTATAAAAATGATAATAAATCACAATGTTTAACAAAGTGAATATGTGTAAATGTGTTGAAAATTATTTAACAAAAAAAAATGTTTAACTAATAGAGATGCATTATTCAAGAACTAAAGAAATTTTATAAATGCATAAATTATTCAAAAAAAATTTCTAAAATTAATTTAAGGTTTTTGATTTAAATTCAGTTTATAAAATAATTTTTTTTCTACGGTTAAATAAAAATATAAACGTACATACGAACATATATGGAAAATAATTTTAATTTGATGAGAAGTGAATCGCTCAAATTGTATAAAAGTTTAAAGTGTCAGCATCAAAATAACGTACAACACTTTGTCATCTAACATCACAATCAAACGCAATATTTGAGACATTGTTAATATTCGTTTGATTTCTATTTCAATAAACATAGAAAAAAAAAATCATTTTAGCTGATTGTAACATTGACGACAACTTGGGAATTAATAAAAGAGAGTGCAATGGAAAAATATAAAGACACATAGATGTGGCAATTGTAAAATATTACAAAAAGTTTATGTCTTTGTCTTTGTGGAAATGTGTGAAAATTATAAAAATATAAAAATTTGCATAAAATATATCAGTGAACTTTTGACAAAATATCTTAACTATTAATTGTAAAATTTTCAAAAAGTTAAAGTGATCTGGATATAAATTGTAAGTTGCTTGTTTTTCGCTGACCGACAAATACGGGAAAGAGCTTAAATGAAGGATTTAATTTAAGTAATTTTGACTAAATTTACGTGCGGATTTGACAATGGAGGGCATCAAGAATTTTCTGTTCTAAATGTTAAAAAAAAATAAAAAAAAAATAAAGATCTAAGATGTGATAATATTTTCCTGTTAGGCACTGTTTCCAAAGTAGTAAAAATACTCATAAAAACCAAAGAAACTAAAATAAAATATATACGACGTTATGTACGAGTATAAAAAACCTTGGCATGAAATTAGCATTATTGACGAAATTGAACTGGCTCTTATTGAGTTTTTCCATATGCTGTGCAATCAGAAATTATCGTAGAATATAATCATGAAGCCCTACTACAATCTACAATGATATTCAATGTCAAATTGTAAAATAAAACTCGCGAAGCTTCAGTGCAATTTAGTCACTTATTCTAACTTCATGCCAAGTTTTCATTATAAATATTGCCGATAGTGTTCAAAAGGTGTACAAGTCTTCTTTCTACATCTGTTTATCGATTCTAAATCGGTTGGTATTCAACAAAGTTAGAAGCTAAAAGTGCATTCGAGTAAGAAACACCATAACTGATTTAAATACTATCTTATAGTTGTTCTCGACAATAACTACCAGAGAAATAATATCACAACTCAAATATTTTTTGTATGTTGCATGGTGTACTTAATGAAAATTAAATAAGGAAGAACTGCTCTTTTAACAATTCATTGTTTAGTTCAATTAAATCTTAATCGTAATGGTAGAGCGACCAAATTTTTTATTGTAACATTTCAAAAATCTATTATATAAAGTTTCTTGCCAACATCATATAAAGTGGTGATCCATTTCGAGGTTCCCTACTTTTTTAAAGAAAAAAACACAGAAAATTCAAATTTAATGGAGAATGTTTATTATCATTTGAAAGAACATTCTTTGGCATTTATTTTTTGAAGATTATGTCTATAAAATGTTGGCCGTTGCTACGTCGCAGATGGTCCATCCGTTGAGTCCAATTTTCGATGACTCGTTTCGACTGGTAACTGGCGTATGACACGCGTGATGTTTTCCTCCAAGGCCTAAATCGAAGCGGGTTTGTCCGCATAATCTTTAGACTTTACATATCCCCACAGGAAAAAGTCTACCGATGTGATATCACACGATCTTGGTGGCAAATCGATCGGCCCAAAACGTGAAATTATGTGCTCACCGAAATGTTCTCTCAATAAATCCATTGATTGATGCGATGTGTGGGAAGTGGCGCCGTCTTGCTGAAACCAAATGTCGCAGAGACCACGAGCTTCAGTTTCAGGCATCAAATAGTCAGCCATTGATGGTTCCGTTCGCACTGGCATCATTTTTAAAGAAATATTCACCGTTGATTCCACCGGCCCACAAACCATACCAAACCGTTGTTTTTTCTGGATGAAGTGACAGTTCTTGGATCTCTTCAGGTTGCTCATTGTCCCAAAGGCGGCAATTTTTTTTGCTTACATACCCATTTACATTATTCAGTAGGCCGATTATGTTGACCATAAGCTGAGCGAAGTGCACGAAACACATTCCTCACAGAACTTGAATTTTCGTAATAAAGTTGAAAAAGTATGTCTACTTGGATCACACCTTACCTCTCTAACAAGCCAATCTTATATAGGGTGTTTTTTTAACTGCATGAGAACTAAAAATGATAAGAAAACAAAGTTAGAAATGCTAAAATAATTTTTTTGGTAGACAATTTTTTCAAGCCTTTGTTGCAATAGCGTAATAACTCAAAACAAAAGGAACATTAATTATTAAATCGTTGTTTATAAGCTGTGTCAATTTTATCCGATAATCTTATATATCCTATAGTTAGCGAATTTGCAAACTCGTTTTTTGCAAATGTACTTTTTTACTTATGCCTCTATTGCAAACAAGTTTAGCTAGTTTGGCTACGAGTAAATTGGTCCATTCGATCAGTTCAGTTTTTGACTACTAATTCCAATAAATCTTGCTGTATGGCATGTATGATAGCTGGTTTTTCGGCACAACCTAATGACTGACCAAATCCCCATAATAAATTATTCAGAGAAGCAGTGGGTTAGGGAACACAACCATTTCTGGAAATAAAATTTTCCCACAAATTTATTTTGCAACAAATCGATTGTGATGCGCGCAGTATGGCAAGTTGCGCCGTCTAATTCGAATCAAAGCCGTTGATCAGTCAGCATGGCTCAATCGATCTTGCTATTCACCAGAACAGCAGCTTCTTGCTCATTTCGAATTAAAAAAGGGTGCGCCATCGTGTAAACAGCACCAAAACGTAAGTTTTAGTGTAAACGGCAATTTTGTTTATTGACGTAGCCATTTTACTAGAAATGAGCTTAATCAGTAATTAATTATTTAATAGAAATACTTTTTAAGCTTCGCTTACGGATTTATTTTTTATTTCAAATAAAATTTCCACAATTCGGAGGCACTTTTCTAGCGTTAAATAATTCATGATGACTTTTCAAATGCTGCTTGCTGAACAGAAATGACAACACTGTTTGACATTCTTAGCTGTAAAATCATAGTGATCGATAGTTCTCAGGTAGCTCAAAGAACACTTTGTATATATTCCATTGGCTCCATGAAAAATGGTCTCCAATAAAAAATGCCCCCAAACGAAAAATGAGAAATGGCTCCAAACTTTTTTCATTTTTTAATATTTTATTTTTAGGTTTAAGGCCATTTTATCTAAATTTTAGGGCCATTTTTAATTACTTAATTTGGGGCAATTTAAAAATTATCAATTTGGGGCCAATTTTCATGGAGCCATTCCATTTTATTAAAATTCCGCAAAATATGCGGACTTATTTTATATTTCAAAATATTTTTCTTAAATTTAAAGTTTAAATTTCGAATCAAAGAATTGTCATGTTGTAAGTCAACAATATGGATTCTAATAAGTCTTTCTAGCTCTAGTAATATTTACTTTTTCAATTATATAAGCGAAAATAGCATATGGCACGCAAACAATTAATCCATCTGTGTTTTATTTGCAAAAATATTTTTGGGTTTCCTAAGCTGCGGAAATAAAAATTTTATTTATTTATCTGGTTTGTCGAAAAGTTTAATTTTTTGTCCTTGTATTCCTTCAAGTGGTAAACACTTTCACTTTGATTTTCGCCCTTAACAGGCATGAATAATTTTCTCTACACGTTGTTTGCATTCTGATGCCTCTTTTAATTTTTTTTAATGTATGTAATAGTGTTGTTCAATTAAGTGTTATCTACTACGGGCTTTTCTTTAATTACTTTAGCTGTTATTGGGATGAAATTCAGTCCACTTAAATTTATAATTTTTTTTCCAAAAAGTTTTTATGAGTATAGCTCGTTGCATTTTTGTTTTATATTTAAAATAAGACCGTTTAATTGTAAAGACATTACAAACTGGCGTAATTACAATTTAAATTGAAATTGATACAATAGTCGATTTATATTGAAATCATATTTCATATATATTTTTATACCTTACAATGAATCCTTTTTTCTTCGTGATCTGCCAAGTAGATTCATGAGTAATACCCAGGATATTAGAAACAATAATTTAAAGCTTTAAACTTTTTATATGCCCAATTTTTTTTAAAAAGACATTTTGTATACAGTCCATTTTATTACATAATTTTTATTGCTTAGATATATTACAATTTCACACTAAAATTTGCTCTACATTTTTTAAAATATACAACGACATTAATTATGTTCAATTTTATAGTTCACTTTTCAATAATACTCATGTATATCAACAAAATGATGTCTCGAGAGATTTATATGTGCGTATATATGTGTAAGTTTATATAAAAAATAATCCCATTAACATACATAAATACATAAGTACATACACATTTACGTCAGCAATACATTTGTTGCTACTTTAATAGTTTGCTCAACAATCTTATTTTTTTTATATATATTTTTTTTTTGCCTTAAAAATCTACAAAGATTTTTTGCATTTTTTTTTTTATTAAATTTAAGTATATTTTTATCTTGTCCGTCTCTGCAGAAATAATAAAACAAATTGTGATGCAATGAAGCAGAAAAACCCATATAAATATTGCAACCTCAATTTTTTCAATGATATTTGCTAGAAATAAAACAATGAATAAAAAAATTATGTCAAAATATAAAGAGAAATAACTGAACTGATAAAAGAAATTACTATGTGCTTCAGACAGAATATAGGGTGTGCTTGAAAATTTATTACATTAAAAGTGATACGCATAACCTAAATGTTTTATGTCAACAAATCATGTACGAATGACCTGAATAGGGTTGTTCTTGGTGTCAAATAATTTAATGGCAACATAGTTTAACCCTGTAAAGGATGACACGCTTAATTTTGAGATCCACTAAATAATTAAATCGAAGACCAAATTTCCCAAACCTATTTAGGTATTTATATGTTTGTCATTCCATGTGTAATTTACACAATATTTATCTGTGACATATAAAAAATATATATTCTCGATCATTATAGATAGGGAAGGTGGATCAGGTATGTCCATCTGTTGTTCTGTCCGTTCGTCAGTTCGTGAAAGTGGGTTTCACAACCCTAGATAAGTTGGACTCCTTAATATTAAACTGATGGGTAAACATTTTTATTTAGATGATTCGCAGTGAAAATTAACAAAAACTAAATATCGGTTTCATTATTTGTTCAAGGATGGCCCTGGCTAGAAATGGAAAATTGAAAATTTTGTTTGGAAAATTACATGAAAAATGGGGAAAAATATTAAATAGTATAAATAATTAAAAGCTTTAACCGCCATAACTTTATCAGTTATGAGCCGATTTTCCAAATTCTTAATTTGTTTAAGAGGGTTTGAATTTTGTTAGGTTAGGTTAGGTTTCGAGGGCCGTCACGTCCAAGACGAGACGCACTTGGGTCCGTTAATTCGGTCCCTTTGTGAT
This sequence comes from Lypha dubia, assembly GCA_947311025.1. Taxonomy (NCBI): domain Eukaryota; kingdom Metazoa; phylum Arthropoda; class Insecta; order Diptera; family Tachinidae; genus Lypha; species Lypha dubia. Next base: position 123,448,778 of record OX371260.1, on the reverse strand, counting down.
ACCCTGCAGCGGACAGGGCACAGTCGATTGATTATTCAATTTCCTGTGATTGTCCTGTCGCCGAATCAAACCATCCTGATTGTTGTAAAAAGGAGGATAGGCTGATTAGCCTCATGTTCGCCAGACTGTCAAGGTCTGGCAGAGTATTGAAGCCCAAAGTACTCGCCCTAACGCTATCAAGGGCGGGGCACTGACATAGAAGATGAAGAACTGTTTCTTCCTCCTCCTCATCGTTACAACTTCTGCAGTAGTCATTGTAACTTAGGCCCATCCTTCTGGCATGAGTCCCGAAGCACCAGTGCCCTGTTAGCACTGTTATTAATCGTCTTGTATTACATTTACCAAGCCTGAGCAGATCACGAGTTCTGTGCAGGCTGTAGCGGGGCCAAGTGGACCTGGAGATTTGACAGGTATGCTCTTGTTCCCACCTTTCTTGAGCAAGATTGTATGATTCCTGCTGGATCAATCGCTTGCAGTAAGATAGAGGAATGCCAACGAAGTGGCATATCATCGAGTTGCTCAATGATGCGCCCTTTTCGGCAATTTCGTCCGCAATATCGTTTCCAGCGCACTCTGAGTGCCCTGGAGTCCAATTTTGTTGGTTTTCATAAAATATTTTACCCAAAAATATTGATTACCGCATAGCTTATCCCTTTGTTAGACGGTTTGCAAAACTCCAACTTTTATTGAACAGATTTTCTTGCAGTTTTTAAGAATCGTGGCAAAATGTTCAACCACCCCCTCCAAAAATATTTAATTTATTTTTATTAATTTCTTTTTTTTTTTTAATCAGAGAAGCAATTTGTCCGTCCCACTAAATAATTGTTTATCGCATAACTCCTTAACTTATACTTCGATTTTTGTTCTTTGTAAACTTATTCTTTTAGTTTGATTCCATGTTTTTTCTCGGCAATTTAAGGCAAGTTATTCCTTCCCTGCTACCCACACCTACACCAACAACCATATAATTGATTATGGCAAAACTCCTCGAGATATTGAACGATTTTAAAAATTAGTTTTGTAGTTTAAAAAGGTTTCCTTGTAGGTTGGTAAAATGTTTTTTTTTTTTTTTTTTTTGAAAACCAGGACAATATAATCCAGGCTGTTACATAAACCACCAATTTGAGTAATTGATTAATATAAGCAAGCAAACAACATATTTTATTTAAATAATATTAAGGTAACTTCATGTATTAATTATATCATAAAAAAACTGCAAAATACCACAACCGAGTATACGAATTTTCAACTGACAGTGAAGAACATGGTTTAAAATTTAAACTTAATTACTTTGCCATTGATTCCTTTATACATATATTCCCATATAATATTAACTTACATATGTATACCAACACTTTAGTATCATATTTATATACTTATTCCGTGTCCTTCAGCAAACACTCCTTCAATCAAATATTAAAAAAAAGAAATAAATATCTTTGAATTCATTTTATCGAAACAAAAAAACATCGAAACAATAAAATTAAAAGTACAAATAAAACAATGAAGAAGAAAAAAAGAATGTGCAAATATATGCAAAATATTTCAAATTGTTTTATACGCAGACATACCCACTCACTCACGTGTCTATTTTTGAATTAAATGTAAACAAAATTGAAATTTTTATATGATGGTCGTAAAATAGAACAAAAAAAAAAAAAAAACATACAATAAAAAATGTGTACATACAAATGTATGTAAGTGCATCCTTATAAAGCATTTTATCTATTTATTTTTTTGAAAAATTATCTATTTTACAAATGTAAATACGAGTATATTCAAAGAGCAAAGTGCTGTCAAAGGAAATCAGACATCGTATACAAGTAGAGAAGAACTGAAAAACACAGTGTCTTGCTGGTTAAACTTTTCAGTGAAGGTGGCGGCTGTCAAAGGCGTTGTCTATTATTGAACACTTTTTTCTTCTCTCTGTTTTACACACACCGTCTTACTTTCTTCGAGAACAATAAACAAAATATTGTTTAACATCAGTTGTGTGTATCGAAGCATGTATACTTTTTTTTGTAACATATTATTGCAGTATAACTTCTATGTTTTCTATTTTTTACGCCTGGCTAAATTTTGTATAAAGTTGTAGGTGTTGTTATTTGAACGTGTTCTGTTATAAATTAGATAAAGCAAATGCAATTATATGGATCCTATAATCTTAGGAATAAATAAAAGAACACAAGCCGACAAAAGAAACCTATAACTGATAAAATTAACAATACTGGATAAACTATCTGTGATGATGTTATTGGTAGGCTTAATAAAATAATACGAAACAAATATTAAAATTTTCTGTGACGACGATTTATAATGCTTGGATTACCCGAATAGAGAAAATTACTTTTATATATATTTTTTATATGTTAAAATGAATGTTGTGCCCGTCAAAAACAGATGATAATGGTGGACTAAAACTACTTAAAAACTTGCTTTTTATGATAATTTCTTTATGAACAGTGCAAAAAGCAAATAATTACCATCTATAATACGGTCGATTGTGTCATTATTGTTGTTTAGATTGAAATGTTTAAATAAAATTTAATGACAGATCAGCTGCGGCAAAATAAAAAGATTTTATACCGGATGTAATTGTAAATGTACGCTTGGAAGCTAATTTTAATAAAATTAAAATTAGACAGACATGCAAATATTCACGACACAAGTCACAAAGGTGGCATGTTGAGTATGGATGGCTTCAGGAAACAGGACACATGTGCACTTTTCATTCGCGATATCACTAATGCATTATGGAAACGTCTGCTCAGCCATCTTTGCCTATGGCTTTGCAACCTTGGGCAATGACAGATGATATGCTCTATAGTTTCTGAAATTCGGAGTGTCATGTACCCATATGCTGGTCCTCGCTCTAACCGAGCAATGGCCAGTCAAGGCGCCTACAAAGACTCTCAAAACCTTTACATTTATACCCAGCAGTAGATCGGATTTACCTGAGTCTAGTTCTGTCCATATGGACCTAGAGACTCTACAATCTTCTCTATTCCTCCAGGAATAGTTAGTTCTGCTAATTACCAAATTACTGAGTTCCCTATAGTAGTAACCGATGAAGTTTAACCGACCTGTCACTAACTGCCTTATCTAATGCTGACCCTATTCTTGTCAGCTCATCAGCGATTTCGTTTCTCTCAATATTGCAATGTCCTGTTACCCAACATAGCCTAACGCTAAATTTGTCCACAAGAAAGTTGAGAGATAACCTACACTTGCTGACCAGCTTCGATTTGACACTTTGCCCCTTCAAAACTTTCTTGACTTTGCTTGACTGTCAACGTAGAATGTTACCTCCACGCCTTCAGTTACGTGTTCTGTCACTAGTTCCGTGGCCCTGAGGATCGCTAGGATCTCAGCCTGAAATACACTACATTCGATCGGTAGCCTAAAAGACCTATGAATTTCCGCTCCTAAAAAATAGACGCCAGCACCCGTGCCTATTTCCATTTTCGATCCATGTGTAAAGACCGCGCAGTCCCCGTGCAGTATATCAGATTTGACCCAATGATCCCGATCTGGAATGACTAGTGAAGGCGTTCTAATAAAATTAGTCTCAATAAACTTGGAGTCCGTAAAACCAGGGGATATGGTCTCCCGTCTGCTAAAACTAATCTTTTACAAAAGTGATGTATGACCTGAAAGTCCTGGCCTTACAAAGCCCGCTTCCATAAGCCTGAGCAAACTCCTTACCGCCGTTCTCAACACTAATTCTTCAATGGGAAGTAGGTGAAGGATGACGTTTAAGGCAGCCTGAGGAGTGCTCCCCTAAGCCCCAGTAATACCCAGCGAAGCACACCTCTGGACCTTAGCAAGCAACTTCCTTCCCCCACGCCTCCCACCATATGACACATCTATAAGAAATGGGAAAAGCAACAGTGAAACACCGTTGATTTCTTGTTAATTATACGGTAGAAGGGTCAGTAGAATAGTTGACATTAAATAAAATAGCAATGAAAAATGGTACGCGTTCAATACCCAGCAGAGATTTTTTTCTTATTAATAAATGACTACTAAATATTGAACGTTATTGTGTTCTTCTGTGTAAGCTTAATTAATATGTGCATGCGTTAAAAGTAGAAGTTATATTCCAATACTTAACAAATGCGGACAGGGATCACTGCTAACGATCGCTGATCGTAAACGAAATCAGCAAAGTCTTTGATCGACTAAAACGTTATTCGGCAAATACAGGAGGTAAATAATTTTAAAACAATTCAATGTTTTTTCTTTTTTTCGAAACTTATTCTCAAATCAATTGCAAGTGGAATAGCTTTGTTATTTCTATTTGTTACTTTTAAAAGTTATCAAACCGTATTTTGAAAATTCACAAAGAAATAGAGATGAGTAACTATATAATATTAAATTAGGAAGAAACTATGGGTGCTAAGTTGAAATGGTACTGCGAAAATGTGTTTTATGCATGTTAAACGGTGACTTGATATATGTGTTTTAAGACAGCTAGTGAAACTGTTTTGTTGTTCTTAACTGATGAGTAGATCATAACTTTAATTCCATTTGTGTCATTCTGTTATTTTAACCTTTATGTCAACAGATACATACATAAGATACCTGGGTATGTATAAAAAAAAAAATAAAATTCAAATTCATCTAAATATAAGAAAAGATAATAAAAATATTAATTGCTAATTTTTCTTAAATGTATTTGTTACGTTGCTGCATATTACTTGAACGTGCGTCACACACGGGGTTTTTTCATAACGTGCAGGATTTTCTGGTTGGCCGACGTTTTGTACATTTTGCTTTTATTTTACCAGTGCTGTCACGTTCTACCACGCTTTCTTCTGCAGCACCTCTTACGCTCAATGATTCTCCATATATGGCATCAATAGCATGGCGTGTGGAGAATATTTTTGTACCGTGTTTATTTTTGGATCTGTTTTCTAATTCCGGCTTTGCCAGTTGTTCGCAGAGGCTGTGCAGGAACATCCTACGGCGTCTTGTGGAAGCTTTTTACTGTGGCTTATTCTCAACGTAAATTACGAGTATGTATGGTACAAGGGCAGCAACGGCTAGTATATTAGAGAAGAAAGCCAAGGGCCATCTATTTGTTCGTCGCATTGTTGAATATTCTGCTAAAAGCTTGTCCATATTATCGACGCCACCTTAATATTTGTTGTAATCTAAAATCATGCGGCTTTTTCTTTGGACCTTGCACTTCGCATGTAAATGCATTCTGGAAAGAAGTATAATCGACTTTTTTTTTGGATGTAAGAGCATAAGGTAATATTGTTGTTGAAACCAAATGTAGTTGACTCTACTTCCCGTCTTTTCGGTATAGCTTAATATTGTGGTGGTACAAAAACTGTTCTACTGTTTACTGTACTTAACATCATTAAACTTTTCGCTAAATTATGTATATGCGGTGAATAAATCGTCACAAACAATATTCCGTCCACTTCCACGAAAAATATTGACGCACTAGTCCTTCACTACTCTCTCGCCTACGTTTTTTTCCCATTCGCCCAATGCCGCCAATTCAGTATAAATTTATCCTTTCATTGTAAAACATCAGTAAATTAAATCAACACAGAAATAAAATTAGCAACAAAAGAAATTCCATATAAATAGTATGAACATACCCGGGTATGTATCTGATGACGTATGTATAAATTTTTATCTGTTGACATAAAGGTTAATAACATTAAGTTAACATTGTAACCTATTCCTGGTGCTCCAGCATCGGAAGTTTCAGGAGTTTTGCATTAATTTTCTTAAGCTTTGAAAATAAATCTGAAAAAAAAAAATTATATATTTATTTATTTCTCAGCAACTTTAGCTTTAACTATAGTAAAACTCATACATATGTTTCAGTAATATTTCCAACCAACATTAGCAAGCAAGGAAGCAAAACATAGTCGGACATCAAAGTTATGTCGGCCAGTGTAATCAAATGTAGAAGTTTGCAAAAGAAAAGAAAGTTAAATAAACCAATCTCTGATCAAAGAAAATCTGTTTAATATCAAACAGTTGAATCTTTATGAAGTTAACATAAAGTTTTACAAGGTTTTTTTCTTATTACTGCAAAACAAAAGAAATGTTAGTAAACAAACTTTTTTTTTAAAAAAAAAGTTAGCAGAAATTGTTTCAATAAAAATTATAATGGAATCTGGCAGTTTGATTTATTAAAATAAAGATCTAAGGTGAAAGTGGAACGTTGAAATATTAAATAAATAAAAACTTTAAAACATGTTTAGTTGTTGTGTCAGTAATCCGGACATGTTTTTTTCACTTTTTATTTCATGTTTTGTATTATTTTTTAAAATTTAATTTTCTATTAAATACGTGATATACATATACTCGTAACATACAAACATTATTATAAATTGAGCATTGCAGATGAAATATAACACAAATTTTGAAGCGAAGGACATACTCGTATAATATACAAATATTTAATTTAACTGCAAACAGTATCAATTGAAAACTTTCCATTTTCAACCAATTGTTTAAATAGTTGTTTGCATGTGCGGTTAAAGTTTAATCATATTGATTTTTATTAAAAACACACCTTTACTTTAATATATGCTGCACCGCAAGGAAAAAAACACTTGGTTGAATTTCACTCTGCAATTTGTTTTATGAAATTCATACATACAAAAACACAAATATGTGTTTTCACGTTTCATGTTTTTATGGAAACCAAAATTTTCAATACTCTTGCATACATACAAGCACACATGTGTTTATATATTTGTACATATGCTCCATTAAATACTTTATTTATTTTGTGCTAAATGCCAATGTTTCACCAAAGTGTTGGCAAATGACCAACATAAATAATTTATAATGCAAATATTTAACAGATTGCAAATTCATCATCAGTTTATTACACTGAACAACACCACGATATATATTTTTTTTTTAGAATAATTTTAAGCTCATATTTCCATTTATATTTTGAATATAAAATTTTTTAAAATTTTGCAAGCATGTACTCTTATATGTTAATTTTGGTGGTAGGCTGAAGTGCCCTTAAATACTGTTTTGTTGCAACCAACAACCAACTTTTGGCAATTTGACTGTTTCAACTAGTGCCGATGCTACACAAACTTTTTTTAATTTTCTGTTTTAAGCTATTTATTGCATAGCTTTTTCGCGGGCTTTGAGGCGACCGAATCAAGAAATTTTGAAACGTTTGTTTCTTAAGTCTTTTGTTTTTTAAGCATTTAAATAGCCCAATGTATGCTAACCCCTAAAGTATGCTATTGATTTTGATTTCATTAACATACAGTATTGCCAGAATAAAAACGGAGTTATTGAACAAAACGTAATAACATAATTTCATAAGTTGATAAAAATGCTATACAATAGCTTTACCACGGCAGTCCCCGAATGCCACATCTATTTGTTATAATCATAACAGTTTGGAAAAGAAGGCGAGGTGGGGTTACCCCCTATACCACGAATAAATATAGATTCACATACCTGCCCAAAGAACGGCTTAAAATTCTTTGTGTTTTACTCGAAGATAAAAACAAAGAAAACTTACTTAAAATCTAAGGGCGATGGGACGGGAAGCGGGCACTCCCTAATATTAATATTCACAAGTTGGTGTCCTGTTGAAAAGCTATAAAGCGTTGATTCAGCAAAATTCTATTTGCAATCGCGCATACCAGAGCGTTTTATGACACTACCTGCCCGATATCGATGATAATAAGGCCACAATATGATCGCAGTAGATCTGCAATCCTTGAGGGGATCCCCCGTGGGAAAATAAGCACTCTTAATGTGGTCATTGCAAGACTTTGTTTTGTGGTGCTTTTATGCTAGAAAATTAAATCTGCTATATAAAAATTTCAGTAGAAATTGTCATAAGGAGAAGAAGGTTGAGATTATAGAACTTCTCCTCTGTATTTTTCCTGCTGTCTCTGTAAAACGGGTGGCGTCTTTAGCTAGTCCTCTGCTGAAATGCTTAGCATCCCTATCGACGGCCATTTTAAGCAGATAAAATCGTGTCGGTTGATCACTGATCCAAATGGGGATGTGTAGATCAAATACACATCGTCACTTTTTCTGCATCCGGTGACACAAAAGGTATCCTTAGGACCCTTGTGGGCCACATACTCGTATATATTATTGTGCTGGCGGCCTGCGTAACATAACATAACATGCTGCAAGATAAGAATGTAATTCACAGAAAATTCTTAAGGTGATACAACGGAAGGGTTTGGGATCCCTCTTGTACGCAAATTAATTATAAATATTCACATATCCGATAAACTAAAACAGTGAATGGCCTAAAAATCGATGTGGACTAACCCAAAATATTTATTTTTTTATTTTTTTGAAATCTTGAAGCGATAGAAGGATAATAAGGGGTAACCACATACAAAAAATATTGATCATGCAATTTTTCATTTAAAATTATTTGCTGGCAGCTACTTCTTTATTCTGATTAATTCCAGACTAATGTGCTGTCTTCACATAAAGAACAAGTGAATTGAATGCATTTTCTTTTTCAGTAATTCGCATATAAATTTTACACTTAAATCATTCGTCCATCTTGTGCAAATAACAGCAAAGTTACTGTAGTTGTCTAAAATAAATGTTATTCTTATTTTATGGGAATGATGAAGCACATCGGGTATAATTAGTTAATCTATATATAAAAGCTTTATCGAAATAATCTCAAATTATAATAATTTCTTGAACTTAAATTATGGACTAGAAGTTCTTACTTAGAAATATTTTTGTTCGCCAGTGCAATAATGCTTTGCATCAGATAAGCAGTATTTCTCAAATTGTTGACGAGTGTAGTATAGAATTATATGAGTATTATTTTTATTGCATAATTGTAATGTGTTTTGTCATCATCTGTTTATTGTTTGTTTTTTATTGTTATTGTTATCATTTCTTTATTGAAACAGCAGCTTTTAAGAAGCACGTCTGATATTAGAGAAAATAAATCAATTTACGTAAATATGTGTTTTCGTAAACATAAAAATGGCTGTTAAAAGATGTCACCTTGAGAATGTTAAAGGACCCAGGAATAAAGGGTTTTCCATTAAGCGCTTCCTATCCTTAATGTTAAATAAAAAAAAGTGAGTGTCAGATCTCCATTGATATTTTTTATTCGTTCGAAAGACCTGTAATAATAATGTGTGGAAATGTCTGCAACAGCTTTTATGGTTGGATCCCATCCAAAGTGTTACATTTTTCCACTCCACTTAATGCCCTCAAATCCGTGGTGAAAAATATCCAATGCGGTGTGAGTTGAGTGACTCGTAGCGTCGTCCTGCGTTGAAACCATTTTCTATGAAAATCAGGGTTGTTTGTCAAAGGCACAGAATACATTTTTTAATAAAATAATTTTATTATTTTCACGTGTTGTTGACAAAACATAACTGACTATATGGGAAGTAATTTAACAGTTATAGTTTCAGCAATATGGCCATTATCAAAACCCAAAGTTCGAAAGTCCCTATTAAAAAACTCTTTATAAATTCTTAAGACACGCCTTAAAGAAAATTTTAGAAATTTTAGAAATTTTTTCAGTTGCTAGGAAAACAGGGAAAAAATATATATTTAATTATCGTTATATAACAATTAGTAATAAAGTTAATTCGAAACTTAAAATGTTATACTAAAAAGTTGTCAGAGTGTAAAACAACATCACAAATAATAAATAATTTTTATTCCAGCATTAAATCAGTAAAACACTACGCCTAAATCGTCATCGACTTTTTTTATATAAATAATGAAAACTTTGTCTGACAATGTTTTTTTCTTATTTTGGTTTTCTGTTCATTTTTTGTTCTTACATTTTATTTATTTATGACTTTTTGGCAACATATTTCTGCGTATCAGGAATTGTTGTTTTTACCTTGTTATCGTTGTTTTTATTGCTAAAAAAGAAATTTTACCCATACCAAAGGCGTAGTAAAGTTTTATTACAAATCAAAAATGGAAATGTTTTCAACTAAAATAAACTAAAAATAAGAAAAACAAATTTAAATATATGCAAAGTTTCTTTTTTATTGCTTGTTCTCAACCTTGGAAATATTAAAATATATTCGAATGTTATACGAGTATATAAGAGGAAAAAAAGGAGGCGTTGTTGTTATAAGCAAATTACTATTTTTATTTTTCTTTTAACAGATTTTAAACTTGAGAAAAGTAAACCTTGTAACCTAGAAAACTGTTTAAAATGAAAACACAATAAATTTTCTCTAATACTATTTAGCCAATTTACGTATGAACTTGGGGAAAACAGTTTGTAGGATTAAATATTCTTTGATGATTCTAATAGTCAGGTCTATAAAATAAAATCAGCAACAGCAAGTAAATAACTTTTTAAACATTTTCAGAGTAGATTAAAAAGTAAAACAATTTACTTGCACTGATTTAAAAGTTAAGGGGCACGGAAACCCTAAAATAAATAAGGATTTAAAAATCGGTTAATACGAGTAATAGGAAGCTAATCTGTTGATATAGTAAATTTTTCTACAAAAAAATTTTTAAAATATAAGTGGGCGTGGCACTAGCCATATAGATTAACTTGATATGTATTGATATATTTTATAGTATACTTTTTATATTGGTTTTATCAAAAAATATTAAAAAGTGGTGAAGTGGGCGTGGCACCTACCACATTATAATGTTAATACTACATCTTCGGAAGCAATGAAGTAAATGGCTTGAAATTTTTTAAGATCTTATCAGTTGATTGAATGATATATTTTAACAAAAATAAAAATAATATGAGTGGGCGTCGCACCTATCTCATGCAATGAAAAATAATATTGAAATATTTTTGGTGCTAATTCAGTGAGAAACTTAAATTTTTGTGTAATGCTTCCCAGAAGGCAATGAACGGATTGGAATATGGCTGTAACACTTTGCACAAAAAGGAAATTTTTAGTGTTTCTTTTTTTTTCTATATGATCTGTGAGAAAAGTTCAAGAGAAGAATTTATTATTTTTATGAATTATCTATCCACCAATAAGGAAATTATTTTCTGATATAAAAACGAATCATTTTAAGGTGCTGTGTTTAAAAGACGAACGAACCACTTGGCTGTGTGATTTTTTCTAAAAAGCACTCAGTTTCGTTATATGATTTCCATAAAAATTGTACACTCAAATCATTCGTTCGTCTTGTAAAAACATAATTTTTGTATACTGAAATAATCCCTAATAACTTCCTATACCTGAACAAATATTAAAGTTATTGTGAACTAAATGAATTTTCTACGGAGTTACTGTATAATCATGCATCACAGATATTTTTACTGCTATTATTTCATGTAAGTGTCTCTATGGTCTACTGAATATAATGCTAATCTATCTGTGCAAAGACTATGAATTCCTTTCTTGACAGAGACTCTGTTCCACTCCAACGTAAAATTGTATTGTTACAATTCTCGTTAAAATTAAGTTCTGCCATAATTTGTAATTTAATTTGTAAAAGAAAAAAAAATCAAATATAATATTATGTGATACAGTAATATAAAGCAGCAGCAGTGTTGTCTTTTAAAAAGTTTTGCTCCAATATGTAAATAATTTTCCTTTACGTTGCCATACAATAATGAACAGAAAATTTTAATAAAAATCTAAAAAAACAAAAACATTCAGAAGAAGCATAAAACAATTAAAATTCTTCGAGAGTATATTAAAAAAAATAAAAAATGACAAGATGGAAAAAGTAAAAGACAAGCAAATAAATTTGTCAGCATACAAATAGTAAGAATGTGTTTATAAACTACCTTTTAAACAATGAAACGAAAGAGCAATATGGTTTTTAACAACACTAACAAAGCAATTTCCAGAAAAATAATGAAAATTGTTAGACTGTATTTGCCATACAAATAAATTTCAATAAAAATTTAACAAGAAAATTTAAAACAATATCAACATCAACATCAACATCAACATCAACCTCATCATCGTCATCGTCATTGGCAAACGCATCGTAAGCCGCAACTGACACAAATGTCAACAAAAGCAACAGTAAAAATATATGTCATTTTATAACTGGAAGTAACGTTAGCGTCTTTGCCACAAAGAAAGTTTTTATCTTTTTTTTCCTTTTTTGTTTTAACTTTTTGCACATCTTTTATAATCTGCTTCTGTCGTCGTGTGTGCAATGCCTATGCCAACGCATAACAAGAAAATTGCTCAACATAAGAACTCTATAGGGATGTGTGACTCAATTTCACAAAAACCTACAGCAGCATCAATACAATCAACATTAGCAACTTTTGCCACATCAACACATGACTATGGAAAACAAGAACACCAATTATCAAGAATAAGGACAAGCAAAACAGACTTTACAGAGGTGCTGGTATCACCACTTTCATCAATGACATCCAAACACATGTTAAAGGGTTGGATGTACACTTTAATGGATAAAGATGTTGAAAATATACAAGTTGCAACATATAGAAGAGAAATTAAAAAATCATCACAACTGCCACTACATCACCATCCAGTATCAGTAAGAACGGCCGCAGTAGAGGGAACCACATCAACAAAAAGAACAAAGTCTTATCTGCCAATTTTATCAACTGCAGCAGCAACAGCAGAAAAAAGTAGTATAAAACAATGCTTAAGCATTAAAATGTCCCTAAGACATTTGATACTTACAATAATGACAGTTGTTGTTTTGAGTGTGGGTAAGTTACCAACGAAAATTATACGTATCTCTTATATTGTTTTAACAAAAAAGTGTGTTAATGTGTTTGTGTTTGTCGTTTTAAGTTTTTGGTTGATATATAACTTTATGTATGTATAAACTCTGATTGGTATATTTTAGTTCTTGCGGACAATTCGCAATTACAAATTTTGCTTTTTATTTGAACTGTGGTCTAGTTTGAGTTGGGATTTAATTGATCTTTTTTAGTTTTACTCGTTTAAACGGCATATTTTAAATAAATCGAAAACGGCTAACAAAACTCGTGCCATCAAAAGCTTGAAATAAGGACGATTAGTAGAAAAATAGCTCCATGTGAAAAATGACCCCAAACTTTTATATTGAAAACAACAAACCAATTTTTTATATTTGATTTTTGAATTTGGGGCTATTTTTCCTAAATTACAGGGCCATTTTTTTGAAAAAAGTTTTAGGAAAAGTGTCCCCAAAGTTTCTCTTTCATTTCTCATCTTCTTCTTTCCTTTCCTTTTTCAAGAAAATAAAAATTGCTCCAAACTACAAATGGCCACAAAACAGTATAAACAAAATATATTCCAAAAACACTTTATATCAAAAACTACCTTTTGAGAATATAATTAATAAACGACGACGTTGCTCGAAATTCCGTGGAGAAGAGAAACTTTGTTCCACACCGAAGGACGGTAATGAAAAAAAATTGTTAGTACACGACTGCCGCTGTTAAAAGCCTAAGTGCTAAGGTCGAAAGTGTTTGGTGCTCTTTAACTTTTAGTGTTTTTTGAAGTGAAAACTTCTATTGGCGCGGTACGAAGGTTTTGGATGAGACAAAATCTCAGAACTCGCGACACCGTCACACTTTTTGACACTTGTAGCATCTCTGTTTTTGCGAATGCCTACCAAACAAATTACAGGTGTAGTAACGCCCGGACATTTGACACTTAGCAGACAACTACATACCAGACATGTTAAAACTAACAGGTATGCGCAGTTCGACAACAAGTACAACAATCCAAAAACAACATATATTTTGTTGGTATAGAGCACTCGCTTCATATCAAAATACACAAACAAATTTAAAACATTTTCTTACGTATGCGTACTAAACTGTAACCGTTATTTATGTCTACTTTTAAAACTGTATCAGTTTGTATGACAATTTGCTATCAAGCGACCTCAGTCAGCTGTGCTAGTAAGTTTACCTGTTGGATACGCATTGATAGCAGACGAACGCACATTACATAGACTACAGACCAAGGCGAATTCATTACCAGTTTTTTATTTTTTTTTTTTTTTTGAGGTAGGGAGGGGGTGATGTAAAAATAAGTCTAAACTGGTACTTTTTATTTTTCAATTTGGTTTATTTTAATAATTTTTTTTTTTTTAAATATGCAGTGACCTTTCTTTTGAGGGGTGGGGGTCAAAATAAATCAAATCTGGTACTTGTTGTCTTTTACAATTTATTTTTTTTTTCATTAACAAGCAGTGCACTTTTTAGGGCGTAAATCTATGAAAAGAAGGTACTTTTGGTAGCTTTTTATTTCTTCCATAAATTTGGTATACAGACAGTTTATGTGTTCATTAGCATCATGTTGCGTAAACGAAGTTACGTGTAAAAGGAAGTACATCTATAATAATGAATCGGTGTTTGTGTATGTTTTTCTATTCGAAATTTTGGAATTGTATTACTGATGTGGTTAAAATTGTCCAAATTTCATACATGAAGACAAGAAAGTATATGGATGAATCTGAATAAAAACTTTGAAACATGGATTTTCAATGTTAAATTCCTACATGTCATCATTTATATTGATTTTGTTTTCCCATACATGCGTATATATTTTAAATTAGTATCAACTTCTATTTCTATATGCAAATGTAGAATCAATAATAACTTAACTTAACTTTTTTTCTTCTTTAAATTACATTTATCTCAATATAGAAGTTAATTTAAAATAAAAATATTTGAGGTCAACAACCAGATCAATGACCACAAAATAAATATGCATAAACAGAAACTATTAAATAAACTAACACGTACTCGTTTGAACTCTGAGTGTAACTAGAAACTTTTTAGAAGCATTATTATCTTAAAAATTATTTAAAATGCGTATCTACATGTTTGTTCTATTGTAAAGACAAAGTTTATGCATTCACAAGTTTTTTTTAAAGTTCTTTTGTGTGCTTTGCATGTATTGTGTGTATGTGAGTTGTGCAAAGCCCAGAGGCCCTTAAGGCAGCCAGACAAAATTTTCAGCTGCGAATTTTAATGGAATGTTGTCATAAATTTAGTTTATTGTTATTAGAAGAAGTCTCTTAAATGTGTTACCTTTTTAAAAGCAAATGTGTGAATACCAGTAGTTTGATGATTAAAATTTCAAAACTTTACTAGTAAATGTTTAATAAAGCTTATTTAATAAAATTAACTTTATTAAGACCTTATTACACTGACCCACAATGTTTTCTCAAAACTATTTACTGGTTTTAAAAAGTCCATCTGGTCTCTTAGTACATCTATTTTATATTATTTACTTTAAATTTTTTAAAATAGAATAAAAGATGCCACTAGCTGACAATTGGCAATGCTAGTCCATTAGTCCAAAGGTTGTAGTTTCGGATCCAGAAAAAAAGATATTTGCTGTGAAATTTCGTGTTTAGCTGCTGAAGAGGAAAAATAGTCGGATAATATATAGAAAAAAATAGGGTTATTTTGCCACGCCTTGAACGAGTGGAATAATTTATTGATTCAAATGGTTGCGGGTTCGATTCAAGAAAAAGTTACATTTTCTGTAAAAATTTAGCTGCTGTAGCGGACAAAACAAGAGGGTTCTTTTGCAACGCCTTAAACGAGCGGAACTAATTTTTGAAAGTCCGCAGCATTAAAACAATTCAGTAAACGAATTGCACTGTATGTGCAGTTATGAAATCAAATCAAAATCACAAATAAATTCTTCAAATTTTTGTGGAATGCCTCACATATACGTTTATGTATATTTTTCACAAATAACTAGGTTTGGGACCTCTAACCCATTCTACAAACATTTCTACTGGTGATATCAAACTCAATGAACAGTTTTAAAATTAATGCTTTGTTGCTTGTGTTTGTGGTCAAGATTTTGTTTTAAAAACATTCATGAAAAAAAAAAAAACAACAACGTAATATGGAAACATTTAAAATTTTTGTTGGTTCAACAAAATTTTAACAAAAAATATATAACATTAATTAAAATATCAAATAATGTTTTTGCTTTTCAAGTATTATAATAATGAGCATCATTATATTTATGGTCATTAAAAAGTTTAAATAAATTTTGTTAAGAGTGCGCAACATTTGAAATAAATAAAACACCCTCCCGCCATGTTCTTTATATTTTGCTGTGTAATGCAACATGCTGTTTCTAAAGGTTGTTGTAGTACATAAAAATGAAAAATGTGAATTTCGTTGTTAAGTGGTACTTTAAAAAAGTTTTAAATTTTTTACAACTAGGACGAGTTTTGTAAACAACTTTTTTTTATCGCAATGTGACTATATTGGACAGAGATGTGGCATTCAAATTTTTTTATTTGTAACAAAAATTTTTTGTTTTCTCTTCTTTTTGAAACAGAGCCTATTTTCACTTTTCGCTTTTTTCTAAACAAAAAAAAAAAAACCTCTGCTCCTGGTTTCAATTTGTTTGCATTACTTCTACAACATCATCATTTTTTTGTCTCTACTGAACATTTCTGATTTTTCGAATTGTGTCTATTTATGTTTGAAACAAGTGAATTCATCAGTTTGCAACATAATTGGTTATCTTCGATATATATTTGAATAAAATAAAATGTAAAATTTGGTTAATTACTAAAATCTGACGAATTGATTGCATGCGCTAAAAAGTATGCACTAAAATAATTGTTTGCAAAAGGGTACTTAGACGTATACGTTTTATTTATTTTATTAGGCAAATAATCTCATATTGTATAACTCATACGCACACACACCAGCTTTATAGAATTAGGGTGCGTAAAGAGTGGCCGCTTGTTGCCGAGCCGAGCCGACTGACGCTTATTGCGAGAACTTGTTCTTGCGAGAAACAAGTTTGAGTGTGCATAGTGGATGCGAGAATCAGCGCTGATATTTTATCTATTATTTGTGTTTTATGTATGTTTGTATGCATTTGGGTTTGTTGTTCATTCGTGTTTGTGAAATTTAAATGAAAAGATATGGACTTTTAAAGTTTGTTTATAAGTTTTTTTTATTATTATTATAATTTTATTTAATTTTTATTATTTAATTGAATTTTTATTTTTTTGTTTCATTTTTATTTTACTTTAACATATTTTTTATTTATATTATTATATTATATTAAACGTAATTATTATTCGAACTTATATTGATATACCTATGAGAAGTGGTATTATTTAGGCTCTAGTTCAGTTTTTATTGAATTAATGAAAATTTAAAATTACTAAGAAGTAATTTCACCGGTGCACACACGTAAAATTGATGAAAAACCATGGAAAAAGTAAAAGTTTTCACTTTCTGATTTCAAATATACAATAAAGAGACCTAAACAGACTGTTTTCAGGAAAAAAAAAATTTGGCCCGAATGATTTTATTGTGATTTTGGGGCTTGGCGCGAGATGTGTTTAAAAATGTTTAGCATGATGGGTTGCAAAATTTTATATCAAATCAATAACAATTTGAAAAAATTTGCAATTTTAAAAGTATAAAGATTTTATAAAATCAACATACAAGAGAAAGTGAAATTTATCAGTTCGTATGGGAAAGACAACCTGTCACTAGACAAGACTCGTGAATGAACTAGCAACCGATTCGATCTCTTTAACTTTTCTTATCAACTTGTGAAGGAACTTCAAAATTATGTTGATTCGATACAAAGTTAACGAGATGTAACAAATTAAAAAAAAATATAAATTGACGCAAATTCAATTGTGTTATATTTTTTATACTACTAGTATACTACCATAAATTCATATGAAAATGTAGAAAAAATGCTAATTGTGATACTACGAAATTGTAATTGTTAGATAAATCTAGATTTAGATTAAGAATCTCCAACAGCTCTACAGTTAAAGCTGGATAAAAAAAAAAAAAAAATCAGTGCCACATTTAAAGAAAATCTTATCAGTCAACAATAAATTAAGGATAATTAAGAAAATTAAATAAAATTCTTCGGTTGCATAATTTGTTGCTAAATTTTGATATGTTTTTCTTATTTTTGGCGTAAGCAATATTTCTTAAAAAGAGTATTGAATTTTTTCATTTTCAATTTTCGTATGATCCTTATAAAAATAAATTTGCCATTTATTTATCATAAATTTATCCATACTCACTCAGTACTGTTTGGTGTGAATGTATTTGTAAAGAAAATTTAAAAGAATTGTTGTAGCAATTTATATTTATTATCTTTTTTGAATATTTCTTGCTTTTTTGATTTTTCCTGATAGAATTTACGATATGTACAAGTACCATATTGCAACAACAATTAACTACTATGACATTGCCGAATAATACACACCTGCTCACAGAAACAATAAATAAATCTACAAAGTTCAACGACAATTTACAAAACTTGCATGTCGCATCAACATCAACATCAGCATCAGCGACAATAAATTCTACGACAGAAAACTCATTGTTATTATCATCGTCAGTGTCACCTGCATCAGCAACATCAACATCAACATCATCATCATCATCATCGCCATCATTATTACTGGCAACATCATCGTCGACCAGTCCACTTTTACAATCGGTGGAATCTGCTGCTTTAGTACAAAAATCACCACCAATCCCATCATTGACGACATCGACGTTGGATGACAGTTTATCTAATTTACAGTCATTCTCTAGTGGTACTGGAACATTAACGCATACCGAATCGCCAGCATATTCATCACTAAAATGGGAGGATGATATTCAAGATGAATCCAGTGAATTTTCACTTTCAACGTCAATATTAAATACATTCGATGTCAGTGATTTACCACCGTTAAGTGAAGCGGAACAAGCAGCTAAAGATTTACTAACCAAAGGATTTTCAATACCAACATATTTGCCACCATTTCCCGTATTTGCTGTTGCCGATTTACCAGCATATTTAAATACCGTATCAACAACGACTACACAAACACCAATAACACATCTCCGGCCATCAGATGGTTATAGTGGAAATTCACAAGAAAATTTTTCATATTTAGATAATTTATCAGACCATAATGGACAACATCAAAATCACCATAATCTACAAATACCAAAGAGAAACTCTAGTATGGCAACGGAAAATACGACCGTGCAAGTGGGCAATCATGCCTATTTGCCATGTCATGTGAGTACTACATACATCATACATACTTTATTTATTAGAAATTTTAATAACGATTTTCTTTTGTTTTGACAATTTTCTTATGTGTGTCCTTTTGCTTTAACATTGATTTGAGAAGTGAATAGAATTATGACTGAATAAAAAATTATCTGTTGGTTTTCGCAAACAGACTGCCAACAAATGGTAGAATATTTTTTACTTTTGTAAAGAAATACGGATGTTTTTTTCATTGAGGTCCTTGATTTAATTGTACGAAAGACATCTCTCCTTATCAAATAAATTTAACATTTTTATTTTGGTCATAAATTTTTTGATAAAATTTGACAAATGTCTATAATGTGTATTTGTACGTTTCGCTTTATTCTTTTTTCTTAAAATATCGTAATTGCTGAATATATTTGTGACATTTTCATGAAAAAGAAAATATAAGTATTATTATTATTTTGCTGATTGATTGATTTGTTTATTAGCGCTGTTAATTCGTTGAGTTGAGTGAGTACACTATAAACGATAATTTAATTCCAAAGCTAATGTGATTTCGCCGAAAATCTACTCAAAGCATTCATCAATGTCAACAAATTCGATGCAAGTTAAAATAAAATATAATATTTATTGTGCATGATGATACACAGTTGCAAAAGAAAAATTAAACATACATACATACATATCAAATAATATTAACTAATAAAATTGAGAGAGCAATTAATTACAATTTTTTTACTGCGGATTACCTCCAGACTAATTTATATTAAAAAATTCTGTTTTCGAACGGAAATTAAAATTGTATATAATTTTTATTACATTTAACCCAATATTTTAATTGCTTCTTTGAAACTGCTTAAGGGGTGTATATTTTATTAACTTCTAGAAAAAATATTGTAAAACAAATAAATTTTGTTATTTTAATAATATTCAAGGATGAAAATACAACATCGAAATAAGAACTTGCGATATATAATTCTGTAAATTATTCTTTAGGATTTCTTATTCCATAATACTAAGCTAAGATTTTTTTTCTAATTTTTCTAATTTATTAAATCTTCAAGTATCAATTGATACATCAATACATCAGTGTTCATATCTTAAATATAAAAAGGTATGTAAATATGTATATGTTTACCCATTAAAACAAATTTCTTAATATCAGCGGTTGATTCTTTGTTGTTCTACATCTCTCGTGTATGACTAAGCGCAACAGTATCCATCTTTCTCAGGCGAATATGGCCTAATTTAATATATTGCGCGCAAGTGATTTTAGGTGCAACTCACGTTTTCTATGTATTTTGTCACCTTCACTACTGGAAAAACAGGATCTTTATAAATTCACCGATTTCTCGCATAATAGGGGTCTACTGCAATTGTACGGAGAATTTTGTTTTGTCGCCTTTGAATTTTTGCTATATTTGATGGTGAGGCAGTGCACCATCACTGAAATCCATAGAACCATATTGATTTTAGGATCATGTTGCATAATATAAGTTTACAATCCAGACTTAGTATACCGTTTCTTTCAATAAGCTAATTCATTTGGGCTGCTTTGAATTTCATTTGGGTCAAATTTGCCTGTATGTGCGATTTCCATGTTAAACGACGATCAATATGTTGCGTTATAGTCTCGATATTAATTTGTATAGGCGGGCATATTTTTCTGCGCAATTTAAAAGTCACTAAGGACTAAGATAAGAATATTAATTGTATCAGTTTTGGTATTTCGAGGACAGAATAAATTTTTCGTTTACCTTAACGATCTTCATTGCTTCTTGTCTGCCACATGTAGATGGTTTCAGATAAGATGGCTGGTTCTGTCGTTAGCGAATATGGTTGCTTATAGAGATTTAAAAACTTTCACACGCTCCGCTGCATGAAGATCTATTTGAATCATTGCGGCTATTAAGGAAACCACAGGTGCAGACACCGTACGGTATACCGATGTTACTCGAAGTGCCCCAGTCATCTGCACGCCAAGTACTGCGTGTACTGCCGTACATAAGGATGGCCAAACTGCACACTTGTATAGAATAAGGCTAATGAATGTCTGCATCAGCAATTTTATTTAACATGGCATGGCTGCCGCAATGTTTGCGTTGTTTTTCTTTCAGCCTTCCCTGGGGCACATGGTATTTGGTACGAGTAGGTTAGCTTCGAGTCCAACATAATGCCAAGATATTTTACATTCGTCTTTGTGATTATTTTAATGTGCTCATCTTCATAACATATACTGGCACTGTTATGTCATGTTTTTTTTTTTTTTTTTTTTTTTTTTTTTTTTTGAGGGTTAAATTCTTAAATAATTAATTAAATCTTCCTACAACTGCACTTAGCACATTTTATTTTTATTATTTTTATTGTTGTGGTTTTTTCAGATACATCGTTTACAAAATAAACCCGTTTCTTGGGTACGCCTAAGAGACGGCCACATAATATCTGTAGATCAAACAACTTTTATAGCGGACCAAAGATTTCAAGCCATATTTCAAGATGACAAAGAGTTTACATGGTCGTTGCAAATTAAATATGTTCAACAAACAGATGAAGGCTGGTATGAATGCCAGGCAAGTTCTGAACCAAAAATGAGTGCAAAAGTTTATCTTAAGGTTGTGGGTAAGTTTTGGTTTGTCACTGACCAACGAGAGATTAGAGATTAAAAAAAAATATATTTTTTAAATTTTAAATTTAGTACCTGTGACTGAATTAATTGGTGATCAATCGCGTTTTGTAAAGGCTGGCAGTAAAGTGGCATTACACTGTATTGTACGCGGTACTTTGGATCCTCCACAATATATAATTTGGTATCATGATAAAAACCAAATTGGAGAGAATAACATAATGGGCTGGTACACTCAACTGGATCGTAATATATTTGGCAATAGTGGTGATAGTCAAAATACGGTAAAGAAATATTTTTAAAAAATTAAAGAATAAAGTTAGGTGACAATTTGTCCCAAACTAAAACTTATGTTGCGTACACAAAAAAAAAAACTAAACTTCGAAATTTTCTCTACAAACAAATAATCCGAAAAATTGTTGTACAGGAAAATAAACGAATTAAACTCAGTTTTGACGTCACTCCAGCATGGAAATTTCTCAAAACAAAATGACGGAAATAAAATTTATGATCACAATTGCAAATACTAAAGAATAAGGGTTGAATAGCAGAGATATGAAACTGTGGCGACTTCTGTCTACAAAATTATTCTGTTCTAATTCAAAGCGTTTTTTTTTTCACAAAATAATGTTTTAATATTCACTACGATATTAAATTTGTATTAAAATGCATCAAAGTTATTTATGGCGGCGGCTTATTGTAGTTGATTCCTTTCCGCATTTTATCGTTTTTATGACAGGTCGTCAGTTCGATTTTTTTTTAAAGTTTCTCAAAAAAAAAAAAAAAAAAACTAGATCGGGAGTGTAACAACAATGAATTGAGTTCTAATAATATTACAGAAACATGAATCTTTTTTGGCGAGCACCTCTTAATTATTTCTTACAACTTCATCGATGAGTGCTATTAGTTTTACCAGATAATTTCCGTTGTATAACCTGCCAGGTGAGAAGTAAACTTTCATCGCCAGGAGTGCTGACGATCAATTATGCTTTTTTCAGCATTTTTTTTATTAATTTAAAATGGTCAATTATCTTGAGGTTCCACTATTAAAAATAATAAAACCAAAAGTTAATAAAATCCTTATATTAACATTTGATAGTAAAATGTTTAAGCCCTTCCGTCGACTGGACAATTTCCTTTTAACAACCAATTTTTATTATTAAAAAGAAATAATTACTTAAATTTTGTTTTTACTTTTCCTTTTACTATATTTTAATCCATGTGTAGATTGGCTCGCTGATTATACCGTTTGTACGAAAAATGGATTCTGGTAATTATACTTGTCAGCCATCAAATAGTGCATCTGTGTCAGTTGATTTACATGTGCTTAGTGGTAAGTTGAAATATGATTTTATGTGTAAAAATTTTTTTTTTTTTTTATTTAACAAAGAATTAGCAAAGAACTTATGAGCATATAAAATCGCAGAAGAGACAGACGGTTTTTAATGTTTTTAAAGAATGAGAAGTAAAATTATTTAGGCTCAAGTTCAGTTTTATTGAATAAATGAAAACTCAAAATTTAGAGTTTTTTTATGTTGAAAAATATTATTATTATTTATATCCAATCAGTTTTTTAGCAAAACGTATCAGTACTGATTTGAAGGCCGCTACACCTCTCAAAAGCGTTCTATTGTCCATCTTTACAATTTTCGTAAAGTGGATGCTAATTGGGAAGAATATCAACTATTTAAACAGTTTTCAATAGAATACGAGATTTAATTTTTAATTCATTTTTTATTCTACATATTGAAACAATTCTGGTTAGTACGAAACTCCCTCATCACTGGTTGATTTTTCAACATAAAAAAAAACTCTTAGTAATTTTGAATTTTCATTAATTCCATAAAACTGAACTTGAGCCTAAATAATTTTACTTCTCATAGGTATATCAATATAAGTTCGAATAATAATTACGTTTATTCGTAATAATATAAATAAAAAATATGTTTTTAAAGAATTTTATATAAAGGTAGTGAAATAATAAAAATAATTGGGAGTGTAGTTGTACATGTGTTCATATTGATACCACAATGCAATAGTATCATAACCCCGACTTAAGTATGCTGAGCTGTTTGTAAGGCTTTTGTTCAATTAAATCTGGAGAAAATAGCGTCTTTGTCACAGTAAAAATAAAGAAAAACAAGCAACTGGAAACTTATGGCGCATTTTTCGTAATTTTACCTTTTCTGCAATGTGAGTCAATTGAATTGAGGTATCAATATAATGTGTGGGTTATAAACAAAATAATTTTCAACACCACTAACAGTGAAAAATATTTATTTACAATAATTTTTGAAAGCCAATAAAACTTTATTTAAAAAGGTAGGTAAGAAGCCACAACTTTTAGGTGCATCAGGTGCCCTACAGAATAGCAGTGGGAGATTTAAATCAATATGAATAATGCGCTATACGATCGGTTTTTAAGACAAAGGAAATTTTTTGTTCCAGCAGGAAGTACGCAACTTGTTGTAGAGATCTCTAATTTTCCAAAAACTTTTATAACAGCAGGGTACTTTAAACCAATAAGGATTTTTATCAATTGAAGGCGTCTTTCTTTTTAATGTTTGAAACTTCATAACTCGATCATTTATTAACTGATTTTCAAAAAAATGTTTTGTTTGAAAGGTGTTCCTCGCAGCTGAGTCCCCCTTAATTTCATAATTCATACTATTGGACGTCCACTGGTCATATGTAAAGAAATTACGAAAATGTTTGCAAAACTATTGGGTGACAATGCAAAACTTTTGAAAACATTTAGAAAATCACTGTCTTTAAATTTTAAATGATTCAAACTATGCTAAAAAAAAAATAAAAAACTAAATATCGCAAACAAACATTCCTAATGTAAATTCCGTCTGACCGAATTCGTTTGTTTAACACTAAATGTTTCTTCCTCTATGACGTAATGATTAACCTAACTTTTTTAAACAACGTAAATACAGTCTAAGAGCCTTTAAGTCAAATCTCTTCTATGACATGCATAAGTTAAAATGGTAAATTTATGTTACAATAAACTGAAAACGCATATTAAAAGTACAGACATTTACGAGTTTTTGTGCAGCCACTTTATTTGTATTACTCACTTAGGGCTCATTCAGCGATAACTGCTTATTGAATCTTTTTGCAACTCTCATCTGTAGTTGAAAATAAAATTGCAACATTTACAAATGCTGGCATAAATGATACATCCAAAAATAGCAATGGCAAATAAAATAGCAATGAAATTTAAGCAAATATATGTAATTTTATATAACAATTTATTTAAAGTGAAAAATTTTAAGAGAATCGTCCAACCGAAAACATTTTTTTAGTTTTATAAATTTTGATTTAGTTGGCGTTTTGGTGCACACTTTATTATTTCAAATGTGTCTTTATTTTACCCCCTTAAAATTAGAATTTCCGTAGATCTATTCTTAGAGGATCTACACAGAAAATTTCAAACCACAAAAATTTTTTAAATTTTCATAAATTTTATATGGCCAACAATTTGAGAATGGGAAAATTTGAGAACTGCATCTTGAAATGTACCAAGTAGACTTAATGCAGGGACTTAGGTGTCCACGACAATTTTTAAATATTACCTTTCTAAAGGTATCAGTTTAATACAGATGAGTTGAATTGTTTTAGTGTTTAGAACAGACAAACATACATTCTTACACAAATTTTTTGCAGTCTTCTATACATAGAAGATTTTATGTTTTATTTTTGTAACAGCATTGATATTTCTTTCTGTGTTAAATTAACACTAGACTGCGTTAATAGTGCCTTATCCTGTTTATAATTCTATGTTGAGAACTTAACATGAATGCTATTTTTTTAACCAATCTGTATTTTTAGCTTTAGGGTAGCAAAAGTATGATTGTATTTAAGAACAATTATACTAGACTGGTTGTGTAAGTGAGCATATGAATGTATGTCTGTATATATCAAAAGGATTAACAAATGCTTTGAGTTTATTTCATACCTACGGGATTAATCAGTAAATGTAGTGCACATTTTGACTTAAAACTCTGCAAAGAAAATAACATTATAATGTAGTTTATTTAGACTTCCGTTTTATTTATAATAAAAAAGATAATAAAAAAAAATATAAGAGTATTGAAAGGAATAAGAGAAATATCAATACCCTTCTTGGATGCATGACTATTTGTTATTATAACTTTAATGAAAACACAAATCTTAGACAACATAATCAATATCGATGAAATGGTATATATATGATCGTAATGTTTTGAGCTTAGGAGAGTCTATTGTGATTATTTTACAAAGATATCCTCATGAATTTATGTCTGTATGACTGCATCCTTTATAAAATAAAAAAAAACATTAGCTATCAAATTTTAAAGCTACGTCACTGAGATGTTTACTTTAACGTGATGGGTTGCTGATAGCATAATTTTATGCTGCATTTCATAGGTTGCTAATACCAACTTCAATGAGTAGATCTTTACAATCATGGTTAAAAAATTTTCGTGGCAAAGATCTACTGATGATTCGCTTTTAGCAATCATATATTAATTCAAGTCATAAAATGCGTATCCACATACAATAGTTTATTTACAGGGTGACGCTAGTTTATTTCTGGATATCTTAACATTATTTTCCATATCAAAAAAAAAAAAAAAAAATACAAATTATTCCAAATTAAAAATCATTAAAATAAATTTAAAAAAATTCCCCATCTTTTTTGTATGTATGTGCAAGAGTGGCAACGCTTCATTAAATTTTGGCCTTAAGGGTTTTCATCTCTTGGAAAGTTATAACTAGGTTTAGCTGGGTAAAGATCGATTTCGATTTTCATCATACAATTGGGATTATTATCTATTCTGAGTACAGCCACTAATGGCTTTGCCGGAATAAAGTTTTGTATAGCTGGCGTTCACACCATCAAAGAAACAAAATTTCCTATAAATTCACTATTTTGTAAATATGGGCTCGAATTTAGTAAAAAGTCTTTAACAATAGATTTTTGCACATCAAAATTTATTTTTCAATTAAATGAAAAAAGTATTGGTTACGCTATTTTGCACAAATATTTGATTGTGATTCTAGGTTAAAGCTAAGCCGAAGTTTTTTTTACCTCTGACTAGTATAAGACCTTTTTTCCTAAACGAAAAAATTAAACTAGGAAAAATCTTCACTAAATTCAAGGCACATTACCTTCACACTAACATCGTGAGTATTTGTGATAGAAATTTACTTTGATGTGGGAACAAATATTAGTT
The DNA here is from genome assembly GCA_947311025.1 of Lypha dubia. Lineage (NCBI taxonomy): Eukaryota > Metazoa > Arthropoda > Insecta > Diptera > Tachinidae > Lypha > Lypha dubia. The sequence goes on along the minus strand of OX371260.1, from coordinate 123,421,974 downwards.
GAAAATTAACTGATAAGCGGCACAATATTAAAGATTAAAAAAATTGTTCATTAATAGGCTTAAGTTTTTTTTTTTAATTTATTTTCCAATTTATATCACGTTTTGTCTTTATCTCTTCTTAGGTGAATATTCTGCATCTGCCATAATGTCTGCAGCACGAACAAATACACTTAACAATTACTATCTGTTGCTGCCTTTATTTTTATTGATGTTGTTACACAAAACGTGACTGTGTGGTTGTGTGTGTTCGGAAATAAAGCAGCAATTAGTTTAGTTAAGTAGATTCTTATACATAGACAAACGTAAAACACAATGCATACATACTTAAGTATATTAATTGATATTTATAGAAAATTGTAATAATATTATGGCCAAGTGTATATCCAATTAATGGAAATGTATTTATTGCAACATAATAAAAGTGTAAATATTGTATTAGACTCTTTACAAATAAAAATTAAGTGATTTTGAAATAAATTTAAATTAAATTAATTATGAAGAAATTTTTATTCATAATCAAGGCATATACTTTTATTGAAACTAATTAGTAAATTAAAACCTCTTGAAATATACAAAAAGTTGTGAAATATCAATAATTGTTAAAACTAGTTAAATAACAATTATCAAAAGAAAAAAAAAAAAAAAAACAAGTGAAACATTTCACATGAAATGCTATTATTTTTTTTTTCTTTGTTTTTGAACACATAATTAAAAAACCTTTTTTATGAAACTAAGTAGTATCCTAATCAAAACTATCGTTATTTATGAGTGCATTTAAATTGAAAATCAGAATATCTATATAAAAAAAAACTAAGAAGACAACTTAAAACCAGGATTTACAAAAACGTTTCACTACGAAATTCGAATAATTAATTTGGAAATTTAAAATAATTATTTCTTATTTCTTTTAAAAGTCTCTTCAAGTGATACAAAAACAAAAATACAACAACAAATATTCTAGTCCAATGAAATATATCAATTAACATCTATTAACTCTGTCGTTAGTCTTGAAGAAACCATAAAATGCAAAAAAAAAAAAAAACTGTAAATATTATAAGTATGTATATGGCATATGTATACATGTGCAAGTAAATAAAATGTTAACAAAATTAACTTTTAAGTAAATCAAATGAATGTAATTCTTTTTCTCATAAAACAAATGAAATAAAAACACAAAAAAAAAATTAAATAAAAATACAATTTCGAAGGTGTTTTTTGCTCTTATTTAAAGGATAAATATGAAATATCTTAATGTAAGTATAGAAGTGCGAAAGATTTGCATATAATCTCTCTTTTTTTTGGAAATAAACTCAATACCGAATTATTTGCTTAAATTAATCCGTGGAATACGTTTGTTAATGCAAGAGAATAAGAAGGATCAAACTCATATTAAACTAAAAATATGAGCTATTGAAATATTTCGGATAACTTTAGTAACTTGTATTGTTTTTTTTTATGAAAATATGATTTTTTTAAACAAATTTCGGCTTTATTAGAAGGAATTGACATCCCTCTTGGTTCCGTTGAATATTTACCAGCATCAGGCCTTTCAAAAATCACATCTACTTTTGTTCTACTAAAATTTGTAGAATTTTACATAATTTGCGATCTAGCTGGTTTGCCATTTTTTTACAGAAATTCTTTAAATCTTATCTTCGTGGCGTCACCTGCCCCCTATCAAACAAACAACGTTATTCTAATTGGCGGCGTCAATGTCGACATCAATGTTGAGTCAACATCACTTTTAATCAACTTCAACACCGCGTCAACACTAATTTTATATTCTTTAAGTATGTTGAGGTGACGTTGACTATTTATCGATAATTTTGACACACATATCTAATACTTGAAACAAGTGATTTATTCTGTTTGCAATTTTTGTTACAAGTTTTTGTGGAAAAATAAATAAATATATTGAAGTAAAATGTTTTTTCCTCCCGTGCCTAGTTCTAATTGTAATAATGAAGAAAAAAATAATTTAATAGTCCAAAGAAGACTTCTCAGGCAGAAATCAAACATTTTTAAATTGCCTGGAGAAAAGTAAGTGATAAATTCAAACTCCTCTAAATGGAAGATATAATTTTCTGGTTTGGTTTATTTAAAAGGTTTGAAAGTTATTTTTGGCTGAACAAAGCAGCATTTAAGCATCTGATGGAGACTATAGCTCCTCATTTGAAAAGCGGGGTTCGATCGACATGTTCCGAGCACTATCAAATTGGCAGCAGCTTTACGACTTTTATCCCAAGCATCGTACTAGCTGAGTGTGGGGAATGATTTCAATTTGGCATTATCACAACCTGTCGTGTCGAAGATTCTGTCTGAAAGTCCATATGGCATTTAACACTGTTGAAATATTTGCCCACAGCTCCTTAAAATTATTTGAAACAGTGGCCGTGCGAAATCCTCTTGCAAAAGTTCGGGATTTTTTTCCATTTCCTCAAATAATTTTTCAAATTGGTTTGGATTTCTAATTTTGATTTTTTCCTTTTCCATTTCTTTATTATATTTTGTAAAAAAGTAAAAAATAAAATGAAACAAATCTTCGTCAACACCAAAAACACTGACGACAAAATCAGAGTCAATATAATGTCACGTCGCCGTCACATTTTTTTACAAAATACAAAAAATATGTTGACAGTAATCGATTACTTTCTATATTGACATTGAAAATACCGATTAGACACAAGGGATACAAAACGATGTTGTGTTACATTGACGCTGCCAAATAGAATAAGGGCAAATGTTTTTTCGCAAAATTTTTTAGTATTAGGGACTGTGGCAAGGTGCTCTGTGACCTTGCTAAGAAGATCTCATTGCTGTGTTTTCTCTTTAAATGGAGCTTCTTGAAAGTCCGTATGACCGACATTAACGTTTTCGATATCAGGAGAACGCTGGAAAGTCTGGCTATTTTAATGTAAGATGTTTCGTCTTTATTAAGGAAGATGAAAACCTTCAACTGGCGTACTTCGGTTTTGTAGCTAGACATTCCAATAACCACAATAATACTCTGTACCAGCTCTATACAACTAGTTCATGTAACGACTAAAATTTTATTAACCCTTCGTCTTGCACATGTTTTTATTTTCACATTCGTAACGCATGAGTTTGTTTAGCCAATTCCTTTTTGATTTTCAGTATAATTAATTCGGAAAATAATAATTTATTTAATTAAATGTGAATAATATAGATGACATATTTAATAATTTTTATATAATATTTGATAAAATACTATACATGTCGTTATTTTTAAGTATAAAGGGCATCATAACACATTTTTCATTATTTATAAGAACTGATCGATATGATAAGATCGTTTTATTTCTTATAAAATCTAAAGTGGTCACAAGAAAGAGAACCAATAAATTAAGAGTATTTATTCGCTTTATGGACTTTGTAAGCAACTGAAACTGCTGTTGCACACATTGAACAAAAAAGCCGTGTTTTACGGTTTCATTGTTTTCAAACCGATTTGTTTCAGTGATGATTATAAACTCAATATTTGGTGTGAAAAATCTTTTGATCACCTCAATTGGAATAGAGCCTTGTTCCTTTGGTCCACCTCGTTCCATTTTTATCAGAGAAATATTCAACAGAAGATTTTGTTTGACAAGTTCTTTCCCATCATCCTCAGAATCACAAGACTCATTTAGTTCTACGACCAAATCATGTTCAACGTCAGATGTATCATAATTTGCATTAATTTGTTCATCTAGGGACGGTTAAATTTCGTTATCTTCTGCAGCAGCTCTCACGTTCTAAGTCTTTAGCCAAAGTCTGCGTTAATCGCAGAATTTGAACCCCTTTAACGTCGAGTATTAAAAATAGATCCAAATTCTGTTACAATTTTGTTTAAAACATACAAGTAATAAAACACTAACGGAGAAAATTATGCATTTATTTATATTATTTCTTTTTCGTATAAAATAACCTGCAGATAATGTGAGCATAGTAAAAACTCCATCGTTACATTATCTATAAATAGTTGTACAATAATAATTAAAAACAGATAGAAAACTTGAGCACATAAAGCATCTTCAGTACAAAATATATTTTAGTCTAACTAGACCACATGTCTTACGAATGTGATGTCTCCAGTAAAATATTCGAATAAATTTCCTTCTTTATCAGTTCCAGAATTTATAACGTTTTACGTTTATAGCCATCTAAATCGTAAGAGTGTACCTGAAATTTCAACTCTCTAAATAAATATTAAATATATTAAAAGAACATTTCAATTTGAAAATTGTCTGACAAGACACATGCGTCAGACGAAGGGTTAAGAACATTTCAATTTGAAAATTGTCTGACAAGACACATGCGTCAGACGAAGGGTTAATTTTAAAAATCAGATTATAAATGAAAAAAGTTATGAAAAACACAATTACTTCCTACCGAATGTTGATTATACCATAGTTGCATGTGCACCTTTGTTGCATGCCATTTTTAATGCAAATGAGAATGTTTTTTTCAAAATTTGTCGTTTATTTCAAGAAGTTTGCTTGCAGTTTGGAAGATTGTGGCAAAACATACACATACATATGTATGTATATATATTCTCATATAATTTTGTGAAGGTAAACTTACACTAATAAAAATAAAATGACTTAAACTCAAATGAACCACAACAAAGAGTTAATGGGCTGAAATAAAGAGCACCTAACGTTTATTTATGAAGACCTCTTCAAGATATCCTTAATTTAGTAAAATATTATAGAATTCCTCAATTTATTTCACAAAAATTTTGTTGCAAATGAAAATTTATCTCATTTTGACACCTTTTTGTTGCTACAAAAAAATATAAAGACTGCAGAAAAAAAAAAAAAACAAACATGAAAATACAAACATCCTTTTCAAGTGGACAAACAAGGAACTTTTTTCTTTTTATATCAAAGGATATAACAAACAATATAAATAAGTATGTATGTATATATATGTATGTAAGAATGTATATATATATATATGCATGTTTTTGTACATTAAAATAAATCACAGTTGTTATTATGATTTAGAAGTAAGAAAAAGAAATAAACTATATAAAAAAGAGGGTACTATTACAACCATGCTACTAAGAAGAAAAAAAAAATAAACACATTACCAAGAGTAGAGACATGATAAATTCACTAAAATTTAACAAAAGTTGTAGCAAATCAAAACGTAGTGAACGTGATAATACCGGAAACAACTTGAGAAAATGCAATAAATGTTTCTGCTTGAAATGATATTTACTTATAAAATATATTTTAGCACATTATTTGTAAAAGAGGTACTTAAACGCAATGATATAAATATATTACTAAATTAATTAATATTTATTTAATTGGGTAGAAAAACCACACACAGTTTTTATTTGTTATGTCTTATAAAAGTCGACGTACGCTACAAAGTTTCTTTATTCAGTGCGTAATTTTGGAATGTACAAGAACGAACACATTGGGGCATTGCTATAAAATGTACCTACAATTTTTTTTTTAATATTTTTGATTTTAAACGTATTGCGAGAACGATGTCGAAGGATATTGTTCACTGGATTTGTAGACCTAAAACAAAACTAATTTGCATTTCACTAACAACCGATTTTATTTAACTTATTATTTGTTTTCCGCTACAAAAACTAAAAATATAAATAAAATGGTTGGTTATAAGGTCGTAAATCAGTTGGTTTTCCTTTACAATTTTAGCATTATCGATCGGTATATATTTTGGGGCGGGCCATAATTATTACTTTCATGCTGAAAAGAATTATTACTTTAAGGTTAATTTGCGCACATTGACTACGAATATGGGAAAGATTTTATTGGCTTGTGAGTTGAATGTATGAATTGGAGTTGAATACTTATTTCTTTCTAAAAATACCTCTGGGCATTAGGCAGTAAATCGATTTTGTATAGACATGACATTAAAACATTCTAGTGGAGCTTATTATTGCAATATTAATCCTGTTGTTTTTGTGCCAAACAAAATTATCTATTTTCCCTTCCTGGTGACTTCTATCACTGACAGAAAGAGTGTTTGAAGAGAAAAAACTGAAGATGGCGTTCCCATTCCAATTATTCAAGAATCAATAATGGGGCAACATCATATCGACCCTTATACGCAATATTATCGTATGTTGAAGCTTAACAAAGGTAATTTTAAGCACATACATATATATTTTTGCGTTTATTTAATACAATATCTGAACCGATATTTTATTTTTGCCGACTTTCAATACGCATCGTCTTAAGCCAAATCCTTAAATGTTAGTCAAAGTCATGTGTTTTCAAATGTTCTTGTGGCTTTTGAAAACGGACATGGATCATTCAACTTCCTTATCTCTTAGTTTTCGGAATATATGTATATATAAGTTATGGGCGTTAAATTAATATTGTGGATTTTACCAAGAAAATGATAAACATGTACTTTTACCAATTACTTTTACCAATTAAAAAATATACTTTCTTTTAGGTTTTTTTCGTAACCTAAAGTCCTACATTTTCAAGATTTTTTTTTTTCTTTTGTCAGTATCATATATTATGCAATAGTTCATTCGTTTGCAGGCTTTTGAAGCAATCACAAGTGCTTTTAACATCAGCTGTTCTTTTCTACAAACAAAATAAAATAAATATAAAAAATAATATATAAATTCTTGCATTGTGCATTTAAATAAAATAGAAAGTTAAACCTAAATGGCTCCAAAAAGGAAAAGATTAAAGGGCAGTAACCCAAAATTTAAAGTTACGAAAACTTCGAGTACTTTCGGCAATAGATTTCAAGTGTTATCTGACATGGAAGACGAGGATGCGTCAAGCGCGGACAACAATGTTTCTGGAAATAAACCGATAAGAGTCCCCCCAATTATTGTGGACAACGGCCATAGCTTTACTTCAGTGTTCAAACTACTGGGAGAAAGATGTAAATATAAGAGGATGTCAATTGGAACAAAAGTCATTGCTAACTACATGTGTGATTATGAATGTGCTCTTGAAAAACTGAAAAAGACTGACATGAAATATTTCACCCACGCGATTAAGGACAATAATAAATTCAAGCTAGTGTTATTTGGTTTACCTCAACTAAGCATTGCGACCATGATGGACGATTTTAAATATAATTTTAACATCGAACCAGTTAGCATAAAAGAAATAAACACCTCCCGCTCAAATCCGGACGATGCGCTGTACATGTTGGAATTTAACCGCGAGCAGATTACTAAAAAAGAGGTAATTAAAATTAAGTTTGTAAATGGTATCGCTGTGAACTGGAGAAACCCTCTTCGGCGCTCAAGAGGCCCAATGCAATGCTCCAACTGTTCGATGTATGGTCACGGAGCATCAAATTGCCACAGATCAGCAGTGTGCTTAGGATGTGGTGGCTCACATGACTACTCAACATGCCAACTAAATAAGATTCCTGAAAAAGGCCCTGTAATCAACAAGTGTTTCAACTGCATCAAGAGAAACATGAAAAACGTGAATCATCGTGCGGATGACCCACAGTGTCCTTCACGAAAAGAATATTTGGAGATTCGACAAAAAGTGACTATCAAGAGGCGTCCAACAATAATAAAACAACGTAACGATGTACATCCTTTTTCTTCGACTGAAGATTTGCATGAGATAAGACCTGAACTGAATCCCGTTTTGAATGAAAATCCAGGTAAAGATACTGGAAGATTATCATATGCTAAAATAGCTAGCTCAAACCACAAAACTGTGGAGAGTGATAATCTGTCAAATGAACGACTAATAGATATTTACTTCGAAGCTATTAATGCTTTGGAAAAATGTAAGACTAAATACGACAAATTGAGAGTTCTCGGTAACATGCTTAGGCATGTTATATAAACCCCTGTTAACATAATGAATTTTTTACATCTAATGCATTGGAATGCTCAAGGTCTGACAACCCCCACTGCTATTATAGAATTAGAACAAGTTCTACAACAAAAACAAATAGATATAGTTTTCATAAATGAAACATTTCTTAAACAGCAACATGTATTTAAACTTAGAAATTTTAAAGTACATAGAGAGGACCGTAACACACATGGTGGTGGCGTTCTAATCGCAGTTAGAAATAATATTCCACACGAACGTATTTCAAAACTCCCAACATCCTCAATGGAAAACGTTTCCATTATAATTAATATACACAATAGGCCAATAAGATTTACGTCTATTTACTGTCCAAAATACACAAATGATTTTATGAACGATATGGACACAATAACCAGATCTGCTTCAGATTTCTTCATCTTTGGGGATTTCAACGCCCAGCGAGCTGGAATTGCCACCACAGTAATACAGCTGGTAACAGTCTTTATAACCACCAACTAAACGGTCAATATTACATTTTTTCGCCCAACACTTTTACTCGATTCAGTCAAACTGCTGCTCCTAGTCAATCATCTTGCATAGATCTACTATTATCAAACTCCAATTTACAATTTTCGACACTTAAAACTCATCCTACATTACTTAATTCGGACCACACGCCGATCACTTGTGAAATAGAGTGCTCATTATATGAGGATAGGACTCAAATACCTCAATATAAACTGGCAAACTGGAAAGAAATAGGAAAATGGGTTGAAAATGAGTTAAGAGATAATAATTTACAATCTACTGTTTTGACACATGCAAACATTGAAGAGGTTTTGTCCAAAATTACTCACATTTTGCAAGAAGCCTCGAGGCAAATACCTGTTGCAACAAAATATTGTTGGCAAAGAAAACTATCACGAAAAACTTTATTATTAATTGGTCAAAGAAATAAATACAGACGTAAATTACAAAGAAGCAATAATATTACAGAAAGAAACTTTATATTGAACTTGATTAAACAACTGACCTCTCTAATAAATAAAAACATTAGCATTGACAGAAATAATAGCTGGCATGAGTTTATAAGGAAGTTGCCAGTAGGTAGCAAAAAATTTTGGTTGCTGACGAAAGCAATGAAGGGAAAAAATAACACATTGAGCTACTTAACGGTAAATGGCGTGCATGTACACAATTGTAAAGAAAAGGCAAACATAATCGCCAACAGTTTCGAAAGCTATCACAAAACAACATATAATATGCCGTCTAGAAAAGATAAAGCTGTAAGAACCCATGTTGAGTGGTTAAATAGCCAAACAATACCTCGAAACACAGAGCAGTATCTAACAATAAATACTGAAGTAATAATGCTTATTAAAACGTTGAAAAACTCCAAATCACCTGGTTTGGACGGAATAAATGCCATTATGTTAAAAAATATGACAGATAAGTTTTACACCGTAATTACAAAAGTTTTTAACTGGTGTTTAGTAAATGGATACTTTCCAAAGCATTTTAAAACAGCAAAAGTAGTGCCGATACTTAAGCCAAAGAAGGATGCCAGTTTGCCAAATAACTACCGGCCTATAAGTATGCTAAGTGGCCTTGATAAAGTATTTGAGAAAATCATACTGAACAGACTGAACGAGTTCACAGAGGATAATAATATAATACTAGATGAACAATTTGGTTTTAGAAAACAGCATTCGACAGTACACCAAGTAGAACGAATCGTAAAACTTATATTAAGTAATAAAAACCAGCGTAGAAGTACAGGAATTGTTTTTCTGGACATAGAAAAAGCTTTTGATTCTATATGGCATGATGGGCTAGTATATAAACTTAATATGTTTGGATACCCAGTCTATTTGCAAAAGAGTATACAAAGTTTTTTGAACGAAAGAACATTCGTTGTAAATGTAGAGAATGAACTTTCTTCCCCGAGGTTCATTCCTGCAGGACTACCACAAGGATCAGTTTTATCGCCTACATTATACTCAATTTTCATCTCGGATTTCAAAATATTAAGAGAACAGTCAGCTGCATTATACGCAGATGACACGGCAATAATAACAACGGGGAAAGTCTCCAATGCTATTATCAAAAAGATAAAAAATGGGCTGTTACACGCTGAAAAATACTTCTCTAAGTGGAAAATTAAGACTAATGAAGCAAAGACGCAAGCTATAATTTTTCCGTTCAACAAATCACCTAAAAGAACACCTACTTTCGCTTTATCTCTTGGTGCAACAGAAATACCTCTCAGAGAAACTGTGAAATATTTGGGAATAGAGCTCGATAAAAAGTTAACGTTTAAACATCATATTCTTCAAACGTGTGAAAAAGCTGTCCGATGTGGAAGAGCTCTGTTTCCTTTACTAAACCGAAGGTCAACTCTAAATAGGAAAAACAAAATATTGCTCTACAAAATGTGTATACGGCCAATTATGACATATGGATGTCAAGTGTGGTCAAAAAGATGTGCCAAAACATATTTGAAAAAGCTCCAGGTCATACAAAACAAGAATCTGAAAATTATATTCAACCTACCGAGACGATACTCAACAAATAGATTACATAGAATATACCAACAGGAAATGTTTGTAACAGTGATTAATAATATCACACAAAGATTTGAAACCCGCAACAGGATTTCAAATTCTGCCTTGATAAGAAATTTGTAATATTATTTGCTTCTCCAACTTTATATAAAGTTGACAGAAGACATAATGTAAAAATTTCTCTTAATTCCTATTAGGTTTTTTATCTATCTTTTTCCTTATAATGTAAATAAAATCTTTTAAATGTCTATTTTAAGTTAATTCTGAATCATTTATATTTGTTGTAATACTAATATAGTAATAACTCAAAATGGGTGTATAAGAAATCTGTATATATTTTTACCTGTGATGATGATAGATTAATAAAATATAATAATAATAAATAATAATAATAATAATTATGCAATAGTTTTGTTGTTATACTTTAAAATAAAAATTATTTAAGTGTTAACTTTTATGGTAGACAATAATAATAATTTATACTACAAATACTATAAAATTGATTTTATTTTTGGTCAATTTAAGATTGCTTGTTTATTCCAGCACGTGTCTCGTATATTTATTTGCATTTGATGCTCCAAAGAGCGTATGGATAAAAATGTCTATCAATTTCTTTTTTTTCCATTTTATATTGAAAAAAAAATTATTGAGTATGAGATGTAATTTCAATAAACCACAACCCTTTAAAAGTCAAAATTTTTTCAATTTAAAAATATTAATCAACAAATTTATGTGAATTGTTTTATTTTGTATTCATAAAAAAAAAGATTTTATTTTTATGATATTATTAAGTTCTATAATCATGGGTTTTTTTCTCTCTTGTAAAGCAAAATCTATAAGTGTGAAGCGCTAAGCAAACAAATGAAAATAATTTACGTCCCATTAAAATAAAATATTTCCATGTTTTTAACAAATAATTTTATACGAATAAATGCAAAAACAGATATAAATCATTGAACTCCCCAACGCATCTACTTATGAAATTAACTTGTATTAAATTAAAATTGTTTGGAAAAGCTACTTGGTTTTTTTTACCAATTCATATGTTAAATGGATGTATGTATCTAATGTTTTTTTTTATAAAAATAAAACAAATAGTATATTTAACCGGCAACTACGCCTGCATTAGGATAAATAAATTGATCAGTTCATTTGTACATATATGAATAAATAATAAAAAACAAAAACCTTTACAACATTTCATTCGATATATTTATCCTTTAAGTGGTGAAATTGGCAGTGCCATACAATGTTATTAAATGTTGAGCGGTTCTTATAAATTGCACTAGTTAACTAGAACAAAACTGCTATTAAAATTATTTCGATAGACATTCAGAAATTTTCTAAATTAATAGTATGTATAGTTTTAAAGCATCGTATTTTCAATAGTTTTGTAAGAAATCAACACAGCACAATAACCTAGACATTAAAACTTTTAATTGTATCAATTGACAGCTCCCTCTTACATAAAACCTCAGGATTAAAAACGGTTGCCAATTCTTGTGAATCAATCACTTGGCTTGCGATGTCATATATAAGCTTCCTTCGTTCTAGGATGAGATCACATTCTTATGCTGTTTTGTATTTGTGGCATGCCATATTTTTACAAAGCTTGAATAAAACAAATGTTCGGTTTCTAAAACAAAAATGTTTTTAAATTACCTAGAGGAGAAATCTCTTAAAACCGATCACAGGGCTTCCAATGGGAAAAAAACTTCAGTAAACAAAGACAAAAGTCTTCAAGATCAACTCAAAAAATGTTTGGTAAACCGGTTTTTGAAATACAGTAAATGAATTCATTTAGTCCCTAATTTTGTTAATTTTGTAAATCACATCACCAAGTGACTTTTACATGAAAAGCCAAAACAAAAATTCAAATATATAAAAAATTGTTTTTGTTTTTCTTACAATATCATCACCGAACAAACGCACAGTAATTAAAGCGTTGGTTTGCCTTCAAAATTTTCAAAATTTGAATGAAAAAAATGAACAAAATTTTTAAATATTTGAATATTTGTTTTTGCTTTCCATATAAAAGTCACTTCGGTGATGCGTTTTACAAAATAAGGGCTTTAATATATTGTCCTGTTTTAGCACATATCTTTTTTTTTTTGGTGTACAGATTTCAAAAAGTCTACACACCGTATTGAAAATTAGAATGCATACATTAAAATGTATTTGTTTTTTAAAAATGTATTTGTTTTTATTTTATAAATCCAATTTACATACATATATATAAAACAGGATGTGTGTATGTATATAACGTATGGACTCCAAAACGGCTGGGCCGACTTTGATGAAATTTTCAGGGAATCTTCAGAATATTCAGGCGGGTGTTTTAGGTTATATGAAGTTTTGATTGGACAAAGAGGCGTGGCACCGCCCATATAACCCAAAAATTTAAATCGCCATATTTTGGGCATTTTTTGACCTACGTCGATGATACGAGTATTTGGTACATATGGTATTGGCATAATTTGGAATACGTACCAGCAGAAAAGTGGGTGGGACCATGCCCCTTTTTAGAAAAATAAAAATCGTAATATAGTCTTAACTACTGGACCGATCGTCATTAAATTTTCACAATAGGAATTTTATTTTATAACGAGGGGGTTGCGAAACGCACCGGATATATCTAGTACAGAATAATGTTTAAGTTTGAATAACATCATAAAATGGTGAAAACTTATTGGACTATAAAATAAATTATTTAATAAATTTCCTATGAGTTAACTAATTGATATTAAATGCAAATCAAATCATAGCTTTGTCTAAGGTGACAATATAGCTGCTATGGAATAAACCCATAACTTGTGCATATCTTGTTTCGCGGCTCTTCATTGAATTTTCTGTGGCATCAATAGAATATGTAACGCATGACTAATTCTAAAATTAAAAGAAAACTCACCTACTTAATCCCTTCAGCTTTTGGAAAACTAGCTTCTACAATTTTTATAAGTTTATATAATGAATTTTGGGGGCCCACTGCTCATTATTTAAGCTGGAAGAAAAGAGTAAACCAATAGAAAGAAATGTTGATCATTGGATAATTGCTCCATAACTAGACCAACTTTGATAATGATTTTTTTTATTTGAAAGCATTTGGTGGCGGCTCCTTTTTTATTCGGCTTAATTCCAGATTAAAATAGATGAGGGTACCGTAGCTTACCAGGTATAGCTAATTTTCCTAAATCTACAATTCATCTAACCTACAACAGTATGAAGTTAAAATTCTTGTTATTCACATTGATTATCATTAACATACGTGCAAAAATCATTAGAAAAAATTGGCTTATGGTAAGAAACGGTACACTTATCCCCTATTTTAGATTTCTACGGATCTTCGCACAACAAAAACCAGGCAGTAGCTTAATAAACTCGTAACTCTCGAAATTAAATTGGGACTTGTAATAGATGTTCTTAATGCAAAGGAACATTACAAATACTACATTGTGCAGGGAAAAAAATGATATAACTGAGGTGATCATAATCTTTATTTTTTTTTATTTGATTTTTTAATAAGCTATTAGCTTCTCTGGAGCAAACACCCAGTTTCAAATTCTGACAATATGTCATACTTTATCGAACGACCTGAAAAAACTTATTCTTCTTCAATTCGTGTCGTCATCGTTTATTTTAAGATTTTCTGTAAAATTTAAGCTATTTTGAATCATAAGACTTGAATAGAATCAATTAATTATCAAGTGAATCACTCAATTCTATGTTCCTTCGTTATCGCCAATATTAGAACGCCTTTCATAATATGACTAATATATAATGTATTTTTTTTTTATTATTTGCAGTGCCTCTAAGATTCGTTTTAGCTGAATATACAATTTTATTGTCTTTAATTTAACCCTCACATAAATAAGAAAGGCATACTTAAGATTTTTGGGGGTATTAAATGGAAAAAGCGTGCTGGCTCCATGATTGTATCACAACATCTATAACCAACGTTGTTGTTGTTTTTGGCTGGTCTATTTGTTTCTTAGCATTTTGGTTTGTGTTTATTTATGTTTCTTTTAGTTAAGTATTGTTTTTCTTTTCGTTTATTATTTTTGTGTTTTTTTTTCCGGAATTTTTATAGAATATTTGATTGTATGGATGTGTTTGAGTTTATTGGTTTTTCAGCCTTCTTTTTTGTATTGAAGATTTTATTTTGCTAAACAGTTTAATTTTTTCTTTTTGCACGTTTCGAAGTGGAAAACTTTTTATGTTAATTGTGCCTTAAAGTGTTATATAACTTAATGGATTTTATAATTGTTTACATTTTGTTGATGGTTATGACTTTTTCAAATTAAACACATTAAATTTGATTTTATTTTTGTTATATATTTTTTGTTTAAGTTAACATGTGAATTATTTGAGTCGAATAATGTTTGCTTAAATTAATTAAAAAATTAAATAGAATAATTTTTAATGGAATATACCTGAATGAAAAATTTCAAATTAAATGATGGTATAGCTGGGATGAATGATTTAAAGTTAATCCTACCCAAAATATTTCGGCCGTAAAAAGCATTGAGTTCAAAATAAGGACCAAGTTCTTTATAGGTATAATTTCATCTCATTTCTAGGCAAACTATAAGCTTGGCAAAATTTTTCCAAGAATTCTTTCCCATATTATAAAGGCAAAAAAATTCTACCAAGCTTACAGGTTGCCTAGAAATGAGATTGAATTGTACCTATCATGAACTTGGTCCATATTTTGATCTCAATACTTTATACGACGTATACTCTTTATTTATTGTATGCGTTCAATATATCACTCATACGTAGCCGCACATACCTGTAACTTTTTGAGGAAAATTGCCAAAAATCAAACAAGAAGCCTTAATTTTTTAAAAAGATTTGTTATTTTTAAGAAAATTAATTAACAGTTTAAATTAAAATTGTATTATTCCAAAATTAATAGTTCACTATTTATTAAAATATTAATATTTGCGTAAAATCATGTTCTAGCTCGTTCGATATACAAAATATTAAACTTATATTCATATGAATATAAAGTTCAAATAGAATAGCAAAATTTAAAGCTTTAGCTACATAATCTGTCATAAGAGGCAGGGAATGACACCTCATAAAGTAACAATAAAAAAAAAAAAAAAGAATACTATAAAGTAATGTTTGGTCCCCAACTACAACACAATAATTATTGGGACGTTCTTTAATTTTGTGGGGTATTTATATTTTTTTCTAGGGAAATTTTTATTTTTAAATAACATAATCTGTACTCTTTCCTAAAGGACTCCTCCCATAAGCGGACACCTCCCTTACACGGACATTTTTTTCAGTACCAAAAAAATTTTAAGGGATTTCAAAAATATTTCCCTCTTAAGAGGACAACCCTCCCAAAACAGGATGCGGACACTTTTTTCCACGTTGTATGAAATTTATTTCCCCATAACTGGACAGCTGACAGCATGGCAACACTATTTTTTTTTTTTTTTTGATATTATTTTTTATTTCTTTATTCGTCAGTTGACTTTGCCTGTTGTTGTCTTGAATGTAGTAAATAAAAACATTTTAATATTCTTATTGAAGGGGTTTTCTTTATAGCACAGCGACCTTGAAAGTATTAAAATGCTGACTGATCGTCAAATACATTTTCAAGATATTGAAATTAAAGGAAAAACTAGCCAAGCTAAAATTTCGGACTTTTTTAAATTCAGTTGAATATCTTGTCTTTCATGCTCTTTATTTTTTATTCGCAAAAATATTAATGAATATTATGTTTACTATTCCTTATTTTTATATTATTTTCTATTTCCGCAAGAATGTAAATGAAAATTATCTTTATTTTATCTTTGTTTTGAGAATAAAAGTGTTTAAAAATGAACATACCTATGAATGTATGTATTACAGATTATTGATTACTCTTTTTGTCTTCCTCTCATTAAAGGACTCTTCTCATAAGTGCACAAACTCGTCAGTCCCTTAGGAACCTGCTTAAGAGATAGTACACTGTACTAATATTACAAAAGTGAAAGTTGTATGATTGAATGTTTGATCCAATATAAAGCGAAAACCGACCAATGGACTAGGATAATTTGTTAGCCAAAGTAATATATAGGGTACTTTTTATGGGACAAAAGTAGTAAAAATTGTGTACTTTGATACTTTATATTTGTGTATAAATATTTTTTTCTGGGGTTTGAAATGAAAAAAAGAAAAACACTGGTACTTTTAATACTTTTTTACTTGTGGTACTATTTGGTACTTTTTTTTCTTGAGAATTTGAATGAAATTTGTTAGACTCATAAAATGTGACCCATATTAAAGGGTGAAAATCTGTACAAATAATTTTTTTTATTATATTTTTTACACTAATGTGCAGTATTTTTTCTCGTAATTTTGATCTTTTGAGTACTTTTGGGAAAAAAATTAGGAAAAGTTGGTACATTTGGTAATTTTTGTTTTCCTTACAATTTATTTTTAATTTTTTTATATATATATACAGCGCACTGTATAGGGACAATATACAAAATAAGGAATATCTGGTACCCTTGGTACCTTTTTGTTTCGGCGATATATTTGTTATACAGATATGTAGCGTTAGTTACCAGTAAAAGATGGTAATAAAATAAAGCCGAAAGAAAGTACCTAGTAAAAAAATTGCTTCAAATAAAGCAGGTTTCTACTATGAAAGAATAAATGAAGCGCCGACAAACCTGCTGATATCGCTGCTGATTTTTGTATGGCGAGTTCCCGGTTTGGAGTACTACATTTTTGCTCACAAAAGCCCTTTTTTGCATATAATAAAACATGCTTCGGATAAAGCGCTGTTTTGAATATCTATTTGGCATGTTGTAATAAGTATACAAATGGCAGCACAAAGGAAGCTGATTAAATATAACTGTATGATATTGGGTACTATGAATAAAAAAAGTATTTCCTATTTACTTAAAACTTTGTTTTAAACCCCAAAATTCTTACTTTTATAGTCAATAATATCCAGAATTTTGAGTTTTAAAACAAATCTTTAAGTAAAAAGCAAATACTTTTTTATTCATACTACCCATTGGATGTGTGTATATTTGGTAACTTTCTCGCTTTAAAACCTGCATTGTTGTGGCGCTATGAAATCAGCTTCTTAGCAAGCTCATATTTTAAAGCATATTATAATACGCTTTATTTCTTTAGTGTTTCAAAAAACATGATCATTTTTTATGGGTTAATTTTTAATTTAGAAAATAAACGTAAAATATGAAAAATAATTGTACATGTGATAATTTTTACTATAAAAACCCTTTCAGGATATAACCTTTAGGGGTGAAAAACGTTGAATATCTTTAGTAATAACGTAACGTTGACTTTAGTACTACTTATTTGCTGTGTGTCGGCTTAAAGATTTTTCCTAAAATGCAATTTCTCGAAACGGTGGTATTTCTTTGTGAACTTATTTCAGTATAAAACTTTGAATTTATTGTATATGAAATATATTGTATATGTTTATGAAAGTCCCCAATTATAGTTTTTTGTTTTTGAGTTATTTCTGCTATTTCTTAGATTGAAAATATTTATTTTTATTTATTACTTTTTTTCTTCTTAGAAGTGTGCATTTCCACATTTTTAAATAATTCTAACTACAAAAAAATAAAATATTGTAGCTTTAATGTTTCTGACAGCTGTATTTTGTAGTCAGTCAAAGAACATTTAATTTTCAAAAATCATTTCATAAATAATTGAAATAAGTAATTTTACTCTAATTTCCAAATTATTTTTAGTTTGTAGCAGCATTGCCACTGGTTTTAGTTTCTCTTTGTTGTGGCATCATAAGCTTATTGCCCCAAGGATCAACCACATTAGTTAAGCCAACACACGTGTGCATTTACAGAATTGTAAAATACTTAAAATCATCTACTTAAATATGTTATTATGATGTAATGGAAAATGTGTACGCTTTGCTGGCTGAATGCTATGCAATGTGAGTGTATTTATAAGCTTAAGCTACGTTCACATTAACTAAATATTTATCCAAAAAAAGAAAACAAAACGTAACCACTAGTTTTGCTTAAGGATAGTGCCATTTATTTTGGTTTTTATATTATAAAATACAATTATTTATTCTACAAGAAAAAATAATGGAATTAAAGGAAATACATTATTAGTTTCTTTCTTGGTCACGTATTTTTCGACAAATATTTGATCAATGTGAACGTAGCTTCTGTCATATTAAATTCGAATCAGCTTTACCTTTATCAACGAGATATCATTTGTATGTACATATGAATGAACATTAAAATAAAACAGACATGTAACCTGAACATTTAACTGAAGTAATTTCCAAAAAAATCTGAATAAAATAATAGAAATTATCCCTGTTCACAATCAAGTGCAAATAATTTTGCATAAGAACACTTGCAAAATAGTATAGTATAATATATTTACGTTGTGAAGTACTTTGCTAAAATTTTGCAACCCACATATTATATTTACTTTGCGTATGCAACACTTAGTTGCAAGTGGAAAATGCTATTGTGAAAAGAAAGGAGTGAAAAAAATATAAAACTTAAAATATGGAAAATGTTATTGTTACATGTATTTATTAAAAATAAATAAAAAAACACTACTGATATTGACTTTACTGATCAAAGTTCAATCAAAATGTTAATCACAAACTTACACGGTTGATTTATCAATTTTAAAATTAATATGAAAACAATGCAGACTCAATTGTTAAATCATACAGATTTAATTTCCTTTCAAGTGGTTCGTCATCTAATTATATATATACATACATACATACATACACACATATAAAAATTAGGTCACAGAAACGTTTACTAAAATAGTTAATTTAATCAAAATTGCAGAACAAGTCAATGGAGAGTAAATTTAATTTACTATTTGTTAAATGTCAAAAGTTTAAAAATGAGAGATGATATGAATTAATTAATTTTGTATAAATGATTTAATGAATAAAATATTAATTAAATAAGGAAAGTTGTAGCACAAAAGTAAAACAATAGATCATCTATATAAAGCGTCTTTCATCAGGTAGTTCCGATTATTACAAATAATAATTGCCATCTTGTTGAAGGGTAATCTATTAAATTAGTTGTTATTTATTCAGTCTATTTTTATCAAATCAGAATTGACGGATATAGCATTTAACCACATGTGCAAACAATAAAATTGTTTTATCAAAATGAGAGCTCTGTTCGGGCAACGTAAAATCAGGTTCAGCGATGAGGCCCATTTTTGGATGAATGCGTACGCGAACAAACAAAATTGTAGAATTTGGGAATAAACAAATTCGCATTAGATCTAATGTAGTTCAATGCTTCCCGAAAAAGTCGCTATTTGGTGTGGACTTTGGACTGGTGCCTTTTGGAGACGACGTTGGCCACGCCATCCACTATAGATCGATTAGTAACAACTTTTTTTGCGCTGAATTGGATGATCTGGACAGCGAAGAAAAATGGTTTTACCAGGGCGGCATTACGTGTCATACACCTCATGCCACATTGGATATTCTGCAAGAGCGGTTTGGCAGATGAACATTTCACGTGGAGGTGATGTGAACTGTCCGAGATTGTGCGATTTGGTCCCATTAAACTTGTTATTGTGGGGTTCTCTTAAGTCGCAGGTGTAACCGAATAATAATCAACAAACTACAGCGGTCCTCAAAGCCAACATCATTCATGCCTTCGATCAAATTCTGACTAACTTATGCGCCAGTGTCATGGAAAATTGGATGTTTCGGACATTTTAACGATGTTATATTTTATATATTAGCCATCAATTGGTCTTCCAAACGAATAAAAAATCGATGATATCTTACAAATCTTTTGTTTTATTCAGAGCCCTTAAGAATATACCCTTTACATATAAATTAATCTGTGTTTGCATATTTTTTAGAATGTATTTTTAATAAAACAATATTATCAAGACGATCGGTCTTGAAATGGTCGGTATAAATGATGACTGGGAAATAAAATACAAGTTTCAGAAACTATTGAGCTGAAATGATGGCGCCCGTTCCCCAAGAAATTGTTATTCCTCACATATGTTCGCTATGAAAACATATTTGAATTTTTTTTTTTTACGTTTTTTGTGGGTTTTCTGTAAGAATAAAACATATTTTCCAGGGAAATCTTGAAGCAATAGTAGAAGAAAATAATAGCCCCATAAATGAAATATTGATCCTTATATAGTTCTGTCATAATTGGACCGACTTTTAAAAGTTTTACTGGAATTTATAATTTAATTCTGTTTATTTCGTCCTTCGTATTTTAAGAATAATCATATGTATGAGCAGGAATCATTCATGCAGTTGAATAATAAAGTTTTTTTTAAATGCATTAAAAACAAATTGACCCGTAAAAGTGTCATTCGAAATTTTCTTTAATTTTTTCCTTTTTTCGAAATGTTGTAAACAATAGTTATAAAGGTTTAAAATACATTTGTTCTTAAAACTGTTCCCTACCCCATACTGAGCATTTATTTATTTACTAAAAGAAGAGTATAACAAACACTGTGATTTGAATTTTAAAAATAAAACAATTGTCACATGCAGGTTTTTAAATTTTTAAATTTAACTTAAAATAAAAAAAACACAGTTCTTTCTTTTTTTAATAAAATATTTTTCAGCATGATCTTTCCAAATAAAAATTCTCCAACATAAACTTTTTTTATTGTGTCAAGTTGCTTATCACAATAATATGCAAATTCTTTACAAAAAAAAAACTTCTAAAAATAGGACAACATAGATTGGACTAAATATATATTTATAAAATAGCAAAAATATTTTTTCTTAAATTTCAGGGATTCTTTTTTTAGTTTATTTTCTGCCTTTTGAAATGTAGATTAGAGCCACATGTTTTTTTCTTTTTTTTTTTTTTTTTTTTTTTAGTATATAAATTTTCTAAACAAATCTGAATGGAAATTTTTTTTACTTGTTACATGAATTTCAAATAAAATACGTAAATATTGAAATATTTTTTATAGCACTAACACTAACACATGCATACGTATAATATAAATGAATGTGTATTTTAAAAATATATCAATCAGAGTTTTTATCTTCATTTCATCTACGTTCAAATTTCTTTTGTGTTTGACATTTTGAGAAACTTTTATTTAATTTCCATCGGTCTCGAAAGACTTTTTTTTGAAAATAAATAATAAAAGAGTTCGTTTAACAATACTTTTAACTGCTAATTTGTAGTTTAAGCTATCTCTTTGAGCCTCTAAAAATCATTGCTAATGCGTTTTTCTATCACAAGCTGATTATTCTTCTTAATTATCTATGGTGGGTTTTTGATTTAAAACTTTTAAATTTTCATTTTAACCAAATTGTCTTTAATCAACAAATTCATTGCTATATTTAAAGTAGTTTTTTTTTAAAACTAGATACAAATTAGGAAAATGTCTTAATTAGTCTACAGAAGTGTACATAAACAAGGATAAAAGATTGAGTTTCTCGATATAATTTATGGTTTGCAATTAGAAAGAATTTTAGTGATTTGACTACAATAAAAAACATCTTGCTTTCATTTAATCATAATGTTATCAACATTTATAAAAACTGCAAAATGGTTGTATACTAACACTAGCAAAACTTTGTATTAGATGGCCGGTTCGGAAGAAGGAAATATAGCAAGGAAATTAATGGCGCACATGACGAAATTTTTACTAATTTTGGGATATACAAACTGGTTTTTAGTAAATATTTTTCGAGTTTTTAGTAAAAATTTTCTGTTAAAGACGAAATTTATATTGTCTTACATCAATAAAATATTTACTGAGTTTCTGTAAAAAATAACATGGCGCCAACGACAGCTTATTTGAACTAAAGTTAAGTTAAATTTCCAAAATTTTAGTTAGTTTTCTTTTGAGTGAAAGTTTACCCGTGACGGTAGGGTAAACAAATATATTGAAATACTGAAGCCTCGCCGACATTTAGGTTTTGTTTTACAGTTCTATCGTTACTATAACGATATGTGTTTCAATGAAATCAGTGAACATGATTTTTTACGTACAACAGGTTCTTCATTTAGAAGACTTAATTTTGTAGTTCGGTCGTATGTGGAATAAACTACCGGCAGAGGTATTTTCAGTCGTCTTCAGTATGGTTAAAATCAAACACTGACTCCCTTAGCTATCAATTTTCCAGCAACCAATTTTCCTAGCTCCGAGATAATGCAATGCAAAGTAGGGGTCACCCCTAAAGTGCACGTTTAAACAAATTCTTATGAATTAACATCAGAAAAAATTTAGCCTATAACGGAAGCAAGCAGTAAGGACGAACATTCTTAGATAATGTAATTCTACAGTGATTTCGAGAAATGACGTGTAAGAAAGTTATTAAGAAATACTTCCCTTTTAATAACTTAAAAATGTTATTAATTTTTATTTTATATCACTACGTTCCAAAAAAGTACATGTCGCACCCGTGCAACAATACTGTATTAACTCAAAAACTTCAAAGTGTTCAGGAGAGACAAAAAACTGTTTTTTTTTATACTATTCTTCTATCACAAAGAGAGATACAACTGTATTTTTTTTGGTGAAAGAGTGGAGAAAATGGTGTAAAATTTTTACAGCGGATAAATATGACCACTGTTCATCGATTTTTTGCAAAAAACGAAATTTTAAAAATTTTGAGTTAATACAGTATTGTTGAACGAGTGCGATGTGTACATTTATACACTTTTTCTTAAAAATTTTGATATAAAATTTAAATTTATTATTTAACTCACTCATATAGAAGTCGTTGAGTATGTGACGCTTTGTTTTCTCCATTGAATGGTTTTTCATTGTATTCTTTATCTACAAACAAAGTGCTTTTTTATTTAAATTATATTTTGGCATGAAAAGAAATCATTAAACTGTATTTTATTATTTGAAATATTGTGCTAAATGCTTACGACTGATAATGGGATCAATAATGGACAACAATATTGAGTATTTTATCGCAGCAAATTTTTTTTTTTATTTTATTATCACTAAATGTGCTTCGATATTTAAATACTGGCAATAATTCTATGTCTTTTGGAATTGTATTAACTATTTGATTTTTTTTTTTTTTTTTTTTGGTTTTTCTTCTTTAACTTTCCATTAAATATAAAATGAAACATTTTAACGAGCAGAATATATGATTTTTATGGAATGTGATTTTACGAGAGAACAACCATTAAAGGAGTATAATATTTGTTAATTTTTTAAAGGGCTAAAGTTCGTAATGTAGTAATCAGAGAAATTTAGATATTGTTAATATTTCAAAAAAGAACGGAAAATTTAATATCCAAAATCACTTAGATTTCAACTACACGTCTGAATAGAACAAACGTTATTTTTGGTAGAAGCTACTTAACCTCGTCAGTATTCAATTGTTCAGGAGCTTTATTTTGTATTCTTAAAAGTCATAAAAGATTTTCAACTCAACTAATTTCACATTTATAGATTTTCACCTTGTATCAAAATCAACAAAAAATATCACAAAATAATTAAGTTCCTGTTTCGGTAGCAGTCAGCGAAGATTAAAAATATAAAATTGAATATGGAAAATGTATATTTCAAAACTCCCATAATCACATTATTGTACTACGTCGACTAGTTCTCTTTCGTTACATAACTTTTGCAAACTATAGTTTAAGTTAAAATTATCATTAATCTACAGAAAATAATATTTCCTTATGTATAACTTTGCTGAAATGCGTTCAGGCATAATTTAGAAAACCCGCAAGAATATTCTACATAAAGAATTTATCAAAAACTGAATTTATATATTTAAACCGAAAATTTCACATGTGTATTTACATACACATGCTCTAAAATCCCAGCAAAAAATTATTATGTTTCTGGAATCAGTAAGAAAATTTCATGCTTTCGAGATGCGCACTTTTAAAGCGCTTCCGAGGCTGCACAAAAAGAAGGCAGAGAAATCGCTCAACTTATTTTTGAGCACGTTGAAGTTGGTCGGCTATTTACATTTAATTGACACGAATAATTCTCCTTGCCTCTCTCTCTCTCTCTTATTTATTTAAACTTGTGTATTTGCCTACAGATGAATTATGTATGTGAGTAGATGACGCAGTAAAACTAAGGCATAATTCAGATAATTCAAACATGATTTTAGGGCATTTTGGATGGTAAAAGCGCTATTTTATGTAAAAAATAAGAGCTCCAAAGAGGGACATCGCGAAAAAAAAATCATGCATGTTCGAAGCGCTTTTCGCACCAGGAGACAAAAAAACAACTTGCATCTCTGCCTTAAAAACCTGCTTCGGCCGAAGCAGTAGTTTTTACTGGGATGATGCAATGACTGAATCTTTTAAAATCACTTTACCATTTCCGACAATTGTTGTAATAAGTTTCCTTAAATTTTCTCTGTTTTATATAAAAGTGTATTTAATTTGTGTATAATCTTGCTGTGAAGTATGTACAAACTTTTATTTGAGTTGATTAAAAAATCACATCAGTGCCATTGACTACTAAATATCCACTTACGTATAAGGACATAATACTCGTATGTAACATTTATTTCATTCAACAGTGCACTTCATCTGCTTTTACAAGTGCCATTAGATAAACATGAAAAACTTTTCCAAAATCTTTGTTAGCATTGTGTTTGGAAAAACTAATATGAAATATGTTGTTCTACACTCTCCGTCTCTCTCCCTCTCTCTCTCTCTCTTTCTCTCTTAAATATTTTCAATGTATTATTTCACTGCCTTCCCCTACCCTAAACATAAAAAAAAGACATTAACATTCACCTTAATCTCTCCATGTTGTTTACTTTTATGTTCTTTTGTTATACCTCCGTCTACTCTTTATGCTTTTCAGACTTGTTGTACTTTCAAGTACATGAAAAAACAAAACCAAGAAGCCATCATGACTAAATGTCTCGTAAAACTCAAATGGCCAAAGGTAATAAAATTAAAATCATAGATATGTTACAACCACTTGTAACCGAAGGCAATTTTCATTTACATAACAAGTATTAATATTTACTTATGACTTTGGCAATTTAAATGTTTTACTTATACAGTAATTAAGTCAACTTTTTAATTTGTTAAAGAAACTTAAGTTATTCATTTAGATGAACGAAGTAAGACAAACAATATCAGTCATAAGTCACTAAGTTACAAAGGTAGCGATGACAAAAGTTAGGTTTTAGTGTTTTAATTATATTATAAAAATAATTATTAAAATAAGTATATTTTCTTTCGATAAACATAATTCCTAAAGTATTATTGTCAAAGGTGTGTTTAAC
This sequence comes from Lypha dubia, assembly GCA_947311025.1. Lineage (NCBI taxonomy): Eukaryota > Metazoa > Arthropoda > Insecta > Diptera > Tachinidae > Lypha > Lypha dubia. The sequence continues at coordinate 123,396,391 of OX371260.1, read as the reverse complement.
ATTTACGTAATATAATTACAAATATATTTAAGGATATTTGACAAAAGCGAAGTTAACGAGTTCTAACAACCGTCATTGTTAAATGGCTCATAATATTGTAAAGATAACGTAGGAAAACGACTAAAACTAATAATTTAGTGTATTTTTCATTTGTAGCTAAATATCTACAAAGTTTCTTCTGGTATTCTACAATAACTCAGCGATCTTCTATCTCTCGTGATAAGTTTCGTTAAGCCTTAATGAAATAACTATACAAAAACATTAGGTTGTTCTAAAATTCCATGATTTTAGGATTTCTTTGAATTCGAAGTGTGAATAAAAATTTTAATCTGAATATACCTAAAATTAACTTTAATCAATCCCATATACTTTTCTGATGCTTCTCTTCACTATCAGAAAGCACAAGCACAAGTAATACAGTCGAACTTCTTTGTAATGAATCTCGAGAAAAAATACTTCATTATACAGAAATTATAAAATTGTTTTGATTTTTATTTAAAATAATCAGGTGGTTTAGTTTAATAGCACTACTCGATTTTTCTTTTTCAACAAAAGCTTAAATTTAAATACATTAGCCGGCACCATTGTCCTCATCTCTACTAATGGGACTTTGTTTCTTTTCTTTCTTATTATTGTTCATCTTTTGAGAATCACCTAATTATTATAAGTTAAATCTCCTCACATAGTGTTGTTAGAAAGCGTGAGAGAATTTTTGTTTTTAAATAATTTATTTTATGAAGACAAAAAACTCAAACGTACATATGCAAAATTATTTTATTTTAGAGAAAAATTCACTGTATGGAAATTTACTATAAGGAGATAAAATACACTAATGTTAGAACGAAAATGCCGTGATTTTGAAATCAGATCATAACAGGGAAATCTCTATTAAATAGAAGTTCACTATAGAGCAGTTTGACTGTATAATAAATTTTTTTCTTAACTGTTATATGACGATTTTATTATTCCACTCTAAAGCAAACATATGATTTAATGTTCAATACAAATAATGGACAAAAATAAATTTGAAATTAAATGAGTTTCAGGATACAATTGAGCGTAATTAATCCTGATTATGGATTAATTCAAGAATAAGGCAGGATTGGTTTAAGGTGCAAGAAATGTATACACACGACTTTCAATTGGATATACGATGATGTTGGCCAAGGATTCATGAATAAACAGACGTTAATTTTTTCTGTCGTTCCAGCGCTCGGATGACATCAAAAGCTTCGTTGTTGCAGATGGCCGGTTCAGAAGAAAGTAAAACGAGGAAATGAAAAATGCACAGTAAGATGGCAGATGGTGGTGCACATGACGAAATTTTTACTAATTTTGAACTGAACTTGTTTTTAGACAATAATTTTTTAGTTTTTAGAAAAAATTTCCAGTTAAAGACGAATTTGCATTTACTAACATCACGGAAATATTTACAAAGTTTCTGTAAAAACTTGATTTCAAATTAAGTAAAATTTCCAAAATTTTAGTTAATTGTTTTAGTGTAGTCAAATCATGGAGCTTTCATAAGCAGTCCTCGAACATAAAAAATTCGTAAAAATTAAGAATTAGTTTGGTAATAAATTCTTTTATTCTCGCAAATACTTTTACTTGAGCTAAGCTGAGTGCTGAAACTGCTTATTCCTGCTGCATATTAAAGTTTTATTATCTTTTACTATACTTCACAAGGGTTTATGGATATGCGAGACTACTAAAGAATCAGCAATTAGTTGGATGTGATGCCTAATAAAAAATTGCAAACTACTTTTTGACTGGATGAATTTCTCAGCGTTGGCTGTAGGTCTGCCTTCATAAGAAGCGCCTTCATTAATTGCTCTGTATTCTGTAGCAAGTTATCTTACTTTTGTCTGTGAATGTTAGATGAAGTGCGGTCTCTACAGAATTTCCTTTGGAAAGGAATGTACGAGTAGCGAATGAGATAAATATGTCATATTTATGACTGTTCTTTCTCTTTCTAATATTATGAGATGAGAAATACTTACAAAAATCGGTCTCATCTTTATTGTATGGATTACCTAAAGCCTACACTTCTGTGCAGATAAGCATGAAAGTAATCAATCTGGCGATGTATGTGACATTCCAAAGGAACGATTCTTTCCTTGTAATTTACAATATTTTTGACACCATTTTTTTTTTTCAAGCATAACATAATCCATAAAAAACTAGGACGTACTTGCACGATTCCTACGTTATTTGCTCCATTTAATTATAAAAAAAAAAAGTAATAATCAGAAAACCTTCTTTAAACATTTTTAAAAACTTTTTTTATCTGCAAAAAAAAAGAGACAGATACTCCAGCAGATAATGTCATCAAGCTTTAAAAAACAACTTCAGTTGATGTCCCAATTTTACACTTCACTTCGCTTTTCTCGCAACCACAATCACACAATTTTTGGTTGAGATCAATTTAAATTCTTATATATTATTTTTTACTTCCACTATTTCTTAACTCTCTGTTTTCGTTTTTTCGTTTTATAAATATTTTTTTCTTGTACATAATCTGTGTCATCTAAAGAAAACTCAATTCTGCATTCATTATTTAAAATTCTGTTTCAGTTATCTATGCATGCATACACTTCGTGATGTCATGTTTTTTTCTATTTCCATTTAGTCTTTATTCTTATTTTATGTATAAACTATGTGCATTCATGGATATACATAAATATATACAACACATGTTCATATGTATGTATGTATGTAAATAAATTATTCGATTGCAATAAAATAAAGCATATGAGATGATTTGAATCTTGGCGAAAAATCGTTTATATGCATTTGAAATATTAAAACCACATTGTCTATAATCTGTAACACGTTTTATAGTCACATATTTTATTTATGTTTTTTTTGGTTTTGGTGCAGTTGAATATCTAAAACATTATTAGAGCCTTTAAGATTTGTTGTGTATTTTATTCAAAATTTTTTAAATTTAAACCAAAGTACTTTATATTTGATGATTTTATATTTTTATATGAAATATCTATTGCGAGTTCTATGAGAAAATGTTTAATAAGAATTTTCGATTTTTTTACACAGATTACATTCCGTTGATAAAATTAAAGAAAATACTTTATATTATGGTTGTTTTTCCTATTACTGAAAAACTTTTTTCTGAATACTCGTATATCCATCATCTCCAGTAGGTACATCAGCATACATCGCCATGATGAACATGATAAATGATTTTTACCAACAAAACACCAAAAGAAAGATGAATAAATTACCTTCATACTGTATTGCGGGTGTTTTTCTATAACTAAAGCATTCATAATTTATCACAAATAAGCATCGAAACACCATTGCTCCTTCATAAAAATATTAAAAATTATTATTTTTTTTCTTTCTAAGGGTTCACAGTAATGTTAAGAAGCTACAAATGTAATCTACGCAGCAAACTTAAAACATAAGCTCAATATTAATCAGGATTTTAATATTTTCAACTTGTCTGGTTTTTTCCTGCTTTAATTCGAAATAGTTATTGTTTTCACAAACAAAAAGGGATAATGTTGCTAGCATGACTTCTATTATGTTTGAAGATTCGTATTCATATAAACTGAAGATTAGCATAATATTTCTAGTTTTACTAAATAATTTTGGGCTAAGATTTTCTGAAAAACTGCATTAGCTTCTGTTAAATGTGCTTTTCCATAAACACCTTCAATATATTATAACAAAACTCTAGTATTTTAATGAATATAAGCAAAAAAGTTTTTAATAAAAAAAAAACGATTTTGAAACTGAAAAGTAACTACATCTTATAAGACACTACTTGGTTATACTTTTTATAGGAGCACTAATAAATATATAATGCCTGTTGATGCCAAAAGCAAATCATATATCAGAGAAGCATAAAAGATATTCAATTTTATAATTTTTAATTTTTGCATACAAAAAGAAAACAAAGTTATGAACTGAAACCCACAGAAAAAAAATAAACTAAAATCATAAACTGCTTTCTATTTGATTTTTTTTCTCTATTATATTCAATTGCAATTTATTTTTCAAAACAAAGACATTTAAAAATATAAGGGTTGGAAAAGTTTCGGAAAAACAGCTATTATACACGTTAAAGCCAACGTGTCGTCCTATTGCCCGTATTCTAGATGAAAAATTCTCTTAAAAAACAGTTACGCATCACTAAGGCTACATTTGCACGAATTCGCATACTTATAACAAAAATTATTCAGAAATAAAAATTATTTATGTAAAACAAAATGACCTTCCAATGAGGCAAATCTACTTATTGAGCTTTCTTCTCTTTTGTTTTTATAACAATTCAACAATTCTCCCACAGCGAAGAAAAAGAAACCAATAAATATTTTACAATTTTTTGCGAAACAAATTAGAGACTAACACAAGCTAATTTTTTTTGCTTGTTTTATTTTTTAACTTACATACATACATGTATGATGTAAAGGGGTACATGTATTAGTAGCATTTTTAAAGGCTTGTAGAAAAAATACTGAACCAATTTTAGCAAATTATAATTTGTTTACTTCTGTAAATAAATATTATTAAATTTCTATAAGTTTTAATAAAATCTAATGCATAATGTGTCTTGCCTTTTAGTTACAGAGATAAAGAATAAAACACATAGATCTCAAAAAAAAAAAAATGTGTATTTCGAATGTTGTGTAAACTGATTTAGACCTTCGGAAAATTTTAGAAAGAACTAACTTCTTAAAAAACAGACAAATTACGGGTAAAGCACCCCATACACGTTTCAATCCAATTGTCAACTGAGTCGGTTGTTGTTGAAATCAAAGCGTGTATGGCCATGTCAATTGATTAGTTTGGCAGTTGTCGAGTTGGTTGAAGAAAAATCAAAAGATTTTGATTTTTCAAGTTGGCTAGCAAGTCTTTCAATTCGATTGTGCTGTGTGTGCTCGAGTCTCTTGATAAGGTGTCGAAATTCATGTGTATAGCATGATGAAATAATACAACTCGATGCCTCCTTCTGCGGGTTGTTTGTTATTTTCGGAACACGAAAAAGCAAATATTTCTTATGAAAAGGTGATGTAGGCCTAAGACGAAAAATTATTTCTAAATATTATAGACAAAGGTTTTGAATTGAAAAAATATATAATTTGGTTTATATTTTGTCGAAAGTATTCCTGTAAAAACTTTTTAATGTGTGTGGCGATTTCCCAACACCATGATTCGCATCCACAAGCTTCATAACGTTCGAATAACTTTACGGTAGTTCCAGCAATCACTTATTTTTAACCAAACAATCCATTTATTCTTTTATAAGCAAAATAGTAGTACTCGTATATTATATAATTTTTTTTATTAAAGTGCTGTTTCCACAATATAGACAAATTTTAGAAATTTAATTTAGCACCATAGTGTTCATACAATACCAATATTGCCACATAAGCAGTGAATAATTTTAATAATAAAAATTTACATACACCCTAACAGAATTACACATAAAATAATCCATTGTCAATTTTTTTATGAACAAGCATCAGCCATTGTTTTATAAATATTTGTTCTTCCCTAAAACACAAAATTTTCATCGCCTTTTTTTTTTTTTTTGGTTTTTGTTTCAGTAAGTCATGTAAAACCAAAATTATTTAAATTTTGCTTGTATTCAGCAATTTCACCAGAATATTACGGCGCCAGTTGTAATTTAGTGTATTTGTATTTCTTATTGCGTATATAGTTTATGTAAATGAAGTATACAAATGTGTAGAAAGCCATACGTAGTGTTTATTGTGCACATCACTAAAGAGTTAAATTTATTTTTGTTAAATTTGCTAGACATACTCGTATTAGTGATAGGCATTCAATATCCTTTTTTATTTAAAACTAATTAATTTAATTTGAACAACATCAGGTGAACTGTGGCAGTTCTTGTAAATCCACAATTTGAATTTTCAAGGGAAGTGCATACATTCTCTAAATTGATACGTAGTGTTCTAAGCTAAAGTATTGTAGTATTGTGCCAAACTAACCTTTTAGTCGAAAGTTTTGGGGTTTTCTCTGTTACAAATTTTTCTAAGACTTTTTCACTTTTTATCTCTCCCAAACTTTTACGATAATGGGAAAATATGTTAAACTTAAAATTAGTATTTAACAATATTCTAAATTTTTTTTCAGAGAAAAACTTAAGTGCAATTTCCACATGACGGACGAATGGTTTGAGTAAAAAAAATTGTATGGGAATATCTCAAAAAACTGAGTACTTCTCATAAATATTTTTTACTCAAATCCATCGTCCGTTATGTGAAAACAGCACTTCAGTCTTGATATGATTGAACATTAGCTATTCTGCTGTGCTTTTGACTAACGTTAATTGATATCTATATAATTAAAAGACAATTCCTTTTTTTTGTGCTGCCCTTCATTTACTTATTCTAGAACCGATTTTTACAAGACTTTTACCAAATTAAAGACATTTTTTACAGAGGTGAACGAGGTATTGTGGGTTTTTGTGTGTTCAGTTTTTGGGAACTGTAATCGTTTAAAAATGCTACTAGTACATTCACAAGTTTTACTTATGTATGTAAGTTAAATCCAAACAAATAATACAACATAACAAATGTTGTATTAACACATAAATACTAAGATGTGGGATAAATTTAGGAAAAAATATGAGACAGTTGAGTAAATTGATTTAACTCAATTGAAGGTATTTTGTTTTAGCATGTAACCATTCTCTCTCAATTTTTTTTTTTAATTTTGTGAATTCATACAAATGTAACATTAAATAATTTTAGTTTTGATTGTTGTATGACTGTTTTATAAGAGATTTTTCTTTCTATGACTAGAACACAGTCGATTGGGTCGACCGTTGGTACACACTAGTCTTTAGTTTTTATTTGAAGTGAACGAGTACTTCGAAACAAAAATTCAATACCATTACGATTATTTTTATGCTGAAAGCTTCATGCGAACGTACGAATAGGATTCTTTAGCTATGAATATTGGCCATGGATGGATGATAGTAGGAAAGCGCGATCGATGCATCGAATTAAACCATTTTATCGGTTATATCGTATTTTTGATAATATGTACATACATATATCGATATATATTTTATTTAATACATCGAATAATCTGCTTATATATTTATTTGTACATAAAGTAGTTAAATAAAGTTTTTTTCATACTCCAAACTAATAGATTCATAGCAAGGAAATAAGTTTTTAGTATATTAAGACGTATGTTTTTTTGCCGGCGATTTTGTTTAATCAGGAAAATACACAATAAAACAGGAATGACGCTACTTATTTATATCCATTCCAGAGTTTATTAATTTTTTTATCTATGTTTCGAAAATATCGATTTTTGAATTTGATATATCGGAAAACATCGATTCCAACTTATTGATTAAATATCGATTTTTGAATTTGATATATCGGAAAAAATCGATGCAAACTTCTCGATTTATGCTCGCCAAAAACACCGATAAAAATTTTAAATGAGCATCCACACAAAAACATAAATGTGTAAGTTTGGCAAAATTTGTTTGCCTTTCTAATATGGGAAAGAATTCTTGGAAAAATATTGCAAAGCTTATAGGTTGCCTAGAAATGAGATGGAATTGTACCTATCAAGAACTTGATCCTTATTTTGATCTCAGTACTTTTTACGGCCGAAACTTTTTGGATACGCACTTGGCCTTATTTTCACATTTATGTTTTTGTGTGGATCTCACTTCTTTTTTCTAAGTAGTTTTTGTATAAATATTTATATGTATTGCTTATCTGGGCCTACCTGTGTAGAAAATTTCAGCTTTCTAGCTATACTAGATGTGCCCTATACAAAGAAGGGAACTCTAGACCCCCAGGTAAAAATTGCCCGTTTAAGAATTATTATCGGTAATTTCTCATCACTACCTGCCTGTGTACCAAGTTTCAGCTCTCTAGCTTTACTGGAAGTGCCCAATAATATTGATGAGTCAGTGAGTCAGTGAATATGTACTAAAATATGGACTTTTCACACCTTCATATCTTGGTAAGCTTTTATAGTAGAACTTTCAAATTGTGAGGTCAAACCTGTGAGGTCACCTCTGTGGGGAGACCTTATGTTTCAAGTTTCATTATATTATTATCAGGGGGAGCAAAGTTATGAGGGGGGCAAAAACAACTCCAGTGGTTTCGTGTAAATATACACACTGTGTGGCCGAACTTGGCCTGCCTAGATCTCTACGATGCACAGTGTAAGGTTTTAACATTTTAGCTTATCAAAATCCAATTTTTTGTATGTTTTTTTTTTTAAAGAATTTTTACTAGAATTGATTGATAACAATCCCAACTACATATAATTGCATTTGGAATTAAAAAAATTAACAGCGTTATGAAGTAACAGCACCTTAAACTTCACTTTAATTGCAGAGTATTGCTAGACATAAGCAAGTTAAGGCGCGTAGCCCAACTTTGAATGGTTGTAACTTTTTTATAAAATGCAATATCTTCATGAAATTTTTTTTATTTTGTAGTTTTGTATATTTTTTATTAACAGAATTAATCTATTGTAAAACACGTGATCAGAATAAAAGTTTGAAGGTTTTTAAATATATCTCTTTTTAGAAGTTATTTTGAATTTTTTTTTTTTTTCATTGGACATAAAAATATATACACAAGCAAGCACAAGTAGTCGCATTATTTGCATCAGATTACCTATTTTGTCTTCTTTCTGAATCAACCAAAAAAATTTGCCCCAACTTGCCCCCCCACTATTCCCGACCCAAAAACTGATCATGAATTCTTGTATTTCGCGCCAACAAATTTTTGATCTTTGGCTGCTTGCAGAAAAAAATCAAAAATGTCTGCGTGTATTTGAATTTATTTCAGGAAATATTAGTACTGGTTCAAAACAAACTCATAATTTGCAAGAAATAAAACTTTTTTCTCAAAAAATTTGCGCACAAATAAACTCAAAATGGCAGATATCGAAAAGAACAAAACTTCGATTTTTGAAAACAAATACTGGTTGGTTGACTCTAGAAATTGATTTATCACAATTTATTTGTGATAAAACCATTTCTTCTTCGGTTTCTACTAGTGGAAGGCCAGAGAAAAAATTCCATGAGTGCTCAGAAAAAACAAGAAAAAGGAAAGCAAGAGAACTTTTGAATACGGTTGATCATAATCAGTTATTTATGGCAGCCGAAATGAAAATGCACTTAGATGGCAAACGAACATCGGCCTCAATTGTTCGTGAGCTTATAACTGCTTCTCCAAAAAGGGGAACACTTTTACAAAAAAGTAGAATTGTTTCAGATAAGCCCATGAGCCTTTCTGCTGATCAAGCATTAGCAATGATAATAGATATCGGTTTATCTACACATGGCTACCAATTGTTGAGACAACATACATCGTCTATTAACTCTAAAATGTTTCCCTGCTATGATTCTATAAAAATTTCCAAGCGTGCATGTTATCCAAATGGAATAACTGTAACAGAATCACTGTGCGATGATAGGATATTGCCTTTTGGGATACGGCGCGTATGAGTAATACAAAAGGCGCTTACATAGTTGTCATACGTAGCCAATTACGAAAACAAAAGCAAGAGAATACATTTTCATTCCTAATTTCGGAGCATAGACCACGAAAAAAGAACATTGAAAGTTTTGTTTAGAGTCCGACATCCAACAGACGAAAAATAGTAAGTAAAATTTCTGTATACACAGAAAGAAAACTCAGTATCGATAAACGTTGATATTAATTTAGGAGAAAATAAAAGGCAGAATAAAAGCAAATTTTATTAAAAATTTAAGAAATAGAGATAACAATACAAAAGAATTTTGTAAAGCTTATATTAGCTACACAAAAATGATTTGCTCACAACGATCCTTCCCTCTTGCGGAAATTGTTATCAGATCCTAATTATGTGTATTTTTCGTATTGTAACACATGGCTTCAAGACTATTATTACTGCAGGAATAAGAATAAAAAATTATGCTGCTACTGGCAAGGGAATACATCCTATTGAAAACAATAAAGAAGAGGGAAATAAGCAACTAAAGACTTTTCAACCCTTTTTCATTTTATGCACAGCTCATAATATTTTAAAATTTTCAAAAAAAAAAAAAAAAACAACTTAAAAAACACATCTACTTAATATTTTCTTTCACAATATTAAAACTAGTGAAAAATTCCTACTCCATATAGTTTAAATATTAAGAAAATAATCCCTTCATTTACACTCTCTGCCTAAGGATTACAAGTAATTGTTCAGTTCACCGAATTTTACACCACAACAATTTTGTTCTCAGCCAAATTTAAAATCCATTGTTGGAAGAAAAAAAAACGAAAAATTAAAGAAAAACAAAATCTTTTCCACATTTTCTGTCACCAGCACAAACAGTGAGAGTGTTTAATTCCTCATACCCATTGACTTTAAGAAGAAGTTGTTCAAACTTGAGGGTTTGTCTGTTTTTGTCAATTTATTTTGTTTTTTAAATTTTTGCGAATAGCAAACTTTGATATTTAATGCAATTAGGTTAACTGTTGGAATCTGTTTGTGAACAATTTTAGATCTAAAGTATTTTGCATAAGAAAAATTTAAATAACAGCAGCCTGTCTGCTTTTGAAAACAATAAAATGTTGTTGTCTTATTTATGAGGAGAGCAAAAATATATATTTTGGCCTTGAGCAGGGAAAACCATAAGTACTAATCATATACATATTTACATGTCTAGGTTCCATTGTATTTAATTTAACCTTTTCTGATTTTTATGGTAAAGTCTAGTTTATAAAATATCGTAATTTTCATTATTGATTCTTTTGCTGTTTTGGCTTGTTCCCTTTATAACATAAAAAACTGGACTTTAATTTAAATAATGCCTTTAGATTATTAATTAATACAAACTTATTATAGTTTCATATACAGACTAGCTTTTACTCTACTCTAGCTTTCGCGCAACATGTTAATGAGACACAAAAAGTACTGAAAGCAAAAAGTACCAAAAGTACTAAAAAAGTACATTTTATATTTCTGTTACAATATGAAAAAAAACCACATATAATACCAATAGTAACAATAGCCTAATCTTTTCTTTATTCAAAACATACTGATAATTTATTAAAAACAAAATTAATAAAAAAGTACAAAAAATACAAATTCGTAGTGTTTTTCCCCCTTAAAAAGTACTCTATCCGTTTACTAAATTGCATCCAAATTCATTAAAAGAATTTCTCAAAAGAAAAAGTACGATAAGTAAAAAAGTTTTAAAAGTAAAAAAGTACCATAAGTAGAAAATACCAAAAGTACCAATTTTTTTCCTTCCAGCCGCTGGAAAGTATGTAAATACAAATCATTGTTAAGATATTAGTACATAAAAAGTACACATTTTTCACTTATTTGTCCCTTAAAAATTCCCATTTGTTTAGTTGGCGTCTTTTTGGTATTCCCTACAGTTTAACAGAATTTTAGTCAATAACATGGTTCGTAAAAAAAATCTTGAAAATGCAGTTAGGTTCCGATTGCACATTTTTTCGATGGCCTTTAACTACAGTCAGTTTTGGTTTCAGAGCATTCGATTGAAATCGCATAATTTCGGCAACAACTTGATTGCAAACGATTTGACTCCAATTAAATGAATTGCATTCAATTCCAAATGATTGTTATCACATGCAATTGCAATTTAAATAGAATAAAATCATCTTAGTTGAGACCAATTTTATTTCAATGCCAATTGATTGTAATCTTTTACAGCTCTGATGATTACACAAATTAAAGATATGAGAAGTTAGGGCAAATTAAAAAAAAAACTTGGAGAAAACGTAGTATAGCCTCTTTGAGGGGAATAGTATTCACAGCAAACTTTTGGCATAAACTTTCCGATATTTCACTAAATAAAACCAACATAACAAATCCATTTTCTTTAGTATTTAAATCATTTCGAATCAAAAATATATTTTTTTCACAATTTTTCATGTAGTTTTCGTTTTCTTATAAAAGAACCGTTCAACATAGTTTTTTTATGATAAAATATTTTTTTAAATCGTCTTTTTTAACTTTAAATTTTATTTAAATGAAAATTTAACTATTTTTAAATTTTTAAATAAAATAAAATATTTACAAAAAAAAAAAAAAAAAAAAAAGAACAAACATACATTGGGCAGTGCAATAAATAAAGAATTGAAAAAAAAAACATAGGTTAAATTATGCATTCTAAACGAGATACCATTTCGTTTAGAGAAAAAAAATATATATATATATATATTGATGGCTTAATTTGAGAAAGGCGTAACTCGATTTATTTTCTTTAAGGTTGAAGGACAAATCGAAATAAAATCCGTAAATTTTAAAGTACATATAAAAATGTTTTGGTGCAATTTATAATAAAAAGTCAACAAATCTTATGCTTCAATTTATTTTATTTTGAAAGCATGGTGTATTTGATATTTGTCTAAAAGAATAGGCAAAAACGCTATATGAAAAAAATCGAGTTATGCCTTTTTATATTAAGCCATCGATATATATTTATACATAGAATTTACATAAATATATACATCCATACATGCGGTTGTGTGTAAATACACAAATTGGTAAAAAAAAATAATATTGAAAAGTCACACATACATAGATATTTTATGGTTTTTATTAAACCAATTCCCTGTTGTACGTGAAAGCTGTTGTTGCATTTTAAACAAACAAAAATATTATTTTAATAAGCGGAAAGATATGTTTTTATTTTCTTTTGTTTCAATTTTGTATAGCGTGTTTTTTAAATTTAAATTATGAACAACAACTATTATTATGCCATTTTTATTTTGCAAATTTTTTTGTTAACCATTAAAAACATAAATCATAAAAATAATATAAAATATATCTTCATTCAAGGCCAAAGTCATACAAAGTAATAATGTATGAATCCTTGGAAAAAAAAATCTAAACAAAAGTGTAACTTAAATACATTTTTTTGAATTTGTAAAGTTTTTCATCGCCATTTTTACATTAAGCATTCGGGGTATTATTTTATTTTAGAAACTAATTTTGAAACTATTTGAATCCTTGCTATAAAAACTAGTGTCACCAAAAGGCATTATCCCTTTAGATAGTAAGAGTCTCCTAAAAAAGAGTAATTTCTGGTTGCACAATCATTAACGCAGTAAATAATTCAAAATTGTATGTTATTAAAAAAGCAGAGAATCAGGCTGGGGTCTATCTGCCCCATATAAATAGCCCGCAAATATTTAAATACCAGTCAGCTGACATGGATTGGTTTTATAAACTTCGTAAAAGTTTTCGCCACTCTGAAGCGTTCTCGCTTCCAAATTTGTTCCTACAAAAATTGTGTATTTCTACGATAAAATACTGAGCTTGTAAAAGCTTTCGGCAAGGTGGGCATTCTATCGTTTGCTGAACATAGGCTACCTTTGGTACCACTGACTGAATATATGTTAAAGTTTTATTCTGGCATATTTCGACTACATGATCTAGCAGAATGATTTCATACTCTTAATGTCCTCATAAAAAATGAGGTTAACTTTAATTTTTCTCAAAAATAATTATTTGCTCATTAATTTCTTGTTGTCTTTTTCAAATAAAACAAACTTGTGCTAAGGTTTTCTAATCCCTGAAGCAGTTCTAATATGCACTTTCTGACATGTTCTTGAACTATCCCAAGGACTCGATTTTAATCTCTTCAATCATCGCAAAACACCATCATTCATGGGTATGTATTTTCAATCTTGTGATAAAGAAAAAGTCGTAGGGAACAATTTTAAATATATCTTGTATATATATGTTTATCCTGCCCTTTATTGGGCGTAGCTTCGGTAGGAACAGTGAAAAATATTGAAAAATGTTATTGCGCTGCATAATCATTGCGGGCTTTCATGAACAATTGTAACCCAATCTGTCCTCCTTTGAGTGAATTTCAAAATATATTTTACCACACTTTTTTTAATATTCTAAACTATTACCTTGCATTGGAAATATTAAAGTGTTTTATTGATTACATTTAATAAAAAAAAAATAGTAAGAAAGATTTTCGTGTGTTGACTGCTTGACTGCTCTTCATTCATTCACAATCATACGTATGCAAATACGAGTATTCATTGATTATTCAATTACATCGTCATGTTTCAACAGTTGTTCATCTTTTGCATTTAAATGAGAAATAAATGACTAACAATTTCCAAGTTTCTTGCGAATAGCAAAAGTACATTATCCTTTAAGAAAAATGAATAAATGAAAAGTGAATTACAAAAAGACAAATTACAAAAAAAATTACATATACATTGCACATACATACATATTCGGTTTCTCATCCAGAATAAGCAAATGTTTACATAGAAAAATACAAACTTATCGAAAGTAGTGCGACTCATTGACAGGTTCAGTTTGAGCGAATGTATGGCCGTGTGAGATCAATAGTTAAAAAATATCGTAAAATATCATAAAATATACAGAAAGTATATTTTAAAAACGCATCTTACTTCTCTGTTAAAAACTGTTTGATTTTTTTCAATGTCCTTGTCTTCGTATATCCGATTATCCGATTTTATTTATGTTTTAATGTTGGTACAGCACTCTACTCGGACAAATGTATACAGTTTCCACTAATAAACATGTTCAATGTTTGTGGGTGAGAGGCATAAAAGTTAGTAATATTTTGCATGTTCAAAGATTTTTTGCTTTTTTTTGATTTGAATTCTAGAATTTGCATAAAATTCTGTGTAAAAATTTTAAATAATTGCTCCAAAACGTGATGATGTGGCATACGATGATTTCACTCTGAGTCAGAAATATTTTTATAAGTTGTATAAGATTTTTACAGAAGTTCGCATAAATGTTTGAAATTCCAGCACAGGAAGAACCAAACTAATTGTTGAGAAAGTCAAGTACATTGTTCTGGAGAATTGTCGAATTACTATTAAAAACGTTACTGAGTATATCGTTATAACAGCTGGCTTATGGCATGAAATATATTTGTAAGTTTAGAGCATGAAGCGTATGACAGCAAAGTTCCTTCCGAAAATTGCAAAATTTTATCCCAAAATATGCAATAATATATTCCCAGTCACCCTATTAAAAAGATTAAGCTTCGTGATACTTATTTCTGTACGACAGATTAAAGAAACTCATGGCAGGACAGCGTGTTGCGACAAATGATAAGAAACAACCCGAACCACTGAGCGAGTTCATAATAATAAGTTTATACTGCAATTGCTTCGGAGATTGTAACAAAATACAGGCACAAATGAATTAAACCTCCTGAGTACACTACTCTGAAAGGGAACAAAATAGAAATTAATTTTCTTAGCAGATCTCTTATAATCACGATATAAATTGATTTCTAGTTGATTTAAAATTGGCATGCAACGTAAAGTGATATTAGTGACGAGAAGACAAAATCCTTATAAGTACCTCACAGATAAATCCTCATAAGATTCTAACCGGTAGTTTGGCTTTCAAAAATTACTTCTGGGGAAAATTAGGGACAAATTGGTTAAAAATATATGTTGGATATTTACAAAACATTCTCAATGCGTTGCGAGTTGGAAATACCTAATGGTGTATCACAAGAATTTTCCAGCTGGATCCAGGGTGTTATAATCCTTTTAAATTTGCTCCATACATTTCCACGTGACTAATAATATTTTTATTGGAACAATTTTTAATCAGGACATGGTCAAGCTCACTACCCGTCATCACTTTTCCAACGTAAAAATTATTTTAGATAATTACAAGTAATTTTTTATATTTTCATATCAAATGAATTTTTATATTAATTTTTTTAATATTTGGAGTAAATTTTTTACCAGAAAATAAGTTTATCCTTAATTTTATTAAGTAGTACTAAGAAGAGGTTTTTTACTTTCATAAAAACTGAGTCATGCTAATGTAAATAAGTACGTATATATGATTGTATGTGCACTTCAATCAACTTTTTTTCCCGGTACCAGCACTCAAATAATATTTTAAGAAAACTTGCAGTTTTTGCGAAAAAAAACATTCAATGTTAATGTTGTGCCACTTCTAGTAACTTTACAAAATTTATTATAAGAAATACAAAAAAAAAAAAAAAAAAAAAAAACACACACAATACGAGAATGAGAATGAAAGGATTTACAGAGAGATGGACTCTTGGTTGAGAAAACTAAAAAGATTTATTTAATGTAGAGAAATAAATAAACTCTGAAAATATCTTGACATAACTTTTTAGCTAAATAATTCAAAAGAAAATAACAATCAACAGCTTTTAAAATGAATGATAGTAAATATTTGCTTAAAAAAATTTTGTATATATTTCGTTAGAAAAATCATATTAAGCGATTATCATACCATTTTCAGTGCGTAGAAAAGTCAAGAGATTTTAAAAGAGTTTAAAAGCATAAAATAACCAACCAACAGCATAGAGTTCAACTTGTATTTCTACGAAAAAACCAAATCGGTCCTTAAACGACAGCTTGATGTTAAATTAACATTCAAAATAGTTATTCTCCGTAAAATGTGTGGCAAATTTAAAACTTGAAAATATTTTTAATCTGTATTTCACAATATCCATAAACAATATTATTTGCTATTTTGTATATAATACTTTTATTGTTTTATATTTTATCATCACTATTTTCATTTTATTGAGAATGATAGTAAGCTGTTCTTTGTGCTGTACAATTTAAATGACGGAAACAAATTATAACGATAAGTTTTAACGGTGTTATATTCTAAAGAAATGGAAATATTTTATTCTTATCATTGTGTTTTTTGAACATAATAGAAGAAAAATAATCATCGTGATTTGCTTCTTCACAACGAGAGAATTCCTTTTGAATTGTAACTAAGTGTTGAGAAATGAATACCTTCATATCATCGAATAATCAACAAAGGATGATGATGACTATTGAAATTTATTTTAACGGCTTAACATTTTCATTCTCGATATGATTTGAGTTTTCATGTGGTTGTTTTTTAAAGTTTTTCCTTTAAAATATATTAACATTTTCTATTATTATCAAAGGCGCAAAAAATACATTGAAATTGTGGTCGTAGTAAACCAAACATTTTCTATTATAAAAAACAATTATTAGCAAAATTTGTACAAATTATTTTAATTCAGATAATTATTAAAATTAAATTGTGATAGAAAAATTTAACCTTATAAAATTATTTATTTGTAATGTTGAAATGTATGCTATTTAAAAAAAAAAATAATAATTAAATTATTTCACAAATTTGAAGTTTCCACCGTCCCGTACAGACAAATTCAACTAATTCCATATTTATTAATTCACTAACTGAATGTGTTATTTTGATTCATTTGTTTTAATTTTAGGTAATAAAGTTATTAAACCCATGTAGAAACAATCAATATAAATTTCAAGATACTGGAAAAAAGTCAGAAACCTCCCGTCATGTGTGGGACAGTTCGAGTTAAAATACATTTGAAATTGTTTTTCTTCTATGTTAAGTCTAGCGAAACTATTGAACAGGGTGAAAAATTGTCCAAAAAAGCAAAAGAAAAAAATTGCTAAAAAAACCTAATTACAAATAAAATTTTATAACATATCATGTACAGACAATTCGGGTCAATTCCAGGACATTTTCTTAGTAGTTTCAAGAAATTAATTACAAAAATTGAATTAAATAACAAAATTAGCACTTTTGTAAATTAGGAGGTAGTAGATGGCAATCTGAAGTAGTGTGTTTTTTGATAAAAGTGCCCATCTAATAAGCCGAAGGACCTCGATTCGTATCGTAATAGTGTTCATGTTTTATTAAAAGGTTTCTAATCCCCGTCTTAGCTCTCTTCTTACATCTTACGTGTACCTCAATCATACGAACGTTCAGAAATCGCAATTTAAACGTTTCCATTATGAACAAATTATGTTGATTTAAGGAAATCATGTGAAATCATCAAAGTGTTTTCATTATGTTGAAGTAATTTGGTAATTTTCGAAATAAATTTGACGTTTGTCTTGTTTGTTTATTTTTTACCATAAAAAACTTTAAGTAGCAAAATAAAAATAATCAATAAAAATGGAAGATAATATCGAGTTTTTATTAAATAATGTATATTTAAACACAACAACGGTTTATAGCAAAATTATTTAACTACTTTACTTTTCAAGTGCTATAGCTTGGTGTAAAGGTCAACGGCATTTTAATTCGTACTTAAATGTCACTTTTTCAAATTTGCCCCAAGGTTGCATTTCTAATAACAGCAGCAGCGCATTCTTACATAGACAAAATTCTAAATAATTTGGAGCAGATTACTTCATTCGACCAAATGAAATGATTTGGCGCAAATCACGAAGATGGAAACGCATTATAAGGGGAAAACAGGGCAATGAGAAATAATCAGCAAAGGAACTTAACCAAGGATCCATCGTAAATAACATGGGGTTTTTAAACCAATTAAGAAGCCAAAAATCAGCCAAGTCCATGACTGAGAGGATCAAAAAATAATTTTTTTTCATTGCCCATCATTTTCTCTCTAAGCAATTGTCTATGATTTTAGCGTTTCCACTTATCCAACCGTTTCGTTCATTTCTGCCACATTAATAACTTATATCGTGTTTTGAAGAATGTAAAGTTTTGTGTACGTTTGTATATAAATGAGACCACCCATAATTATGTGCCTTTAAGAAAGAGTTTTGTTTCTAAATGATAGAAAAAAATACATTCTATGAATGATTGTATGCTTTTCTTCTAAGACATACATTAACGTCAACGATCACCAAATTCTCTCCTTCTTATCGCGTTGTATTCTCCCTTATTTATTTCAAGCTAAAAAGAGCTCTGGGGTTTTTAGCCTTGAATAATTTCAAAGTAAACATTTCTTACACAGACGGTCTTCGCTTGGTAATAAAGATTTTTGTTCTTTTGAAACATGCAAAATTTGATCATTTAGTTTTGATTTTACTGCATAGCATGCCTTTAAATAGGCTTTAAGTAAGCCTAATATCGGGTGAAGCTGGTGAAGATTTTCCCTTAGTCTAAATCAGCACAAAAACACAAATGTGAAAATAAGGCACAGTTCCTATCCAAAATATTTCGGCCGTAAAAAGTACTGAGATCAAAATATGGACCAACTTCTTGATAGTACAATTTCATCTCATTTCTAGGCAACCTATAAGAATTCTTTCACATATTAGAAAGGCCAAAAACATTTTAACAAGCTTACAGGTTGCCTAGAAATGGAATTGTACTATCAAGAAGTTGGTCCGTATTTTTATCTAAGTAAATTTGGCCTTTTTTTCACATTTGTGTTTTTGTACGGATCTCACTTCTTTTTTCTAAGCTGTTTTTGTATAAATATTTATATATATTGCTTATCTGCGCCTACCTGTGTACGAAATTTCAGCTTTCTAGATATACTGGAAGTACCCCATATAAAGAAGGGGCATGATAGTGCCCCCAGATAAAAAGTGCCCCTTAAAAAATCAAAAAAGTTTCAGCTCTCTAGCTTTACTGGAAGTGCACAATAATATTGATGAGTCAGTGAGTGAATATGGACTTTTCACACCTTTATATCTCAGGAAGCTTTTACGGTAGAACTTACGGTAGAAATTTATGCTGTGAGGTCACCTCTGTGGGGAGACATTATGTTTCAAGTTTTATTCTATTATGATCAAGTTGAGCAAGGTTATGAGGGGGGTAGAAACAGCTCGAATGGTTACTTGTAAATATACACACTGTGTGGCCGAACTTGGCCTGGCGCACAGTAGTATGACCTGTAATATTTACGCCAGTTGGTGGCTGCTAGTTTTTTATCTTTTGCTTCGTGCGAAAAAGAAAAAAATTCGTTATTACTCAACAGGACGATTGATTATAACTTATAACCAGTCATTTTAAAAAGTTTGCATTTTCTTATAGGAACTGATTAGATAAATAAAGTTGGAGCAAAATATAAATAAAAAGAAATTGTGGTTTTTAATATTTACATGGCTTTTGGACAAATTAGTTGTGTGATTAGGAAGTAGTATGATTAAGTTGGGCTTTCGCCAATAGAAGTGTTCAATAAATTGTAATGCTCTAAAGAATGTAATTAATATTTAAAATCACTTTTTAATGGATGATTTTTATATTTGCACGATTCATTCCAGTGGGTTTCAAAAATAGTTAATAACACAAACTTCTATTATTTTTAATAGCAACCATTTTTTAATAAAATATGTTTTAAAATGTAGCAGTGGCACAAGCTTTACAAATGCAAAATGTGAAAAGAATACTATAAATAAATTTTTGTGTTTAATTTCGCATCAAATATAAAATGTGTAGGTTGTTCTTTAAAAAACTGTTTATTCGTAAGAACTTCATTACGCAAACAGACTTTAATTGTACTTGTTTCTGTATTTGATATGCTTAGTAATGCTAAGGATTTTTGATCTGTTATTAATAATTTTTTTTTTGTATAGTGCCCACACAATGTGGTTTCAAAAAATAACGAGTTCTCTTTTGTTCGAAAAATATAACATAAAAATTATTTTATGCAAACAATTTATGGTTGCTTAACAATTATTTTGCTTTATCAAATAAAATGAAAAATTTAATAAGAAAAATAAAAACGTTTAACGTATTTTAAATTTTAGATAAAAAAGTATAAGTATTTCGTTGAGAAAGTACGACAGGAAAATTTCTTATGAAAGATTTTTTATTTTCTTGTGAAATTTCAATCATTGACCAATAGATGAATAAGTTAATTGTATTTATTTCACTAATATTTACAATGAAAATTCAGTTCTGCTTATGGTATGTACAATCAAATTTTTTTTAATTTAAAAATTTCAAACTGAAACTGATAACAAACAGCCTTCGAATCATCTACTCGGTAGCATCTACTTGCGTATGTCATTTCAATTTCTTACGTATTAAAAATTTCTAATATTCCCAGAACACAAAATGTCTTAATTATTTTGTGTGATTTTCTATAAATTGTTTCAGTGAAAATACTATTTAAATATATGAAAGAATATTGCAAGGTTGACGCAGTTGTACAACAATAAATTTTATATTTTTCTGGAAAAAAAAAATGTTATATTTGTTTTACAACTGCGATTAATATTTGATGTACCTTGAAATAATAATCAAAACAAAAGTTTTCAATGTTTCATAAATATATATGAATTTGTACATGAACAGCCAAAAACATACTGTATCGTGTTAGTATATGAGGTATGTTCAAAAAATAACCTGAATTTTGATACCTCAATGGCTTCATACTATCGAATTGACTATCGAATTTTCTTTATATTTTTATTTTAGTTCACTTGTCTTGAACATATGTATGGTTAAGCATTTTAGAAAGTTGACTTTTAAAGTTACAGGCATAAAAATCAGAACTGTTTTGTGTTTTCTTCGACTTTTTGCTATCAAATAAAATGGATCATAGAATTTGCATATTAAAAATTAAACTTAGTCCTCAAAAACACTTGAAATGTTGAGAGTAGCATACGGTGATTATGTGTTGAGTCAGAAAAATTTTTCCATCTGGTAAAAGCTTTTTTACAGAATGTCATGATGCTATGAACGAGAACGCTGACGCTGTTGGATCAGCAAATTAACAACCAATACAAATGTTAAGAAAGTGAGGATAATATTTCTGAAGAAACTTCTAATTACAATTAGAGAAGTTGGCTCATGGCAGGCAATTTTTTCCCAAACATGGAGCAAAGTTCCGTTCAAATGTTTTAGAATACTGTATCTTTTGTTTTGGCTATAAACAGCAAAGTAATCACTAGCTCTGGCTCCCTGCACATATTTCCTGTTTCCAAGATTAAAGATATTGATGACAGGACGGCGTTTTGTAACAATTGAAGAAAAATGCATATCAGATAAGAATATAGGATTGAATAAAATTTCTGGTACACGATTAAGGGGAACAAATCAAAATTTTTATAAACTACGAAACCTCTTTTGAGACAAACAAAAATGCACCTTATTTTTGAAGCAGACCTCGTATTATGCCTTGCAAAATTATTTAAGCACTTTTTTGCCAATAGTTTTACCCAGTTGCAACTGAAAAAAAAGTAAGTAATTTTAATATTCTGCTTTACTTTTGTGTGAAACATACACGTTCCTACTTGCCGTTCAAATCATTGAGGGTAATCACTCTTGGTTGAAAACTGCTCTTGCATACGTTGCAGATCTTGCAGGTATAGCTTATTTACAATGATTATACAATGTATACCATTTCAAAACGCCGCCGCCAAGTGTTTTTAACGGTTTTATAGTTGATTCATTGTTGCGGAACTTTGCATATGTATGAGATTTAAATGCAGTAGCAATACTGAAAACAAACTTTGTATACGAACGTTTTGGAAGTCAGCCATTTTGTTATTGCATTGCTGCAAACTGATGAAAATAAGCTAGACTTGCAAGATCTGCAATGATTACAATACTTAGAGTGATTTCCCGTATTGTTTTGCTAGAAGTTTCCTTAGAACATACTATAATTTTCAAGGAATATTAAAAAAAAAAAAATATGGAATCACTGTTTTTTATATTTTCGTACTGCCCACTTTATATCATTTTCCCAATTGCTTAAAGACACAACTCAGGTATTGTTTCGATCCGGAAATTGCTTAACAAATTGTTTCAGGTTTCGAATTGAAATACGGAGTAGCTGCTTAAGGTTACTTTAGTTAGAAAGCGAACGCACGCACCACTTCGATGTTGCAGAACCGGCCATTTATTTGCTTAAATATTTACATACAGTTTTCACTTATCTATTTTTTTTTTTTTTTTTTTATCATTAAGACGTTTTATTCATAAACAATTGTTAAAACGTAGGCTTGCAATAAAACCGGTACTCTTAAACAAAATTAAATAAGCAATCAATTTTAAGCGTTTGTATATAAAGAACAATATGAGGATATCTCGAATGAATAAAAAAATCAGAAAAAGCTTTATCATGCTTTGAAAATTGTGTAAAGATTTTTCCAATTTTTTTTTTTTCGTTTTGGTTTCAAAAATAAGTATCAATGTTTATTTAATAGACGTTACAAATTTTCTTTATATACTCGTAGATTTTTATTTTCTCAATACTAACAAGCACACTTTTCATTCATTTCCTTTGCCTAAGAAAACTTGTATCGTTTTTTTTTTCTCATTGAAAAGTTGATAAACACTCGTAGCGAAAATGTGGCAATCAAATATAAAGAAAAATCAATAATAATGACTGTCATTGTAAGCATCTTATTGAAAGTATAACAGGAAATTGCAATAAGTAGTGTTTATTTGATTTAACAGCAAGAAAAACAAAACAGGAGAAGAAACTTAAAACATTTATTTATAAAAAAATGCTTGAATCAATAAAGTGCATTTAATTAAAAACTTTAAATAGACATTAGAACTTTGTGTTAACTTTAGTTTTTAATTTATTCACCACTCTGGCAGCTACAAAAAAAAAAACGTTCGGTCATTCTAGTCCTTTTTAATGTCGATTTAAAGAAATATCTCGATAATCAGATCAGTACCTCGTTTTCGTAACTTGTGAGAAGTTCACACATCGCTAAAAATGTCACTTGATCTTTCGTTAGATGATTCAGTGATTATTATGGGATTTTATATGAATCACCCTACAATCCTAATAAAAGTAAGAATATTTAAATTTTTTCTCTCTCATCCTGTTTTTACCAAATGATAATTAACTTTTCAATGCGAGAAACTCTCACATTACAGAAACGAGGCACAGATTTCAAATTAAGTGTGGCTGTTTTGAATTTTTCGGCAGGCCTATTCTCAGTTTTTTTTTTAGTAATTTTCATACAAAATTTTACACTGAAATCATTCGTCCGTATTATTTAAACAGCACCCAAATATAAGTTCAAACTCGTCTCGTAAAATATATGCTGAATTCACAACAATTTGTATCGTCTATCTTGTATGAAATAAAAGTTTGTTTATATGTTTGTGAACACCTAGTGTATATTGTATCGGCTTGAATCTTGTATTGATGGACAAAAGAAGAACAAGCACCATACAAATACTCTCTGAGAGTATATACATATACTCTCTGAGTATTGTATGAAATACGATTTTTGCAAAACATCTATATATATAAAAATGTAGAGCATTGTGTTTGGCATTGATGTTCTCTGTAATGCCTGAACCGATTTCAATTCTGTAAACTTCTCATGAAAGGTGACGTCAATACCAAGGTTTTTATGTATATACGGTTTTTGTGTGTGGATTGGTTTATGAGTTATAGTCGCTTCAGTAAGCCCACTTTTTCCAATACTATATAAAAGAAAGTCGTGTTAGTTACTTCACTTATAACTCAAGAACGGCTAAACCGATTTAGCTGAAAATTGGCAGGGAGGTAGTTTAGAGCCAGGAGAAGGACATAGGATACTTATGGGCGGGATTGGACAAAGGGGCGTGGTACCTCTCATACAAACCACAAATTAAAAATCTATTATTTCTGCTTCTGATAACGGTATTTGAACAAAATTTGGTATATCGGTTTGGTGTAAATTTCTTAAGTGCTGCTGCAAATATGGGCGGGATTGGACAAAGGGGCATGGTACCTCTCATACAAACCACAAATTAAAAATCTATTATTTCTGCTCCTGATAACGGTATTTAAACAAAATTTGGTATGTCAGTTTGGTGTAAATTTCTTAAGTGCTGCTGCAAATATGGGCGGGATTGGACAAAGGGGCGTGGTACCTCTCATACAAACCACAAATTAAAAATCTATTATTTCTGCTCCTGATAACGGTATTTGAACAAAATTTTGTACGTCGGTTTGGTGTGCATTTTTTAAGTGCTGCTGCAAATATGGGTGGGATTGGACAAAGGGGCGTGGTACCTCTCATACAAACCACAAATTAAAAATCTATTATTTCTGCTCCTGATAACGGTATTTGAACAAAATTTGGTACGTAGGTTTGGTGTGCATTTTTTTAGTGCTGCTGCAAATATGGGCGGGATTGGACAAAGAGGCGTGGCACTACCCATATAACCCAAAAATTTAAATCGCCATATTTTGGGCATTTTTTTACCTACGTCGATGATATTTGGTACATATGGTATTGCCATAATTTGGAATACGTACCGGGAGAAAAGTGGATTGGACCACGCTCCTTTTTATTAAATTAAAAATCGTAATATAGTCTTAACTACTGGACCGATCGTCACAATAGGATATATAAATACTTTTAATTTTATTTTATAACGAGGGGGGTAGCGAAGTACACCGGGATCAGCTAGTATGAAATAAAAGTGTAATGGTGTATTTCCCTTTTATATGAAAATTACCAACAACAAATTTTACACTTTTGTATATGATACTATAATACACTCGATACAATGTTACAAGAGGTTTTGTGAATTCAGCAATAGTAAAAATTTTTGTTAAAGGGAACTAGTCAGCCATTACATACGATTGCTATTTTTATGATAATTTCTACAATATTTTAAGTCTAATTAACAATATTGAACAATTTACAAAAATTGACATGTGAAGAAGTGCTTCGTAGTACAATTAGCAAATAAAGTAATTAAATTCCACTACTACTTCTAAGAAGAGCACAGCAACTCCAAAATGTTCTTCTTATTTTTCTTTTATTATAAACATATGTATGTATTCGTTAACCAATTCTGAAACTAACACAAATAAATTTGTACATACATATGTTTGCTGAAATGTCCATTTCGGATGTTAAATTCAATTCATTTCTTACTTACGAAATTGTATACAAATTTGTAGTGTAGCAAAACATGAATTGTTGTCTTGTTCAATTGATTTTAACAATTTGAGTAACATTTGGGTGGTAGTTCGTGTAATACTTCACACACTTATTTTACACACAAAATAATTACTCTATTCAGAGTTTATGGCCACAAAAAGCAATTTGAAAGTAAATTTCTGGTTTCAGTTGGAATTTGTATAGACAACGACTAGATGTTTTGGGATTATTTCTATTAATGTGAATTTAGGAAATAACTATTTACAAAATTCGTACAAATATTCCAATGTTATACAAACATAAAATTTGCTAATAATCTTAAATAATATTTGTCTAGACTTATTAAGAAAATTGAATTTACTATATTAGCAACCGAAGAGTATTAATTAAGTAATACCAGTTTAACTTTAACAGAATTTAATAAATTTCATTTAAACTTTTCTGACGCAAAACAATTAAACGATAAGAAAAGTTAGCACACAGACAAAGAAAGAAAATTTTATTCAAGTTTTTGTATTCTATCGATTCTTATGAAACTTTTCACAGCTAAACAATGTGATTATCTTTAGTTGTATTAAATTATAGGCAAAATTAAATAAATATTTATTTTTAATTATTTTGTGAATTTATTATTCGAACTGAGTGATGTTTAATGAAAGAAATTTTAATTTTTCAGGCTTAAGTTCGTTTTCTCTAAATTTAATTTTGTTATAAATTAAATTTGTTTTAATTAGAAAGAAAAATCTAGTGGATCTTAATACTTGAACAGACAAAGAAAAATTAGACTGCGCGGAGGGTTGAACTGACATCGATGTTTCGAGACTATCACAGTCTCATAATCAGAGTTGTCTACCGCTTTGACCTCACTGCCACTACGGCAGCTGCAATCACATTAGTTAATTCTGCAGAATCAGAAATATTGATATCGATAGCCATGATTTGGCAGCTTAGAATGTCAAACTGTTTTGATATTTCTGTTCACTAAGGTTTAGCAGGGCTTTTAAATTGAGTAAATTTACTGTCTGTTCGCTAAGTTTATGCGTTCATTTTACGATCATCATAATTGGCCTAATGAAATGCTTAAATGCCTAACGTCATAAGCAGAATTGTAATGTTTGAAGCAAAAGCAATCCTAATGTCGGTAAAAAACCACTATAATTTCCACTAAAATGAGCTGCATCCTTCGTTTCTATTACTTTCAAATTCCGAGTTTCTGTTGCTAAAATTTAAGCAGCTAAACATTAACGACATTTGGTTCTAACAAAAAAGCGCAAGTGCGCTAAAAAATCAATTTATTGAAAAATCAGTTTGGTGCCAACATAATTTACGGAAGTTGTATTGTTTACTTGCCCTTCCTGTTCGTGCAAGTTTACGCCTCTTGACTCCTTTTTATGAGACTATATTATTGCTTATGACGATAAAATAAAGAACTTATGAAGCATTTGAAACTAACTTTCAAGTAACCATTGTTTTAAAAAAAGTAGTCAAAATTTGAGCTGCTCGAACAGCAAACGAAATTATCAGCAATGAAATTATCTACCAGTTTATACACAAATATATTTCATTTCACCAATATTTTTATCTTGTATTATAATTTTAAGTTCTTATGCATGAAAAATACACCAGATAGTCCTAAAGATCGGTAGTACATTAATCCATTATATTTTGTAATTTTTTGCCTTAAAATAATATCTGTAAATTAGCTTAAAACAAGCAATTTACGAAACATTAATTAGGCGATGAAAAATTTGCGAAGATGATTGGGCTTGTCTGAAGATTGGAAGTCAACGAATGCTGTCCTTATTGTAATTAATATAAAAGTCTGTATTATAGGAGAATACCGACATGCCGATGTTACTGGTAGCGAACCAAATTTAGCTACAAGTTCATTATTGACCCGTTAAGAATATGATGATTTAAGAACACACACACAGAGAAAAGACATGATTGCAAAATGTTCATGTCAAATGAGTATATCTGCCACAACCTAATAATTATTCATTGAAGCAAATATCGTTTTATTAAACATTCTTCAATTATTAAAATATTCAATGCGACAATAAAATAATCATTCTGGGTTTCGTCCCATAAAAATTGAATGTATCAAAATATGTATTTTCGCTGCTACAAGAGTATCTTTTGCAAATGAGAATAATAAAAGTTTATTTAATATTAAAGTTTATTGTGACCACACATTGTTTGTGTTCTGAAAATAAACAAAATAATAGTCAATCGTATGAAACTTCGGTCGTTCATAGAATTTTATAAGACGAGGAGGTGTGAAGTGAAAAAATTAACTTTAAAATGATAATTATATGATGAAAGTTATTTAATTTTACAACAAAATAAAAGGGCACCTGAAATCATCAATATCAGTGATTTAAGGTACATATACAAGTACATACTAATATGTGGAGTGAATTAAATATACGAATGTATGTATCTTTGCAGAAAAAAATACTAGGGAACTGCAAAAGATGGCAATTGGATTTTACATAAATATGCTGATATATAAGTTAATTATTTTGAATTTTATTAAATAGAAAATGTCCAGAAAAGTTTATTCGATTAAAATTTTCAAATAAAAAAATTTTTATATAATATATAATTTGATTTAATTTAATTTAATAAGTATGTGTGTGTGCATTTTTCTTTTATCTAAGCAAATTGTTTACATAAACCAGGAAATTACCATGTTTTTAGTTACTATAATGCGCTCAAATTCCTCAGCATATGCAGAGCATAGTATGTTCATACAATGGTATTGTCAGAGAGAGATTTATGAAGAACATATTATGTTCCTAAGATGACAAATGCAATATATAGTAGCTGGAATCATTAATTTGAACATAAAATGATAGTTTGCGATTATGATTCTATCAACCATGTTTTTCTTTTGCGTTCATACATACGTACATACATACATACACATATTAATTTGAAAGCAATGTCATATACAAAAATAAAAATTGATATTTAAATAAATACTTCACAATTTATTTTGCCTTTTTTTTAACTAAAACTAGATAAATTTAGTCAATTAGTATTTTATATGCTTTTAATATCTATTTGCCAAATATACTTATTTCATTTTTGATATGTATGTATGTTTGTATGAATATTTGAAAAATTTTCTCATTTTACTGCACACAACAATAGAGTACAATAATAAATCGAGAATGTACATAAATGTTTTTTTTTAGTTTTTCCTGTCTTGACTTTGTTCGGACAAGAGCAATCATGAGCTGTCATTTTAGGTACAAGAGCATTTTATAAACTTGAAATATCTACAAAATTTGATTCGTTTTGATTTTATTTTGTTTTTTCTCTTGAGAAGAATTTTCTTGAAATTTTATTTAAAAAAATGGGTAGCAGCACATCCATTTAATAGAGAATATAAATCAATGACAATTTTATGAATTTTATTGCCAACAAAACAATGTATGAATGAATGTTGTTAAAAGAAAATATAAAAAGAATATGGTATGAAATAAAATTTTGCGAAAGAAAATCTATTCCAATTTAGTAGTTAAAACTTTGAGACAACTGAAAAGAGCAGATCCTATTAAGTAGTAAATAATTGTGGGCAAGGTATCCTTTTCTGCTAACAATGAACACAAAATCAGGTAATGATCCACTTCTTCAATCGCTCAGAAGCATCGCAAATGGTTTTGAAAATTCTAAGTGATATTAAATGTAATTTAATGTTTTGAAAAATCTATTTTTGTTTTCAACTTGTGAATATGAATACATACTTGTCAAAAAAAAAATTTTCTCTGTCGTTCAATATTTAAAAATTTTTTTCAATAACTTCTTTTACTCCAAACCAGGTAGGAATATTAAATAACATTTTAGCTCACACTTACAACGAATATATAAGCAGCCCTAGCCGCTACTGCACTAATTTATGTACATACTACACATATGTACTCGTATGTATAAAGCTTAGTTGTACAAGTTTTTCATTTAACATAGAAATTTAACACAACTTCTGTATTTTATAAAAGCCTTTGTTTGCTTGCTGTCCTTGATTTATGTGAATGTTAATTGTGTTTAAGAAGTTACCGAGAAATTGTGTTTAGATTAACACACAATACATAGTCTGGTGAAAAATTACATACTAGTGATGTTACGAATATCAATTTTTAGTATTCGCGAATACGAATACGAATATTTAAAACAGTATTCGCCGAATACGAATACGAATACGAATATTTCTTTTGAGGTTTATATTTCAAATTTAATTGGAAAAAATCCCTGCCTTTGCGTTA
The DNA here is from genome assembly GCA_947311025.1 of Lypha dubia. NCBI lineage: Eukaryota > Metazoa > Arthropoda > Insecta > Diptera > Tachinidae > Lypha > Lypha dubia. Next base: position 123,366,495 of record OX371260.1, on the reverse strand, counting down.
GTAACTATAAATGAAAAAAAAAAAAATTTAGTGATTTAACATTATTATTGCATTAAGATGCCGAATTTGAAAACCTCTACAGAACATTTTTTAATTATTTTACTTACATACTTTCAGATTTCGTTTTTCTTACTCTGCGTGAAATACAATGGGTTTTTTTAATAAAAATTAATATATTTTTTTACATTTTATGTACTTTTTTAAACTTTTGTATGATTTTTTTTTTGGAAAATGTATGGGAAAATTATTCGAAAAATATTCGCTTGAATTTGGCGAATACGAATACGAATACGAATATCTTAAAACAGGCGAATAGTCGAATAGTCGAATACGAATACGAGTATTCGTAACATCACTATTACATACTTCAAAAAAAAAAATGTATGCTAGTTAGTGTTTAATATTTCCGTGACATTTAATTTGCATGACAACATTTGAAACTGCAAATTTGCGTACATTTTTATCGGAAATCTCACACAAAAGAGCCATTTTTTTTTATAAAATATTTAGCAAAGAACACTTTTAGAATATTGTGATAAAATAGTTTTAAATTTGGTATAAAGAAAAAAAATCTTCCTGATCGGATTTAACTGAAGAAAGAAAACTAAAATATTAAAAATATATTAACAGAACCATTTCCGTTCTTAATAATAATTATATGCCTATTAGTTTATTGTCTAACATTGCAAAACTATTTGAAAAGCTGTACAAGAGCAAGCTGATGCCTTTAGTGTCTAGTAATGAATGCATTCCTAATCATCAATTCGGTTTTCGCAGACAGCATAACACTATTGAACAAACTCACAGACTTGTGAAAGTTGTTAGAGACACTTTGAAAAAAACGAAATATTGATCTGCACTCTTTATAGATGGATCTCAAGCTTTCGATAAAGTATGGCATGAAGGTCTTATACATAAATTAATGCAAAATCTACCCGCAAACATTGTCAGGCTTTTAAAAAGCCATTTAATGGAACGAAAATTTGTAGTTAGGGAAGGCAATTTTTTAACCCCTCCGCAGTCGATTGATGTCGGAGTCCCTCAAGGCAGTATCCTCGGTCCTTTACTTTACTTAATATATGCCTCTGACTTACCGATAAGCAGTAACATTCACACGTCAACATTTGCTAAGCATCCATGAAAATCCTGGAGAATCTACAAGGGTACATCTCAAAACTGGAAACATGGCTAAAACAATGGCGGATAAGAGTTAATGAGCAGAAATGTGTACACGTCGCTTTAACGTTGCGCAGGGATACATGCCCTCCTATAAAAATAAACACCGAAAGGCATTCATCTTGATCGTCGTTTTACATGGAAATCGCATATGGACGCAAGGTTAACACAAATGAAATTAAAAGCAGCCCAAATGAATTGGCTTGTTGCAAGAAATTCTATATTAAGTCTTGACTGCAAACTTTTATTATACAACGCGATCGTGAAACCAATATGGTCCTAGGGAATCCAGCTATGGGGCACTGCCTCAGCATCCAATATAGAAAAAATTCAAAGGCGACAAAATAAAATTCTACGTACAATGACAGCAGCCCCCTGGTATATCCTTAATCAGCGAATTCACAAAGACCTTGATGTTCAGTTGGTGAAGACAGTATTTTCGAAACACGCGAAAAAATACATTAAAAAACTTGAGTTGCACCCAAATCCACTTGCGCGCAATATTCTAGAGTATAGTGGCCCCTCCTGGCTGAGAAGGAGGATACTCTTTCTCTCAGCCGTACACGAGAGATGTAAAATAACAAAAATCAACCGTTGAAACAAAAAAATGTTGTTTAGCATTGGCTAACATATATTTAACATTTTTTTATTTTTTAAATTTAAGATTTGAACAACTTATTGATGTTTCCATTTATAATTGAAAATTCAATTAATAGTAATATTATCAAAAAAAAAAAAAAAATATGTCGAGGGGCGATTAACTACCCATACACATAAAATATTTATTATGGCGTTAATAGTGTTCTTTTAAATCATGCGTCTACAAAGTAAAAACAGCATTTGCCATCCAGTCCACCTGTCTAACTTTAGTTCCTCTACCCGCCCCTCAGTTTATATTTACACCCTACAGTCAATATATCTGCCCTTTCTTATTTCAAAAGCAAAAGCAACAGTCTTTTGTACAATTTAAAGGCAAACGTCTAAACCGAAACAACTGAGGGTTGTATTGGCTGAAGTGGTTAGCGCATTGACTACTAAGCAAACAATGACTTGGGGCCTGGGTTCAAACCCTGGCCAGAGCAAATCAATCAACATCATTAATTTCTCTAATGTACATTAGTGTGACATTCTATTAATTGTTGTCGGACTATTTAAGTGATGAAGGAGTAGATAGAACTGGTCAGTAAAAAACTGTTCCGACAACGATTGAAAGTCTGAACACAAAGTATCGAAGCGGCATAAAATTAAAATCTATTTTATTTTCATTGCGGACTTTCTTATTCTCTCAATTTTTGATACTCTTTCTCTTCCTGATGTTAACATAGTTAATGAATAATTGGCGATAATCACAACATTATTGTAAATAAAAAACATGATTTTGAAGTATGTTTGAATGTTTGCACATATAAATTAATAAAAATGTAAATGTATTGCGGTCGCCGTCTTCCGTTGTATTATGTTTATTTTTCTCTCCCGCAACGAGAAATCGCACCGCACCACAAACATTGTGTTCAGACTCTAATCCAACCCAGCTCATGTACATAATATATCGCCCTCCTTCGTCGGTTAGCAGAAACATCGGTGAAGTAAAACAATTAATAAAATAACTGCTAATACAGCTTAGCAAAGTTAATGCGTCTACTTAACACCGGAGGCGCCTCAACACTGCCTTTAAAATTAACATAACGCACAAAGCAGAGTTGTGAAAGAGTTAAGTCTTCTAAATTTTCAACATCTATCTTCTACCCTATCCCTTTCCCTGAGTTCCGGCACAGTGCACTTCATACGTAGGGGTCACCCCCTGAGTGCTGGTTTTAATTAAAAAAAAACAATAATAGTTTCGTGTGGATAAGAACTTAGTTTTTCTAACTAAGACTGGGCGGCTGACAGATGGCAACATATCCACCCCTTGACCGACATAATTTTTCATTTTGAACCAGAACATGGTTGTTGTTAACGGAAATTAAAAAAAAACCATAAAAAAGACACCTCAATTTTGGACACCCTTTATATAATGATGATAATGGAGCTTAAAGCACTGGTAGATCGAAACCGAAAAGGATACTTGAGCAACATGATTTTAGCTTTGGAAAGGTGATTGGTGGCAATTACCGACTCATCTAAACAAATTGTGCGGAAAATTAAGGCTTATATAGATATGATGCTAAAAAAACCATAAGATCTTCTTCTAAAAGCATTCTTAGTAAAATGCGGAATATTTTTATACCCAAAGTTATTAAGTAGATAGCCATAATACTTTAACTAAAGCTACTTAGGCCTGAAACTGGTAGTAAAAATGTTGTATTCATATAAAATTTTCTAAAGAAAATTTAGCTCCAGTTTTTATGCACCTTAAAATGTTGGCTTTTGCTTGATATCAATAACCCTTATAAAAATACGTGTGGCTGCAAAATTCATGCTGCTAACGACAAGTAATTCTAGTAGCAAAAAAAAAACATTTGTATGATTGCCAAAATCTAAACATTTATAATGTTGTTTAATGCCAAGAATATCAAAATATATGTGGCATTATACTAACAAACCATTTATGTATGTTACATGTGTATACTACTATGTAATGTTAGCTTTTATGGTTGTCTAGACGTATGAGCGATTTGTATTTCATATAAGAATTTATTACTCATACAACATGTTGTCAAATGTTTGGGTTTTTTTCCCATAATTTGTTTTTATATATATAAATAAATTCTGCTATAACAAATATAGTTATAGAGGAAATCAATAAAATCTATAAAACTTTCGAGTATGAAAATTATACGGAAAAGTTAATAAAAAAGCATTTACAATAAATTTATATAATGTTTTTAATATTTAAAAATCAATATATTTTCGGCTTCAATTTATACTCAATATTTATTTTCACAGTATGCTCATACAAGTGAAAGAGAAATTAATTATATATTCGTAGTAATAAAATTATTTGAAATATATTCTTAAATTGGAAAATGGGTCAATTATTTAATTGAAGTTGCAATACGGATTGAAACATACAAAACACATATCGTTAGCAATCAATGTCCTGCAATTAGTTGAGTAAAGTATTAAAAATAATAATTCAATTTTATTCCAGGATAAAATAGGCATTTATAATCCCGAATAGGGATTTCTTCTAATATGCGAGAGGAATGATTTGATGGCCTGTTTTGTTCTTTAACAAGTTTGAAAACATGTAGATGAACAAACAGAAACAATTTTATTTAGAATATTTTCTGTTTATCATTTAAACATCACTTGATAGTTGAATTTATATAAACCAGGAAAAAAAAATAATAATAATTTGCATATTTATGGTGCTGTAAAATATAATTTGAAACTAATTTAAAATGAAAACTGTATAAATGTGTATGCATTAAATCCATCTCTTTTTCGTTCTTGACGTGTTTCATACTATTTCAGTATATACTTGTACTTAACTAAGCTAACGTTTAAGCAAGCGATAATATAATATTGTGCCATGACTTTGACAAAAATAATGACATCATTTTATAATTATGCAAAATTCAAAAAAATATAACTTCAAATGTACAGCTAAAACTAAACTTGAACACATTCACAGATGAACGTAAGAGTATTTCATATTCTAAACTTTGTGTTAAAACATAATTATAAAGAAAATGAAAATAAGTAGTATAGGGTTGAATCTCCACAAAATGATCATTAAAACGAAATAATATTATTAAAGAATATAAACAAGAATTGGTGCAACTAAAAGAGACCAGACAAATTAAAAATAAATGTAAATAAAATTGTGAAGTAGTAAAAGATAAAATACATACCCATAAATAATATGTTTGCTTTTTAGTGACTGTGTATGTGTGTCAAACGTACTCTTAAAAGCTCACTAAACAGAATACAATTTTTATGGCAAAACTTTTTGATAATATTTTGTAAGTTCGGTGCTTTATTTTAAAAAAAATTTATAAAGGGTGTTTTTTATAGAGTGACACAAGTTTAAATCATAATAAAAAACAAGGAAATATATTTTTAATATCAATGAAACGAGCTTTATTGGAAAAAAATTTTTATTGAAATTAATGTTTAATGGGTCGATTATGGATGGCAACCGAACTCCAGCTGCGTTGTCAGTTGATGGCAATTGTATTACGGATGGCAACTGGCAACTGAGAGGGTCCAGTTTGAGTTGCTATTTAGTGCTTTTCTGGCAACCACAAATTTTCAGTTGCCGGCTGGCAACGAAACTGAAGTGCGGTAGCTATCCATAATCGAACCATAAATATCGTAGTTAATTATAATATTATATCTGTCATATGGCCGCAACGGCTGGCGCGTAGAAGGCGCAATCTGGAACATCAATTGTCAACAAATTTTTGCAGCATTTGCGTCCGTATTTCGCCGATAACTCTTCGAATGTTGATTTCCAGGCGTTCAATTGTTTGTGGTTCATTGATGTAGACAAGTGACAAAAAAATAATCTATTGGGGTTAAATTACGTGAAATTATTTTTTCATCAAAAGTTTCTTGAAGTAAATCAATTATAGCGCCCGCTGCACGATGAGTTTGACGAATAAATAGAACAATTATTTTGATTAAAAATTTTAACAATTTGCACCCGTTGCTCTGTGTAAGTCGATTCATGGACAGATGGTGCTATGTCCGCCTCATAATTATTTTTGTTGTTGAAAGACAGATTGCGCTATGTCCGCCTCATGCAGGAGAATCGTCGTCGTTCCTATTTCAAACAGAACAAAATTATTGTTTGGTATTTTTTTCATCGGCGGTCATCGTCACACACTTACAATACATTCGCTTTTTTTTTATATAACACCCAAAATATGTACTAGAAATATTTTATGTGGCAAAACAACGTTAGCCGGTTCATCTAGTAAACTATACCATTTTATTCGATTAAATACTGAAGAGTTTATGTTTTCTTAAAAAAAAAAAAAAATCTTTTCAAACATGTTAGTAAAGATCTACTGAATCACAATCCAATCTAGACATAGTGCAGAGTTTCTGCCAATAAACCAATTCCTTATATATTCCGCATTCTTCACTTAAAAAATCAGCTAAATAGTATTTTCATGATAAACGACAATTATAACATAGCTTTTTTTATTACATGGCTTTTATCGCGGGCTTTGAGGCGACCGAATCAAGAAAATTTGAAACGTTTGCTAAGGTTTGTGTCTTTGCTAAGACTTTATGTCTTGACTAAACACAAGTATGTCTTGGCTAAGTGTTTCCAAACTAGCAAGTGTCGTCGAATAAGCAGATATATCTACATATATATGTATGTACATATGTATATAAAAGAAAGTCGTGTTAGTTACACTATTTATAACTCAAGATCGGCTGAACTGATTTGGCTGAAAATTGGTGGACAGGTAGCTTAGAACTAGGAAAAGGACATATGTTACTAAGGTAAAGCACTTTTTACCTGGGGGACTAGGGTGGCCCTTCTTTGTATGGGGCACTTCAAGTATAGCTAGAAAGCTTAAAATGAAATTGAAATTGCATAAGTTGATAAAAAATGCTATGCAGTAGCTTCACCGTGGCAGTCCCTGAGTGCCACACGTCTTTTTTTTTTTTTTTGCAACATAATTAAATTTTTTAAAACTTGACTATTAAGCCGGCCACTCACGTACAGTTTTAACTGTCAGTTTCAACTGTTCAGTTATAACTGACAGACTTAACTGTGAACTGAGATATACACACACGTGCAGTTCAATGCTTCAGTTTTTAACATGGATTCGAACGAGCAGGAAGGTTTGGCCACTCTCGGTGTACTTTTTGTAATTTTACAAAAAACAATAAATAAACAGCTTAAACAGTGGTGCAAGAAGTGCATGCTCCAGACTTTTTTCATGCCTCAAGTTTCTTTTTTTCTTTGCGAAAAGCGGATCTTAAGCTGTTTATTTTTGACAAAACAGATTTCTTTTCCGCGTCAGGTTCTACTTCTTGTAACTTTTTCGCCAGCTTGTTGTAGGCAGCATCTTTTTTGGCGCGATCATGGTACTCGCTAGATTTTAATTGACATAGGCAAAGTTCAGATCTATATATTGCAATAAAATCAACTATCACTTGGTTCTGTTTACGCGACATTATACGCACTCTCGCTCGACACAAATTGAACTGAGAACGGTACAGTTGAACCTTCACACACGTTCACTTCAGTTGAAACTGTCAGTTAAAAATATAAAAATTTAAAATTTCTCAGTTAAACTGAACAGTTGAGTTGAACTGTCAGTTATTACCCACATACGTACAGTTTTAACTGACAGCGTTAACTGAACAGTTGAAACTGACAGTTAAAACTGTACGTGAGTGGCCGGCTTTAGAATGACTATTTCAGTAGTAGAGTAGTGTGCCTTTCATATTAAAGAATTATTATTTTTGAAAATAAAATTGAACTAACGTACACAAAAATAAAAAATTCAATTTTTTCTCTCCTGTATAATTAATAATATTACATTTTCTGTACGAAAGTAATATCTAATAATTTTATGTTCCTTTTAATTAAGTGGGGCAATTGTTATTTTGTAATAATATTGAATGTTTATGTTTGCACTTTAATATTCAATTTGTGTAAAAGGTAATCTAACATATGTAGCTGTCCATATGAAAATAATTATACATTTAATTCTATTATTTCAAATATGTTTTAACAAATTTTAGATGGGCAAATAAAGCAAATACCGAGTGGCTGATTCCACAATACAGACAAAATATTTGTGTAGAAATTTTGTATGGCAATCACTGAAAAACTGAGTGGTTTTCATGCAAATTTTCTACTCAATCAAATTGTTTGTATTATGGAAACCGCATAGTAATTTGTCAAGAGCTGCGGCTTGTGAATAAAAATATTTTCACAAGTTATGAAAACAATATGACTGCTTGTATTGCGAATTAAAAATAATCATACAGCGTTACAGTGCAATGCAAAAATGTTTAACATTTAAAACTTATTATACTACTAAAAACTAGCTGGAACTCGTGGGGGTCTCACAGCTTCATATATATTAGTATAATTGTAAAAAAATAACTACTATCCTTTAAGAAAAATTGTACAAGTGGTTAATATTAAAAAAATAATTAAAAAATCGTTACAGATAAGCTTTGAACACTACAGACAACATATTGACTTATAGAATCTCAGCAAAAAAAATATTATAAGTTTCTGAAAGCTGTAGATATGTCAGCAGATATATGTCTCAATTTATTTTTATTCGGTCATTTACATTTAAATATTAAAACAAAGAATGGGATTGTTGTTTTACATCTCTTGCATACGGCCGATAGATAGAGTATCTCTCCTTCTCTGCCAAGTATGGCATCTATAATTTAGAATATTGAGCGAAAGTGAACTTGGGTGCAACTCAATTTTTTTTAATATATTTTGTCACGTGTTTTGAATATACAGTCTTCATATACCGAAAATCAATATATTTAAGAATTCGCTGATTTCTGAAATTCCACAATTATACGTAGAATTAATGTTTTTTCGTCCGTACCTCATAACTGGAGTCCATATTGGTTTTAGAATCGCTTTGCATAATAGAAGTTTACAGTCTAGACTTAATATAGAGTTTATTCCAATAAGCCAAATTATTTGGGCTGCTTTAAATTTCATTTAGGTCAAGTTTGCGTCTATGTGCTCTGACTGTCTCGCTCTTTCTTTCTTTTTCTTTCTCCTATTTCATCTATTTATTTTTTTTTTTTTCATTTGCCCATAGGTTAATCATGAAGATGACGACGAAGCCAACACTAAATTCTGATTGAATTACTTTCGAAAAGCACGCAACTTTTCAAAATGTGGGTAAAGTTCGCTTATGATTTGGTATAACCAGTATTGAAATGCAGTTTTAAAGACATTCTTAACAAACAAAAATTGAAACCATTTCCATGCAGTAGGACTAGTGAAACCAAATATGGCTCTTTAGCTCGGTTTCGTGCATAAGAATATATAAATTATTATAAAAAATTTTCGTTTGCTTTTTTTGATTGTTGAAAAGGGTCTTTTTTGAAAGATGACTTGAAGTATAGTCATCTAAATAGCCTTTGTGTGTACGTAGAGCGCTCTCCTTTGAATATGTTTAATATTGCTTCCGCTGATTTGCATAACCGGATATGGTGGTATCTGAGAAGAGCACTTTTCACCGTCGTTGTCAAGTGTAAGCTTCACTAGTCGGATAAGATAGTTTTTTAATCCTGACATTTCAGTATAGAAACAATCGCGTAAATAAGAAATCCTAGAAATTGCAAAATAACTCACGTTAGTAAAAAAATTTACATCATATTTCGCGATTTATATATATCTCTTCTTTTATACCTTTTTAGATCTATACGTCGTTTATTTCGTAAAGAAATTCTGCTTTAGCTTAATTTCATCCAAAAGTTTCACTGCGATATCACGAATATTTTCCTGACAGACACATGTAACATTAGGGTTAAAGCTATGTTCACAATAATCAAATATTCACCGAAAAGAAAGCATATACAACAGAAAAACTAAAATGTTTGTTTACTTTAATGCCCATGTAATTAAAAAAATTTTAAAAACTATATAAAACTAGAAGTTTTTATTATAACTAAAATTGTTTTGTAACATATAGTCCAATTAAATTTCAAGCACATAATTTTAATTTTTAACTATACTGTATACTTGGCTATTTATACCAGCCAAGTATAATGATGTATATTTATTTATGCTAATTATGCGTTGTGATGTGAAAACACAAAGCCCAAAAGTCTATTGCAAATTGCAATGTTTCCACATATTATTTAAAATATATGCACATACAAATGTAAGTAGAAATGTTTTTTTTGTGTGGGCAAATATAAAAGTCATAAGAAGGCTAAAAAGCTTAAAGAGCGAAGTGAATAATATTTTTGTATACAAGGATATTTTTGACATAAATATTGCTGTTTTTTTAAATGTCAAAAGCTTTAATATAGTTTTAGAAAAAAATTTAAATAGATTTTTAATACCAATTTCTTTTGATATTATTATATTTTCTTCTCAGAAATGGAAATCATTTATGGACTTCAAATTTTTTTGTTTTTATGAAACCGGTAGTTTTTGTTGCTTTTTTTATAACAAAATAGAAAAGTTTATGTTGCATTAAAATCTTTCTTTAAAAATTATATTTAACTAAAAAATAAATTTTATTTTGAAATATTAAAACAAAAAGTCAAGTGCTAAAGAAAATCCAGTAAATATATTAAAATAATTAAAGCTTAAACTATGATTTAAATGTTGTTTTTAAACATTGTGGTTTTACACAGAACACCATGAATTTTCTAGATGTGCAATGACAACAGGTAGCGATCCATGTTAGTTAGATCCATGGACATTTCGACACTTTTTAGAGGGAGATAATGACATGCACCCTCTTGTTGGAATGATAACCTTTAACATTATTTTAAAAAAATAATTGAGAAAGGCTTGCAAGGCACAAAGTTTTTAAAGCATTGCTGGTAACCTAAAGATTTCTTAGTTTTGAAAAGTATAATGCAAGGTTTTCCATTTTTTTATCATTGTATTCAGTAGTGTTTTCAATTTCATCATGGAGAGATATACGTAAAAACAACGTTTACAATTTATTCAGTTTTATTATCAAAATAATATTTCTCAAATTGCAACTTTTCGTGCGCTTTTGCCATTTTATGGACGTAATAATCGTCCAAGTGTGCTTGCTATTCGTCGAATTGTTGAAAATTTTGAGCTTACATTTTCTTTACATACTATTCAAGTGCCAAGAAGACAAAGAACCGCTCGAAGTAATGCAAATATTGCAGCCGTTCAGTCAAGTGTTGGGGAAGACCGCAATTTGTCGATTCCAAGACGTTCTCAACAATTGGGACTGCCTTAAACCACAACCTGGCGGATTTTGAGAAAGAATTTGGGTTTGCATCCGTATAAAATTGGAAGAATTTGATCTTCAAAAAATTTGGTTCCAACAAGACGGTGCTACGTGCCACACAGCAAATGCAACAATTGAATTATTGCGAGAAGAGTTAAGAGATTCGATTATTTCAAGGAATTGTGATATTGAATAGCCTCCAAGAAGTTGTGTTTTAACACCATCAGACTATTTCTTGTTGGGTTATGTGAAGTCATCGGTCTTTCGAAATAAACCAGACTCTCTTCAAGCTTCACAAGTCAATACTGAACGTGTCATTCATGGCAAAACACTTGATTTAGTGGAAAAAGATCTCGAAAATTGGGTTCATCGAATTCGTTCCTGCAGAAGAAGTCGTTGAGTCCTTTTGAATGACGTTTTATTTAGAACTTAAATGTATCGATTGTACTTTACATAAAATAAAAAAACTTTTGAATTTCCTTAAAAGTGTGTTTTTTTTAAAGAAATCATATCACTCTTATTGGAAAACCTTTTATGTAGTCATCTTGCCTAAATGATGTTTAAACATAAGACAAATATAAACAATTTTTATTTTTCTTGAATTAAATACACGATTGATTGACTAGATTTCAATAAAAACAATGTACTATAATTTCATTACGAAATCTTAAATTTAAGGCGACGAAAGTTGTTCACTGGGCATTAAATACTTTGATACTTGATATTGCTGATACTAAAGTTGTAGTGTTAAATTCGTAGCTTTTAAAAATCATTTATTTTAGACATCTTCCAACCTAAATAAAAAATTTAAAAATGTATGTAATCGATTTAAAATATTTTGCATAATTATAAAAATGTAACACTACCAAGAAATTATAAAAAGAAACATTTGCAAATTAAAGTTCAAAAAACGTTAAAGGAAGTTTTATTTTCTTAGAATTAAAATTTAATTAGCTTCACTATTTGATCAGCTTTTATCAACTTTTTCTTAAGGGCAAATTTCAAATAATTATTTTCACAATTTGGTAAAAACTAAATTTAAATAATTAGCTTTACTTAATACTATCTTACGTAAAATTCTTTGCTGCTTGTTTCCTTCTCTTGATTGTTGATTGCTGATATTTTCCCTCTTTGGCTTTCTTTCTGTTGTTGTCACTTAATAAATTCCTCGCTATAAAATTGGCAGTTGTCTTTGGTTGGTTTGGCCTCCTTTTTGGAACGAATTTCAAAGCTTCAGGTTTTCCACAACGGACACTTTTTCAGTTTTTGTATAAATTCACGCAGTTAAAGATTCAGTTTTTTTTTTAAAATTCTTTTATTCTTTAGTTTTGCGCACAAAAATTCAATGGTTTGTAGGGAATTTTTATTCAAAGGAAAAAATTTTGTTTTATCGTTTTTGGCTGCAAATTAATGCTTTCCAAGCAAAAATTTTATTGCAAAAATTTTTTTTAAGTTTTTTGTTCACAAGCCTTTAGTTTTTATTTAACCGCACTTGAAGAATTCGTAAATTTTTAATGCAAACAGTTATTCACTTTACAAATGTTCAATTCATACGAATACTATTCTCCTTTATTATAATTTTTTCACGTTTTTACTTATCTTCTTTCTTTAAAGGATATTTTACGATTTTTCACTGTCTTCTTTTGTTTCTCCTGTTATTTAAAGGATACTTTTTTACACGTTTTTTTTTTTTTTCCTATATTTTTAGGATACTTATTTGTAAATTTTGTTCGAGGACACCCGCGATAGCACTTCTTACTTGGTTTTTTCAGAATATTGTGTAAAATTTGCGGGGCCCCACGTTGGGCGCCAATTAAAGTTCAAGTTGGGTTTTTAGTTAAAAAAATATATTTTTATTTTTCAACTTGTTAAGCTTAGGTCTAACTTGAACTTTAATTTGCATATATTTTTACAATGACCATCTTTACTAATACAATTTCAATTCAAATGTTGTTGAACATTTTCTAAAGTAAAAAAAAAAAATTACATTTGAACAATGCATAATAATTACTTTTAAATAATATTGTTTGTTATTAATTTATTTTTATTTCTGTACAGAAAATAGTTTGTTATTCTACCTGAACATATATCCATGGGAAATTTTTTCCGTGTTGTGTCATCAAAAATGATACAAAACATATTTTAATGAAAAAACACGTCTGCCATACAAACAAAGTTTTAATCTTGGGGAACTAAACTTGTGCAAACAAAAAAAAAAAACATTTGTTTTAACCTCGGTTCGTAAAGAGAGGGTCTTACTTGCAAGCACACCCTTTCAAATAAGAAAAATATAACAAGAGTTATAAAGATTCAAAACTTAAAAAAAAGAACTGCATCCTAAATGGATAGCTTTCCATTTTATTTGAAGTCGGTTCAAAAAAATGTTCATGTAAAGTACCAATAGATGAATACAATTTTGGTGTGAAACTAGCGGGCAAGTCAAACGTGCCGATCAAAGTGGTTTCAATTTGTATTTCGATTTTACACTGATAAAAGTTTTTGTGCTCATAGGCGGTTGCTTAAATTTTTTTTGCTAGCAAAGCACATATTAAGCGTTTTTTTTTATTAATATGGAAAGCTTATTTCAGTAATGCTCCGAAAAGTATGCACCAGTATGTGTTTTACTGGTCCTCCTAAAAGTATGCAAATATTTTTTTTCTCTAAAAGATTAGGTAGAAACATTCACTGCCGTTTTCATTTTCATTTTTAAAAGTCCTTTGTTTACCAGCCAAATTTTCGTGTTCAAAAGACTCAACTTTCGGAATTGAAACCACTTTATAACCGAATTTAGTGCTGTGACATGGCTGTATAATTCTCTGCCAAGTATTTACCAGTTACTCATTGATTTTCAGAAATTCTTTACAAAAAGTTTAAAAACAAGTTTAAAATCATTACTGCAATAATAAACGACAATTGTTTATGCAAGGTTTCCTTTCAGTTTAGTAAATCTATAGAATTAAATAGTTCATATGAAATTTATCTATTTTGCTGATATTGTCACTTTATTTAAATAATTGATGAAAAATATAGATAACAATTTTACAATATATTAATGAATTTCATTTAAAAACAAAAAAAAAAAGAGTTTATTTTTTTCAAATTAAATAAAACTGGGGGAAAAATAATGAGATTATTTTTGTAAAAAATACTAAAAATATTCGTTAAAAATAAAAAAATTTCGATTTTATACGTTATTGTTTAAATAAACAGAGTAAGGCTGGTGGTACACATATCGTCAGATGGTTTAAAAAATGTCTAATTCGACATTTTGTTTAATTGGTTTAACTTAAACAATTAATATTTTTATATTATTATTATTACGAATAAACGTAATTGTTATTTGAACTTATATTGATTTACATATGAAAAGTAATATTATAAGCTCAAGTTCAGTTTTATTGAATTAATGAAAATTCAAAATTACTAAGAGTTTTTTTTTTATGTTGGAAAATATTATTATTTATATCCAATTAGTTTTTAGCAGAACGTATCAGTACTGATTTCAAGGCCGCTACACCTCTCATCAGCGTTCAATTGTCCATCTTTACAATTTTCGTAAAGTGGATACTAATTGAGAAGAATATCAACTATTTAACCAGTTTTCAACAGAAATAGAATATGAGAATTAATTTTTAATTCAATATTTATTCTACAATGAAACAGTGCTGGTTAGTACGAAATTCCCTCATTACTGTTTGGAACTAATAATCAATACAAACTCATAGTCCGTTATCATCAAAGTATTCTACTTTGTATTTTAACATTTTTGTTGTTTTAAACAATTAATTTTATTTCTTTAACAAAAAATAAGTTGAAGTTTGGTTAATTTCTTATATAAGAGACTTTTTTGATTTTCCTATAAAATTGGTTTAATCCAACTGTTAGCTTTTATTAATTCGCATGACGATATTATATTGCAGTAAATGATATTAAATAACCATTTAAAAATTTCTTTAATAAAATATCATTATAAAAATAAATGGTTTAAAGTTTTATTTACATACGAATGGAAATGCTTTATTCAGGCCAAAATTTTATAATAAAATTAAAGGTTTGTTTTTTATCACTCTATTAAAAGAGTATTAGAACATTTCACTATATTTTGCATTTACTTTTTTTAAAGAATACACAAAATTTTACTAGTTTTTTCTTCATTTTGGATTAAAATCAATTGCAATGTATTGTTTGATAAACTGTAAAGCAATCAGTTAGTACTTAATATCTTTTCTCGAAATGGTGTTCAAGAATTTTTTTTAAACATTCCAATCGAAATGGTTACAGTTCCGAAATTCTATTTCGATAATTTTCTATTTATAGTATTCAAAAATATAGCAATAAAATATAAAATTTGCTCTTTTGCAAAACCTTTTGCACCCTACACACCAAATACTGCCATTGTTTTTGCTAGTAAAGAAAAAAGTAAGTTTTTTCCATTAACATGCAAAGTATAAACATTTTTTTTTATTAATTAAGTTATGAAATTCTATTTGAACTGAGTGATGTTTAATCAAAGAAATTTTAATTTGTCAGGCTTAAGTTCGTTTTTTATAAATTTATTTTTTTTATTAAATAAATTATTATTTCTATGTCTCGGTCCGCTCTATGAAATTTTATTTCATGAAAGTGGCAGTTTGTTGGTGAGAGGGGAGAGAAGAATGGTGTCGGGTACACACTTTCATGTTCACTGAAAGTTCTGTTTTGTATTGTAATTCGTAATTGTCAACACGTACATTTGTTGTTGTGTGTTGACAATTCAAATGAAATTAAAAATATAAAAATGTTTAGTTTCATGAAATTAACTTTCAGTGTGCAGACAAGAGTGAAATTTTAAAAGAGAATTTTAGAAATTTCATGAAAGAAACTTTCATAGTGCGAACCGAGAATATTGGAAAGAAAAATCGAGAAGCTCGTAATAATTAAAAAGACAAAGAAAAATTAGACTGCGCGGAGACTAACCACAGTCTCATCATCAGAGTTGTTTACCGCTTAGACCTCACTTCCACCACGGCAGCTGCAATAAATAAGTTATATATGCTCTAATTGAATCTGCTGAGTCACATGAAAGTTTACTACAAATAAATTTCGTAGAAAATTCCGGCTCCATAAAAAATGGTCCTAATCAAAAATGGCACCAAACTAAAAATGAAAATGGTCCAAAAGTTTTTTTTATTGAAAACAATATTACAAATTTTATGACTAGTTTTCCTATAATTTAAAGCCATTTTTGATAGGTTGGGCTATATTTCCTAAATTTTCGGTCACTATTTTATGATATGAAAAATGACCCCAAAATAGAAAATTAAAAATGGTTTTAATAAATTTGAACAAAAGTCCTTAAAACAAATGATAATGGCCCCAAAGTTGGTGTTTGTTTGTTTTTAAACAAAATCAAAAACTAAAACTGGCCCCAACCAGAGTTCTTAAGCTATTGCATAGCTTTTATCGAGGGCTTTGAGGCGACCGAATCAAGAAATTTTGAAACGGTTGTTTTTTAAGTCTTTTGTTTTTGAAACGAAAAAACCTAACACTAAGTTTGTTTCTTAAGTCGTGTGTTTTTTAAGTATTTAAATGACCCAATGTATGTTAACCCCTAAAGTATGCTATTTATTTTTCCTTCATTAACATACAGTATACAACGTAGTTATTAAACAAAACGTAATAATTTAATTGCATAAGTTGATAAAAAATGCTGTTCAATAGCTTTACAACGGCACCGAGTGTCACATGTCTTTTTTTTTAGATATTTGATAATGACTCATCTTACTAAACTGAAAAACTACATTTTCCTTTTGAAAACAAAAAAAAAATAAGTATTTTTCAGGGATAATTTTTTTATTTTGGGGACATTTTTAATATTTTAGTTTTGGGTCATTTTTACTTTTTAGCTCTGGCCTTTTTTTAGTTTCAGGCCAATTTTCATGGATGTGAAAATTTCATTGTCAATTTTATTTCGAATTTAAAAAGGGGTTTGATTACGCAACTAAAAATTTTTGTGTTTCATTCTATAAGGATTCAACTTTCGGTAATAGGCCCACTTTCGTTCAGATATAAGCTCTGAGACATGTCTGATTACACTTTGATAGTTTTTGACCCGAAAAAAAATGAACTTCGATGAATCCTTTTCGAGCTATTAGGGGGGAGTCCCCTGAGTGCGAAAGTACATTTGTAAGTGTCAGATTGGGTCCAGTTTTTGAGAAATCGGTATATACCCATGAAAAATAGTTCGAAAAGGATTCATCGAAGTTCATTTTTTCGACTATCACAGTGTTATTTATTGTTAGTTCCAGCTGTTGTAATATTTTTTGCTTTAATATAAGATTTAAAAAAAAAATACAACCTCGTTGAGAATGAAATTTAGTTTAATTTCTTTAAAGCACATCAAGAATCAATAAATAATGAAATTCTGCTGGTAATGAAAGATAAAGGTATTATTTAGGAATAACTTTCTTCTGAAGTATTTACTAAGTTTTTTTTTAAATTCTCATATAATAAAAAATTTATTTGTTGTTCTTTTGATATACTTATTTCAGAAAATATTTGAAATATCTTAATAAAACCACATAAAATGAAATATATGTGAAATGGTACAAAGAAATTTATTTATACAAATATTTTAAATTTCCTAACAGCAATCGTTTATTTATGCAAACATAAAAATAAAAATAAAAATAAAACAAATAAATTGTACAACGGCAAGAAGAAGCATCAATTTGAATAACTAGTGCATAAAAATACACAACAACAGCATGTTTCTAGTTTAGCAAATGTCTAACAGAAAATTGGCAACAGCAATAACATGAAGTTCCGTCTTGTTCTTTGTTTATTTGTATGTTTGTATTTGTATTTGTATTTGTATTTGTATTTGGATTTGTATTTGTATTTGTATTTGTATTTGTATTTGTATTTGTATTTGTATTTGTATTTGTATTTGTATTTGTATTTGTATTTGTATTTGTATTTGTATTTGTATTTGTATTTGTATTTGTATTTGTATTTGTATTTGTATTTGTATTTGTATTTGTATTTGTATTTGTATTTGTATTTGTATTTGTATTTGTATTTGTATTTGTATTTGTATTTGTATTTGTATTTGTATTTGTATGTGATAATGTTTGTTAGTTAAATAAGAAAAGTAAAGTAGCCAGTCCTGAAGAGAAATGAACTTTACAACTGTTGCCATAAGTATTAACTTTTAGTAAGGAGTTTGCAACATTTGCTTCTAAAGTGTTGATAGGGATCCACAAATCCCAGTTAATAATTTCAGTTACTGTAAAAAAAGTGGGGTGTCCTCTGCAGGAAAAATGCAGCTTCAAAAAACTATTTTGTTAAGTATTTTATGGTTGCTGTACTCGAAAAAATTAAATGCATACAATTTGTGTACAAAGTTCAGAAAAACAATGTGAAAATCAGGAAACAGGAAAAAAATTATGAAAAGAAATTAAACAGCGATAATGCCAGGATTTGTTGTGTTGAAAATTAGATTATCTTTCTAGTCTAGAGTTAAAGCATATAAATTTGTATATCACGAATAAATAGAGCTTGTCCTCACTTTTTTTTTTTAATTTTTATTCCATTTTTGTTTTGTTTTTTTTTTTTTCACCAATTTAGAAAAACACAATAACAAATTTTGTTTATTTTTTCCTTATTGTATCAATGATTTGAATTTTTCTGCTGACAAGCATCAATTATTCAATGTTGATGATTTATTACTTTCGGTTAAGACCATATGATAAAGTTGATCACATCATCAGCATTGTAATTGTACATTAAAGTTAATGACTTTATCAACGTTAACTAATTTTTTTTTGGCAAATGTTATTATCAACTCAAATAAAATTAACTTAAATTGATTGACATTCATTATTTTCTTATTAAATTTCCATGAGAAAGTTTTTTTTTTTATAACGTAGCAGTAATTTAAAATGATGATTTTTATTCTAAGAATTTTATGAGTTTTTGAAGATCGCACATTGAAAAAATTTGTGGTAGTTTCTTGTTGGCTGCTTAAAGTTGTTTTATAGTTAATACAAAATAATTCCTTTAAAACACTGCATATATTTTATTCCTAAAATTCAAACTTATCTATATGCTTCAATATAATTTGATTGATTAATTTGTTTTTTTTTTGTTTGTTTTTTGGCTTTTTGCAAACATTTTAGTAGTAAAGAAATTCGTAATAATGTTGACAATTTGTTTAAATTAATATACAAAATAGATTGTTTCTAAACTCTTAAGCAGTGGGGAAAAATTACAGGCAAAAGAAATACAATATATAATATGTTCAAGAATATATTAAAATTCGTTAGAACCAGTAACGTGAAAAACGAAAGATAGGTGTAGCAAAAGGACATCTCACTGTTTAAAAAATAAGTAGATAACCAACATTAAGGGCATGTATTCACGGAGCAAAGAAATTATTTTTATGTGTTGATTTGCGAAAATAAGCCATAAGTAATATTTCAAGGAACAAATGGTACATTTAATATCTAACATCCTTTTAGGTTCCAACAAACGCTGTTTTCGGTAGAAGCAACTTAACTTGACTTTCACTTGTCAGGTTGCGATCTTTTGAACGTTTTGCATTTAAATAATATAAGGCTTTCCAATAAGAGTGATATGATTTCTTAAAAAAAAAAAACACACACACACACTCATTGTTAATGAAATTCAAAAGTTTTTTATTTAATGAGAAGTACAATCGATACAATAAAGTTCTAAATAAAACGACATTTAAACGTCCACCACGACTTCTTTTGCAGGAACGAATTCAATGAACCCAATTTTCGAGCACTTTTTCCTCTAAATCAAGTTGTATGGTATGTTTAATATTGACTTGTAAAGCTTGGAGAGAGTCTGGTTTATTTCGAAAGACCAATGACTTCAAATAACCCCACAAGAAATAGTCTAATGGTATTAAATCACAACTTCTTGGAGGCCATTCAATATCACAATTCCTTGAAATAATCGAATCTCCAAACTTTTCTCACAATTATTCAATTGTTGCATTTGCTGTGTGGCACGTAGCCCCGTCTTGTTGGAACCAAATGTTGTAAAGAACATCTTCTTCAAATTTCGGCCATAAAAAGTTGGTTGTGGTTTGGGACAGTCACAATTGTTGAGAATGTCTTGGAATCGAAAAATTACGGTCTTCCGCAACACTTGACTGAACGGCAGCAATATTTGCATACTTCGAGCGGTTCTTTGTCTTATTGGCACTTGAATAGTATGTAAAGAAAATTTAAGCTCAAAATTTTCAACAATTCGACGAATAGCAAGCACACTTGGACGATTATTACGTCCATAAAATGGCAAAAGCGCACGAAAAGTTGCAATTTGAGAACGATTATTTTGATAATAAAACTGAACAATTTGAAAATGTTGTTCTTGCGTATATCTCCCCATGATGTAATTGGAAAAACTACTGAATACAATTAAAAACAAATGACAGATCATGACATATTACAAATGGCCGAAAAATCACTTAAAAATCACATAATCCCTATTGGAAAACCTTTTATATGCAAACTTTGAATCAGGATGGAATACAAAAATCACTACTAAAATGATTTTAGGCCGATGCTTCACTTCATTAAGTGTTGCAATGTTGACATGAGATATAATTTACAAAGACCATTTTTTTTTTATTAAAAAATTTTGTGAACAACCCTAATATAAACAGTTAGCTTTTTTAAGCTCTCTTATAAATAGAATTAATGCTTTTGAAAAATATCTACAACAATCCTTATATTAAATCATATTGCACACGTTCTTACCTCTCCACTGTTAGCTTTATTATTTTATTCTAATTTTTTACAACTTACCACATAAATAAAAGTTACATTTATAAGTGGCACAAACTATATTATTTCTTACAAAAGAAAAAAAAAACATTTATTAAATTTCACTCCAGCAAACAAATGGATCTAATTTACCAAAATTTTTTTATATGCTTTGAAAAAAGCAAAAAAAAACCCGCTACAAGAAAACTTTTACAAGAGATAAACTTTAAACCAGACCTTGACTCAATTTTGATTTATATTCCACAAAATAATAAGATAATAATAATCTACTTACGACAGAAAAAAGTGTTGCAAGTCTTAACTTAATAATACTGTTGGGTAAAATTGAAAGAGGAAGAAATAAAACAAATCATTTTGTCAGTTTCTTTTGGTAAATTTAATAAATTAAATTTTTTGTTTTCTTATAAAACAATTGGGAATATGTTTTTTTTTTTTCATCATGGAAGAAAACAATTTTCAAACTTATTTGATAATTCGCAGATTGATGTGTGTGAAATAAACAATAACACGTAAATGTCCATGAGTGAAGGAATTTTCATTTATTTTGGTCAAATTAGTTTTAATTTTCAGATCAAACTACAAACGTACATATTTGCTACTATCATATTGAATATTAAGAAACATTCAATGCTATCTAACAAATTAAATGGTTGTGCACTGAAGCCCCGATTTGCGTTTCTTTTTAAAGCACACTTTTTTCAACACGCCTTGCGTCCCGACACACCAACTTATGATTCAACTTTTTAACTGAAGTCATGATTACAAGTAAAGATTTTATTTATTTACGTTTAAAAATGCGAGTTTCCAGTTTATTCTGTTTGTACATTTTTATACCATACGATTTTTTTATCACTAATATAATTTTTAATTAAATACTAAAATTTTCGACGCAATCAAATTAATGCAATTACATATGTATATTGATAAAGAAAAAAGTGATCCGATTTGAGTCGTTTTGTTTTGCGTTGTATTTCTCTGGACACAATTAACGTCGCAACTGGAATACTTGTGTATATCAAATTATTTATGAAATTATTGTTAGTCTTTTTAATGAAAAGTATCATCAAGAATTTCATTTTCAATAATCGCAACACATATATTTGACAGCTGTCAAATTTTATAGTTGCCACTTGCTTAAAAATAAATTCACTAAGACGGAATGTAAATTATGCTTTTTTTTTCATGCATCTCTCTTTGTCCCGGTTCACACACTTCAACTTTTGCTACACAAATTCTTTTAAATTCCCTCAATGAATTTTCAATGAATTTTTCTGTTCCTTCCAATTTCTTAAATTTTTGACAGTTAATTTTTTGTTAGTTTTGGGTAAAAGGAATTTATTATTACGAATTTTGGAAACTTTTTTCACAGCGAAGCACAGAATGAAAAGAACTGCATCTAGCTACGTGTTTATAATTACGAATGGCACAAGAAAATGAACTTCCCAGCACAATCAGCTCCGGACCAAATACTACTCCTGTTTCCCCTCTTTCCAACAAACTCAAAGTTGAGCAGCAAAATTTGAAATGTGTAAATCGGCACTTTTTTCTGTCAGAAAGATAGAGAGAGAGAGAGATAGAGGCGATATATAAAATGTCTACATTACTATTTAAACACTCTCATTTAAAATAAAAATTGCATGCAACAAAGTTGCCTAGTGTAGATGCAGTCTAAATTTAAAAAAGAGTGCATGAGACACTCTATTTCTCTAATATATTTTTTTTTTTAATAAAAACCAGTGAACGTTTGAGAAATTTTTTTCTTGAATAATAAAAGAATAAAGGACAAGCAGGTAAAAAAAAATGTAACAAATAATCGTAATGGCAAATTTATATTTCTAGTTCAATATCAATGCGAATTCACACAAGGTGATCGCATGATCACAGGTGATTGATTATACAGTCGCCCACTTTCATCGTTTGTACTTTTGATTTCCCTCAGAAGTCCAAATACATTTTTCAATACGTTTTTGTGACATCCCAGGGAGGGATTTATTAAGGCAAAAAAGGGCGAGACCAAATTCTATGAATTCGCCTTAGTTTAATTTTAAGCAAAATTGTGTTAATTTATTTATACAGACTCGTACACATACACATATACTTAAATGTATGTCTGCATGTGTGGTCAAGTGCTCTAGGCGCACGGTAGTGCACCAGGCCAAGTTCGGCCACACAGTGTGTATATTTACACGAAACCATTCGAGCTGTTTTTACCACCCTCATAACTTTGCTGCTCTTGATTATAATAAAGTGAAACTTAAAACATAAGGTCTCCCCACAAAAGTGACTTCATAGGTTAAATTTGAAAGTTCTACCGTTAAAGCTTCCCGAGATATTAAGCTGAGAAAAGTCTATATTTTAGCACATATTCACTGACTAACTGACTCACCGACTCACTCATCAATATTATTGGGCCCTTCATGTATAGCTAGAGAGCTGAAATTTGGTACACAGGTAGGTCTTGGTAAGAAATTAACCAGAAAAATCTGAAAACAGGCACTTTCCACCCAGGGGGAGTAGGGTGCCCTTACTTTGTATGTGGCACTTCCAGTAGAGCTAGAAAGCTGAAATTTGGTAGGCCCAGATAAGCAATACATATAAATATTTATACAAAAACAACTTAGAAAAAAGAAGTGAGCTCCGCACAAAAACACAAATGTGAAAATAAGGCCAAGTTCCTTTCCAAAATGTTGAGATCAAAATAAGGACCAAGTTCTTGATAGGTACAATTACATCTCATTTCTAGGCAACCTGTAAGCTTGTCAAAATTTGTTTGCCTTTCTAATATGGGAAAGAATTCTTGGAGAAATATTGCCAAACTTATAGGTTGCCTAGAAATGAGATGGAATTGTACCTATCAAGAACTTGGTCCTTATTTTGATCTCAATACTTTTTAAGGCCGAAGTATTTTGGATAGGAACTTGGCCTTATTTTCACATTTGTGTTTTTGTGCGGATACATATTTACATTATATTTTATCAGAGTTTAAAAAAATAAATATAAGAAACATGTTAGATATTGTTAACTTAAAATTAGGCACTTGTTATTCGATAAGTTTTATAACTCACAATAGTAGGAAAAAAATAAAAAAAATAAAAATTCATAAGTTACAATCAAGAAAGAAAAATCAATATTGAAATAATAAAAAGTTTAGAAGTCGTGCTATCCTTCGCATTACAAGTTAACAAAATCTTATACATGAAAGAACTGGAAGTAAGAAGATTTCATTGAAGTGCTTATAGCACGTTTATTTACTGAAGTGTTTTCTTCTAAAAACTAATAAAAGTGTTCTTAAAATAGAATATCCAGTTTTAAACTTTTGGAGCTTTGATGCGTGTTAAATTCCTGACCTTTTTTTATTTTATAAATAACATCAACCAAAATATAAACAAAAGAAAATGTTTCTGCGAAAGTGTCAATATTATTTCATTATCGAATTAATCTTTAAGGACCTTTTGTCTTCACAGATAATAAAGATTCGTTAGAAAACACCTATCATATTATATATTGTCTCTGTTAACAAATTTTTTTTTTTGTTCTAATTAGCAAATATTTTAAATTGCAATACAATGTTGATCCTTGGAGCAAATTAAAAAAAAAATTATAGTGAATAAAGTTATACAGTTTTAGAAGGCAATTACGGGTATGTTAAACTTACTGGAATGTGGTAACTTATCAAAATATAATAAGAACAAAAATATCTAAGAACATAAATAAAAGATTATTTTTTTAATTTTATACTGTTTTTTTTTTTAATCTTTTCTTATTAGATATAAACTTAATAAAATTTAAAATTTCTTCTTCTTTTGCACAAAATGCAGTATTGCTTGAAAAAAAATTGCCATTTGAAGTATAGTGCTGCAATTTTGTTCTGCTTCAGTATGGCCGTTTAAGCAATCACTTAAAAACATCAAACAGGATTAAACTTATATTCAGATTAACTAAACCGTAGTTTGAAACTACGATTAAACTCTATCGTAAAAACTAACTCGATATAACGATATAAGCAAAAAAGGCAATTAAATAAAACCATTTGATTTATTTTCCAGCCCATAACAAATAAAACAATTTTTGAAAACATAAATTCTTGAGTATTTACTACAATTAAATGTTATATATTTACTAAAAAACATGTAGACAACATATAAAATCCCCCTCAGCGACACAATAACACGTTTGGTTATCATTTACTGTTATCCTGATGTATGTAGCTCTTAGTTAAGTTCAACTTTAAGTAAATAAATTTATTTATTAGTAAAATATAGAAGAATTTTTATCTGTCACAAAGGCGTTTTAATTTCATGAATCAATATCCGAAGAGTTATTATTTATATTTGATTTATGAACCCTCAAGATTTCAATGGAAAAATATTATACAGCTAATTTCCATAATACGACCCGTGATCAAAATATTATTTGGTACACTCACATTTATTACATAAAATATTTAGAGTTTCTATCGACATAAAATATACAAAGAATGCAAAGATGACCAAAAGAACATTAATAAAGTGTTGAGCGTAACAAAACATTATCGAAATAAATCTCTTTTGGCAAACACTTATAAATAAACGTTATAGTTTCTCGTTAAAATTTTCTCTACTGCACCACATTAATTAAAATTTTATACCCTACCCAAAAAATTTCAAAGTTATTTATATGTAAGTTTGTAATTCCGTGTGTAATTTTAATAATAATTATATGAGACCAATACAGAATACATATTACGTATCCCTTATAGATATAAGCGCTAAATTAGACATGTCCGTCTGTTTGGTCTGTTCGTATGTCCGTTTGTGTGTACATGAAATCGATTTTCCGAAGATATTAGTAGTGTTGGGAACTCCTACCGTGTTCTGATGTTGAAGGATTTGTCTTAAGACGATTCGTAGTAAAAACCATTCAAAATAAAATAAGTGTTCAGATAATTGATTATATAAAAAAATTTCAAAAATTTTTGTTATTCCATATTTAGAGAAATTATAATTAAATTACTCAAATGTGGTTTAGGATTTTATGAAATTAATTAAAAAAGTCAAGAGAAAAATGGGAAGGTAGGATTAGAGGGAATGGTACCCACCGTACATAAAAGAGAAATGTAATAGTTAAAGTCCTCAAAGTTGGTGTAGGATACTTTCAAAATAATTCAAAGAGTCAAGCAAAAAAATAGCGAGGAACGAGTGGAGGGAATGGTAGTCCCCATACAAAAAAAAATTTGGTTACCCCATATCTAGAGAGCTATAAAAGTACTTTAATTTGTCGTAGGACACTTAACGAAATAATTGAAATAGTCATGCAAGCGGTAGGCGGGATAAGATTGGGAGAATATAGTACCCCCCTAAATCTGGTTAGTTGTAATAGTTACATCCCTTAAATTAGCTGTAGACTATTTTCAAAATAATTTGCTTAGTCGGGCAGAAAACTGGTGGGTTAGGCGCAAGGAGAAGGATACCATTTAAACAGCGATCTGCAATAGTGAGAGTATTCAAATTTATGGTATGCTGTTGCTTCGGCAAGCAATATGTGTCCATACATGAAGTCATACATGTATGAAAACATGCAAAACTACAAATTTATTTCTTTACAATAAAGTTTAAAAATATTTTAAATCTTAAATATTAATATTCTCTTGTGTACATATAAGAAATAATTTCCATTCGATATTCTTATGAGATCGATTGATCTAAAACCTATTGAAAACAAAACTCATACTTTTGTATTTAAATAGAAACTATAAGTGAAGTAAGCTTTTGCAAATTTTGAACTTTGTCTGTCTTACTGTTATGGAAATTTCGTAATGTGTTGTCTCCTTTATGGTTTTCGTACTGTGGCATATGGTAAAGATTATTATACTTTATTAGTTTTTGTTCTATGCACACTAATTTGTTTAGTTTTAAGTTAGAAATTTGAATTGTGTGAAAAATAAAACAGAAAGAATTTTTTTTTTTATTTTAGGATTAAATCGTTTTAAATTTTTTTCTATTTTATGGACAGTTTGAATTTATGAGAGTTTAAATTTATGAGGCTCTAATGTATATATTATTCATCCAAATATTATCCAAATATTCTTCTAATATTTTATATGTAAAAGTTTGTATGTTTCGATGTTTTAATATTTGGTTGCTTAGATGTTTAGCTGTTTAGATCTTTTGAGTTTTGTTCCACTATAACTCGAAAACAGTTCAATGGACTTGGATGAAATTTGGAAGCCGGATAACATATGACCCAGATTAAAATATAGAGTAAAAAGGGGAGGGACTGAAAATGGGGAAAATTGGTACTTTTGGTACTTTTAACTTTATTACAAATTGTTGTTTACATTAACATATAGTGAATGTACTTTATATGGGTAAAACGACTGGGGTACCAACTGTTTTCTTCGATGTATGGCTTTATTAAAATGTAGCGTGAAAGAAATCCACGCAAAAGCTAGTGTTGAATAAAAATTTGTTTAGTGTATTTTTGTGAGTTTGTAAGCCTACTACGCTTCTTAAATTAATTCCTAAATTTATTATGGAAAGTTGGTGCCTAAATTAAGAGGTTTTGTCGTTAAAGTCTTCTGATAATTTCAATTATATGCAGCCATGTTTTATTTCCAACAAATTAAAAATATTTTTCTATAAATTTGCCTGAATATGTGAAACAAAAAAAATTTATTAAAAGAATATATTTATATGTATTTCGTAACACTTTTCCTAAATTCTCACTGGCATATATAAGATAAGGTTTGGTTTTACTCCACATGTTTCCTAAATAAACATCTCTAAATTCTATTTATTAAAATTGTAAATGTTGACAAAAAAATTTTAATAAAAATAGCTCAATCATTTTGGCTATTTTGGCAGCAGGCTTAAATAAACCAACCAAATCTAAATATTTGGCAAGTGAAAATAGAAGAGAAATAATTGAAGCTGTTACACAAACCAGAGGATTTTCAAATGATTTATTATTATTAAAAGTCGACAAAAGGTCGATAGTAAAATACCAATAAAATCGAAACTAAAAATAAAAACGTAAAAACATAAAACATAGAATAAACCCTTTTGTGCAATGAAATGAAAAACAATAGAAAAACTATAAATATGATCGAATGAAAAAGTATTAATCGAGGCACGATATAACAGAAAATTGAATTGAACAGTAAATCTATTCCAAGCTATAAAAACGGGGCAAGTGCACAATATTTTTTTTTTTATAGTAACAAAGAAAACTTAATCTCTTGGTTTTATTTTTGTATTTTTTCAACTTAATCTTTAAACTCTTTAATGCTTGCAAAAGCTTTTAAATACAAAAGTTAAAAAGTTTTGCAAACATTCTTTTAAAAATATAGTTTACTACTAATTTACGCTTCAAGTAGAAATATAATGCATGGAGAGCAATATGAAAAATTATCAATTAAAATAGTAAAATTTTAACTTAGAACAAAGGATACAATTAAATAGAATTTATTAAACTACAAGATTTTGTATGAATTAAAAATTATATACATTAAATATATCTTCGATCTTTTAAAAAAAACTTTGGATCTTTTACTTGAAAAACAAAATAAATACAATGCTGGATATTTCAGGATTCGGGATTGTTGTAGTATTTTTTCTGCAGAAACCATTGTCATCTCTAGGGCACAAAGACGGCTGAGGTACTGTAAGATATTGAAATATATATAAACCGTCTTTCAACAGAGAATTCCCCACATTGGGGACGTTGTTAAAGCTACACAGAGAAAACAGTGCCTAATAAATACCTAATAAAATAGAACAAAATTAATAAGATATCTCTATGGTTTTTTTTTCAAGAAGGAAGTCTTATTATTTTAATAAGGAACACCTTATTGAAAAAATCAAGAAGGAAACTTATGGTTTTTATTAGGTATTCTTATTTTTTTTTTCAATAAGGTTTTCTTCTTGATTTTATTAGGTATTCTTATTTAGTCTGTTTTGCCAAATTACAATGGACGGTTAAAGTATTCAACAACACATGCAACTAAATAAATTGTTTTACGAAAATTAGTATTCACTTCGGGCAACGTAAAATCATCTTCGGCGATGAGGATCAATTTGTTTTTTGTTTGTCGAATTTGGGTAAATAACAATCGACATGAGTTTCAGGAACATTCAATACATCCTGAAAAAGTTATTGTTTGGTGTGGGTTTTAAGCTAACGTTGCATATATCTTTGAGCATGACATTAGCCAGGCCCTCACTGACAACGGCAAGCATTATAAGTCAATGATTATCAACTTCTTTTGGCTTAACTTGTATGAGTTGTGGACCAACTACATCTGGTTTTAATATATAACGGTGCTACGTGCCCCACAGCTCCTGCTATACTGGATATTCTGCATGAGCGATTTGGGCGCATGGTCATCTCAGGTAGGTATGTGAACTGGCCAACAAGATAATGCGATTCGACACCGCTGGACGTTTTCTTTTGGGATTTTCTTAAGTCGCATGTGTATGCGAATAATCCACATATTATAGCGGCTCTAAAAGTCTATATAATCCATGCCATCGGTCAAATTGAGCCTGATATATACTTCAAAGTCATAGAAAATTGGACTTTCCGAATGCGCTCTACCCAGAGAAGGCGTAGGAAGCCATAACGGACATTTAAACGAAGTTATATTCGACACACAATGGTATCAATAGGTTTTTCAAACGAATGAACAATTTCTATAATATTTCACACACACTTTGTTTTATTTAAATTTAAACATTGCAAGCTCTTAATGAAAGACACAGATTACCAAAGGCTTCAATTTTAGCTTAGCACTCTGCCGAAGTCAGATATATTGTTCAATTTGAAATATATAATAATTTATAGCATATAACACTTCATATTCCATTAAAAAAATTAAAGCATTTTTGATGCTTTGGAGAATTTTCAAAATATCACATTTTAAAATTCCACAAATCATTTACTCTCTATCTGATTTTTGAACAATAAATTAAATTTAAAACACAGATTTTCTTACATGTAAAAGAAAGACTTATTACTTCTTAAATAGTTTCTGTGATGTGTTAAAGATTTCTTAATGTATATTTGGTTTAAAAATTTACAAAATTTAATTTATAAATTATGTCTATCCAATTTAACCTAATGAAGACGACATCATATTTGCAAACAATAAATTTTATTTAATAAAAGGATGATATTAAAATTAAATGAAAGAGATTAATAACTTGGAAATAGTTTGTAAATTTCAGCAATAATAATAATATGTTGTAAAAATAGTTATTATCATTGAAAAAACTAAACACTCAAATAAAAATTCAACAAAAAAGTTTTTTATTTATAAGACGAATACGTCATACGTTATAAGTCGCCTTTTTCAACTGACATTAACACAATGACGGATAATGTTGGCATAGTAAGTACTTTGTTAACGGAGAGAAAATCATTGAAAATTTATTTAATTATAAACTTTTTCTTTATTTTTTTATAACACACCACCAAAACTTTATCAAATCGAATAAATTTGAATTAAAATTATTTTATTTTTGAGCGAAAAACAAAACCTAAACAAAGAGCAAATCAACTAATAGTTGTCAAATTACAATTAAAAGCTGTCAAACTTTGAACTTTGCGTTGACGGAGGAGTACTGTATGTGATCAAGTTCATAAGAAAACATGTATTTTAACTTAACTCTCATATGAAAAAGGCGACGTATAACGTATGACGGATGTGCCCTGGCCTTTATGTGCTGTTTCCACAATACATAAAAATGACTTGTCTTTAAATTTTTGTATGGAAATCTTGACTAAGTGGTTTTCATAAATTTTATCTACTCGACTTAATTGTTTGTATTATAGAAACCGCTCATTAAATGGCATTCAAAAGTATGAATAGTTTGGCGTTAAATATTTTTGCATTTAATTTTTCTATGAATTTTTTTTTATATAGATAATGGGGACGCATCAAAAACAATGAGCCGCAAAGTTTTGGCCACCGTCAGTTAGGGTTGCCAAAAAAAAAATTAGTCGGGATGGAACAACAAACTGATATCATGAAGTCTGGTCATCAGTTTTGTATACCGCTTAAACCTCACTGCCGTTCACAACATCTGCAATCAAGTAGCTGATTATCCTGTTGTATTAATTTATTTTTTTTTAGTTACATGAAAGTTCTATCAGCAGACTTGTTCCATATTAATGGTTTGGAAATTGACTAAATTCTTTTGCTCATGTTCATGTTTTCTTTCTCTACTGATCGCAGCTGCCATGACTGACAGTTAGGTCTAAGCGGTAAATATTAATTCTCGTTGTGGCCACTGACTACAGGATATAGTCCTACCTTCAACAAGTCACACTTTATGATACACTTTTGTGACCGTGGTGAAAAGCAGCTTCGCTAATCAAAGATTGTTTTCAACATTTTCGATCTGGATTAGGAGCCTTGTCTTACTTATGACTTTTAAATATTTTTACATTTCTGTTTTTTTTTAATCGTATTCACAAGTCTCAAAGAGAAAAATCAAACACTTTTATACCGTTGTTTATTTTTAATTATGTGCCAAATCATACACTAAATAATCATACACCCATACTCGAAAAATGTAACTTCTCAGTAGAGACTTTTTAAAATTTAGGTGCTCATTTTCTTCCCGTAACTAGCAAATAATTTAAATAAATATTTAAATCATTACTTTTACTACATATTTTTTATATAATTTTATACTCAAACCAATTGTTATTTGTGTTAAGGAAATCAAACTTTAGTGTGTAATTTATAATGTCTGTCTTTTAAAATTAGTATCACTGAGACAACATCCACTGACAACAGAAGAATGAATGCAAATATTATTTGGCAAATATCTCGCACTTCCCTATGACTGACCCAAATACATATATTTGCTTCGAAAACACTAGTTAATGAATTAATAAAACCTAAAGTTTGAAAGGATTTAAAAGATTAATAGCCACTGTTCTTTAAATATAAAAAAAAAATAAACTTTTCTAAAGTTTTCTTTAAGGCGCTGTTGTAGACGTTTCAGTTAATGACTTGTGATTTTCTTTGCATAATTAATGACTTATTTGTCACTGCGGCATATTACAACGACAGCTTTTATTATTGTTTTTCTTAATTATATCTTTAGAGAAATTAAAACTTTTTTGGTGTTCAAAGTTGTAAGTGAAAATTCTGTTAAGTAATTATAACTTTGTGTATGGCCACAACTTTAAAGATTTAACGAGTTTGTAATACTTTCTTTCCCCTTGTTATTCGACTGAAATAAATATCATTAATTATTTAATAAGCTATGCGTAGCTTATAAATATTTATCGTTTTAATTTTTTATTTTCGGCTGTATTCCCAACAAAAACTACATGAAAAGTTACACTACTTTTGCTGACAGGAAATTAGAAGTGAGTCAGTATTTTCACTATCAAATGATTGTCCTCCTTATTTGCTTTTAGTACTTTTAATTCTAGAAAATGTTGGGAATAAAGATTTTGTTTTAAGTTAAGGATTATATATATGTATATAATTTGACTGAAACTTTTTTAGAGCTATAAATATGCTCATCTCAACTAAGTATTTTTGCCACAACCATATTCACTATTCATTGGATCAAATATAGTTTTCTCAAACATTCTTCAATAATTAAAATATTTCTAATTACAATAAATTATTCATGCTGGATGTGCGTCTCATAGAATAATAAATGAGAATAATTTAAATTTATTTAAAATTTTCATTGTGACCATACATTGTTTGTGTTTTCAGAGCTGGGGCCAAATAACCGCATACGATATCGATCAAAATTTATCGAAATTTCTTATTTTGGTATTATCGCATACGATATCGAATGAATTGTATCGAAATTTAACGTATGATATGAAATAAATATATGAAATATATTTTTTGTGTTTTTTTTGCATGTATTTGTTTTTACAACAAAAAATGTTGAATAAAAATTTTTTTTCTTTAAATGTATTGATGTTTGCTCCTCCATAAGGAACTTGTGGGCACCGTGGCTCTAGAGGTTATGGAATGTGATACGTTATACATATGTATATACAACAGTTTTTTTTATTGTATAAACAACTGTGATGTACAAACACATTCTTAGCTACGTGCCTTTAGTTTTATAATTAAGTTGTGAATTGTCTAATTTTTCTTTGTCTGTTCAAGTATTAAGAGCCACTAGATTTTTCTTTCTAATATAAATAATAATTTAATTTATAAAAAAAAAATTATATATAGAGAAAACAAACTTAAGCCTGAAAAATTAAAAATTTATTTGTATTTTTCCAATAAGTGTGATATAATTCAAAAAAATACACACACACACTTATTGTTAGGAAATTCAAAAGTTTTTTATTTAATGTGAAGTACAATTGATACAATTAAGTTCTAATGTCATATAAATGGCCTCTATGACTTCTTCTGCAGAAACGAATTCGATGAACCCAATTTTTGGAGCACTTTTTCCACTAAATTAAGTCGTATGTCATTAATGGCACCTTCAATATTGACTTGAAAAGAGTCTGGTTTATTTCGAAAAACTAATGACTTCAAATAACCCCATTTGAAATAGTCTAATGGTGTTAAATCACAACTTCTTGGAGGCCATTCAATATCAAAATTTCTTGAAATAATCGGATCTCTTACAAATTTTTTTTTTTGCATTTGCATTTACCAGAACATACTATGTTCATATATTGAGATTATCGGATTTATGAGGACCATGTTTCTTATATGACAGATGCTAACTATAGTATAGTCAATCATTAATCTAATCAATAATGATAGTTTGGAATTATGATTGCATCTTCCATGTTTTTTCTTTGACTGTATTGTGCTTATATTAAATATAAATATTGCTGATCAATGCGTGAGTGCAAAATAGAGTACTGTTTTTTTTTATTTTAATATTTTATTAGTGATTAAGGAAATGTTATGAAGGACTTAAGAAAAGCAACTTTATTTAATATATAAACAAAAATGTATAATTAATGACAACTTTGTATACTGCAAATGAACATGATGTAGACATGTTTATAAATATTTATAATAGTTTGATTCAAACGAGTTTTTAACTTTACTCTTCATTTACGATTAACAGAAAATAAATAAAAAAATATTTTAACTGTAAACACGCACACATACAAACATTTGTTTAAAACTGTAACTAACAAAACTTTTGTACAACTAATTTGATAAAAAATACAAATAAAAACAACAAATAAAGTTTAAAGTTATGTTATTTGTGTCAAAATTGTTTTTTTAACCTGCATAATTGCCGCTTCGTTAAAAATGCAAATTATATATTTCCTCTGTTTTTAAGCAGAGTTAAATGCTGAGAAAAGAGTTGTATAAAAAAAAGATTATAAAAAAATATAGTACACTTTGTAACTGACGTTTGTGGTTGCAACTAATATTTACGAGTGGGTTTTTTTTTGTGAAATAAAAAATATATGAGATGCTTAATAGCATCCACCTTTAAAAAGAATTTAAATTGAAACAAAATTGTTAAACATTTAATAAATTTAAATTAAATTTAATTCCGGAATTTTTAATGAGACCTTTTTTTAAGCAATTTTGAGTTCTAAAATAAAATGGAAGAATTTGTAGTGTTGTAAACAAAAAGTATTATGTCAAACACGTTCGATTTTATAATATCGTAAAACCACTGAATTGTGGTCAAAAAATTCAGTATTAACCCTCATAAACTTTGAAAAAGGAAATTTGATAATTCTCTTAGGCAGATATTTTATTTCAAACGGCGCTAAATTTTTTAAACATGATGCTCTGTGGCGATAAGCACCTTTTTTTTAAATTTTAAACCCTTTTTTTGTTATATTCTTTTTTTAATATCAATTGACATTTTGTTTTATAATTTTTTTATAAAATTGTTGAGTGTTTTTATACAACACGTAATTTTTTTTTATAAAAAAAAAAAGAAAGTTAACTTAATTGGACTATATAGGGCTGCAAAATAAAAACCAAACACTTGAATAAGTTTTTATGGTCAGTGTTTGAACAATCACAAAGTAAACTGAAATAAGCCACATTTAAATTTAACCAAATTCTGTTTATTTGCACTTAAAAACTTTTATGTTCATGATGATTAGAATTGTTACAAAATATATGAAACCTTCAAGTGTTACTTATTTAATTTTTGTTATTTTATTACTACTTCTTTTAAAAAAAAAGATGAACAAAGATTTGATATAATAAATAAATATAAAAATGAAACGAAAGCAAAATACTAGTAACCATTGAAGAGAAAATTTTTAGGGTACGCTACACGAATTCTAAATTTTCTCATTGACATTTTACAGATCTTCCAATAAAGAAATTCTTGCATGAAATAGATATAAATCCTGCAAATCAACAAAATATTTTTTGACAACTTTTTCACTAGTTCTGAGTTTTTTCGGGACTTACAGGACATACCATGGGATTTATCTCTGACATGCGTGTAAAGAAATGCCTATTTCCGCACTATAAATGAGTCGATGAAAAAGTGCTCTTCAGCGACAATAGAAGGCAATAAATCACTGAAATTATACTGCAGGAACTGCAAAAATATGGAATGTCGATGAAAGCGAAAGAATGATACGAAAGTCCAATATATGTTTAATTATAATAGAGTTATGGGCAGAGTTTTTGCAGAATATGGATTGGACCAATTATTATTTCGAAGAAAAATATATCTAGATTTAATCTTCTATAGTTTTCACATAAATAATCTTTTCTACCATTGTAATAAAGTATCGAAGGCTTACGAAAAGATGGCAATGATTACGCAACTGAGAAGGTTGCAAAAATTGCCGCAAATTTTCATAGTAAGTTTTTCTTGTGGCAGATTGTATGCAGCCCTCTAAATTCATAAATTAATTAGTTTGGGTTCAAATGAGTACATCAGACGAATATGAAAATGAATAATGAAATAATTATATATTTCACATATTTTAAGATATGACGATATTGCAGCAAATTTTCGGTTATTATTAAAGTTATATTTTCGATATAGAATTAAATTAAAAACTAAATATAAAAACAAACTGACCCAAGTAAAAAAAATTGGCTGCAAGCAAAACGGACGCAAACTAGAAAATTTCCCGAAACTAAAAATATAAAAATGGCCTGAAGAGCCGAAAAATGGATACAAAATTTTTTTTTGGTTGTTTTCAATGGAATATTTTTTTTTACCCATTTTTCCTATTATGGTATATTTTTTTTTTTTTTTTTGAGTTTGGAATCCATTTTTTTCTTTAAGAGTCTCTGATAAAATACCTGGAAATTTTTTGATTTGTATCAAAAATTTTAACCGATTACTAATGAAACTCTGCATAGACGGCCTTTACCGGGCTTAAGGATTTCTCCTCCCACGATAAAAAATTCCTGAAGCTGCGATGTTGACTAAAAATGTTCAGTATTCCATTGGCGTGTTAAATCACATGCCCAATGATACATAGTAGAACGAAGGAAATCATTCGTAAGCATGAGTGTTCCGGCAAATACTATGGAGGAGCAAATCCTTAAGCAATGCAGGGAATCCATAGTTTAGGATCATTTTGAATCGCTCAATTTGGTGCAATTTTTCATATTTGATTTTAGTGCCAATTTTGATTTTATTTTATTTTATTTTATTTTATTTTATTTTATTTTTTTAAAGCCGTTGTCATGTTTTTCAAAACGAGATATCAAACACTTAAATCGGTTATGTAGTTTCGAAGATATTTACAAAAAATCTATATATATATATATATATATATATATAAATGAATGTCTGTCTGTTTGTTTGTGCTTTATAGGAGGGCAAACCCTTGGAGCGATCTTCCTGAAATTTTCACAGCATGTTACTGTGACCCTGGAAGGAATAATAGGCTATATGAAGTTTTGATTGGACAAAGGGGCTTGGCACCGCCCATATAACCCAAAAATTTAAATCGCCATTTTTTTACCTACGTCGATGATATTTGGTACATATGGTATTGGCATAATTGGGAATACGTACCAGGATAAAAGTGGGTGGGACCACGCCCATTTTTAGGAAAACTAAAAATCGTAATATAGTCTTAACTACTAAACCGATCGTCATTAAATTTTCACAATAGGATATTCTTACGAAATAAAAAATTCTTGACTATAACGAGCGGGGTAGCGAAGCACACTGGGTTCAGCTGGTCCTTAATAAATTTGACAACTGCTCTTGCTATAACTTAGGTTTTTTTTGACCGAATTTACTTTTATATAAAACTAGCTGATCCCGGTGTACTTCGCTACCCCCCTCGTTATAAAATAAAATTAAAAGTATTTATATATCCTATTGTGACAATCGGTCCAGTAGTTAAGACTATATTACGATTTTTAATTTTAATAAAAAGGAGCGTGGTCCCATCCACTTTTCTCCCGGTACGTATTCCAAATTATGGCAATACCATATGTACCAAATATCATCGACGTAAATTTTTGGGTTATATGGGTGGTGCCACGCCTCTTTGACCAATCCCGCCCATATTTGCAGCAGCACTAAAAAAATGCATACCAAACCGACTTACCAAATTTTGTTCAAATACCGTTATCAGGAGCAGAAATAATAGATTTTTAATTTGTGGTTTGTATAAGAGGTACCACGCCCCTTTGTCCAATCCCACCCATATTTGCAGCAGCACTTAAAAAATGCACACCAAACCGACGTACCAAATTTTGTTCAAATACCGTTATCAGGAGCAGAAATAATAGATTTTTAATTTGTGGTTTGTATGAGAGGTACCACGCCCCTTTGTCCAATCCCGCCCATATTTGCAGCAGCACTTAAGAAATTTACATCAAACCGACATACCAAATTTTGTTCAAATACCGTTATCAGGAGCAGAAATAATAGATTTTTAATTTGTAGTTTGTATGAGAGGTACCACGCCCCTTTGTCGAATCCCGCCCATATTTGCAGCAGCACTTTAGAAATATACATCAAACCGACATATAAAATTTTATTTAAATACCGTTATCAGGAGCAGAAATAATAGATTTTTAATTTGTGGTTTGTATGAGAGGTACCACGCCCCTTTGTCCAATCCCGCCCGTAAGTATCCTATAGCCTATTCCTGGCTCTAAACTACCTCCCTGCTAATTTTCAGCTAAATCGGTTCAGCCGTTCTTGAGTTATAAGTGAAGTAACTAACACGACTTTCTTTTATATATATAGATTTTTACTGAAATAAAGCCAAATAATTAACAATTAAGTGTGTCTCTATATCATCTCTTTTTTTGCATTAATTCCATTAAACTCTTTTCATTTCATGGCAAACTATTTTTTTATTGCACTAATTTGGTGTATTTTTATTAAATTTTAAAACTTTTACTTAGTTAACGACATCCATTTTTGTATATAAATTTAATTGTTTGTGGCACTTTTTATTACCTGCTATATTTTTTTTTTTATAAAAACAACATCAATTTTTGTGACACTAAAGTTTTGCAACAAAAAAAAAAAAAAAAACAAAACTATGTGAGGAAAATGTTTGTTAAATTTTTATTTGATTTATGAAAGTTTTATTTTACTATGTCCTTGTTGAAAACAGGATTTAAATTATGGTTGTAACGTTGTACAAATGTAACGGTGGAATATATAATGGCAATTTTTTTGTACAATAAAAAATACTTTTGCGCCCGTAAATGTTTTCGATATTTTACATACTTTAGTTTTTAGCTAAATTTTAGAGCGATATAGTAAAAAAACAGAGAGACTTTAAATCAAATTTCGTAAGTCTAAATAAATTATATTTTTATATAATATAATAATTATTATGTAAAACAGCAAACCCAATCAAGGTAAAATTATTTTGGGACCTTCGCTGAAAAACTTATTCTAAATTAAGTTTACCAGTTTAATCTGTGGCATATATAAAAAGAGGGAAGGAAAGTGAAATAGAGTATTTGCATCAATTGATTGATTGCTCAAACTAATTCGTTTTTTTTTTTTTTTTGACTCCAATGTTATCTGAATAAATATTATTATGTTTAAAATAATAGTTGCAATATGTCAGTTTACAGAAGACGATTTAAGACGATTAAAAATCAATTGAAATTAATTGTAATTTTTTGTTAAGTAAACAAGTAGTGAAAAAGGCATAAGCACATGAATACTGACGAGGTTTAGTGCCTTTTACCGAAAAAGACGTTTGTTTCTATTCAGCTAATGGTATTGCAAAATCTACAAAAGGGATGTATAAATATTAAATTTCTACTTTGTTGCTCGAAATATGTTAACAATGTCTACCTAATATTTCTCTGATTAAAAACATTTACGAACTTTAGCCTGTACAAATATTAATCAAATGAAATTTTTAGTTGTCTTCTCGTTAAAAAATAAAAATTCCGTTTAAAATTTTTCTAGAAAAGTATAATTCTAAGAAGTCATAAAAATAGTCATACTAATGATTGATGTACTGCAACTTTTATTACATTACACTATTCATAATACGAAAGTTTTAACCCTTCTGTTAGATTAAAAAAATATACGAATCCTATATTAAGAGACCATTTGGTCCAAATTACGTACATACAAATTTAATCCTATTTTCGCATGTAATATGATTGAATACTTTAATGCAAATAATAAACGTAATTACAAACCATTTATAATTTAACTAACAACCCGTTTATCGATTATTTATGTGCTGTCATATTTTTGTAATAGCTCAAATATCCAGCTTGTTTGTGTTATTGTACTTGTTGCTATCACGCAGCCACCTTGTAAAGTAAATTCACTTGGCAGACTTGTATAAAGTTGAGGGATTCCCCTTTGTCTATGAGAACGTAGCATATGCACACTGTTTTGTTTAGTTTGTGATTTGATCTTGAAACAGTTACTTATATGCCCTTTATACATTGCGAACAAATGGAAAGACGACGTTATTTGAATGAGGCTGATATTTCTGCTATTTCTGATATTTCTGCTGTGCTCAATTCAGAAAGTGACTCTGATATATTAGACTCTGATATTGAATGTGTTTCAGAAAATGATGAAACAAGTGCTTTTGAAAGAGAAAGTGAACCAGGTGTAGCTTCAATCACTGCTGACCCATTGTTTATAGCAAAAAACCAAATGGGGTGTGCTAATCCATTACAACAACCTATTAGAACTTCTGCTCAGAATATTATTTCAGTACAACCGGGCCCAACTAGATTTGCAACATCTAAATGCAATGATATATAATCAGCATTTTTGTGTTTTTTTCTACCTTCAACAGAAAGAATAATCGTCGAAAACAAAAGTTTTTATGGCAAGTGAAATTTCATGACAAATGGATAGATATTGATGAAGACACATTTCGTGCTAATATTGCTATTCTCATTCTTGCAGGAGTGTATCTGTATGTACATTCTTGTTTCATTTATATAGTAACATGATCGATGAGGGGACGGTTAGCGTAAAACAAATCGATGGCCAAATATTGTATGCAAATATGCTGAATATATATGCTTTGAACGCATATATACTCTTTCCTGAGGTCGATGCTTCAGGACTCCGGCTGATCGAAATCGCCGGAGAGCAGAGTTTTTGCGAAAACTAGCACTTTGTTTGGCAAACGCGCATATGAGGAAACGAAATAGATTACCAACAGTTGTGTGGTAATCTATTTTCATTCAGCGAAGTTATTGAATGATATACAAACCTCATCTTCCATTGCTTCTTCTAAAGCGAGGACGAGAAAGCGGGGAATCTAAAGTTGTTGTAAGGCTAAATCTGACCATTTTATGATAATCTAACAGCAGGGTTAAAAGAACTGTTTTGGAACCAAATATGTTCGCTTTTTTATTTACCACCGACCATAAGATGTTTGGAAATATTTTGGGTAGACTTTCCAAGACTTTAAGGACTCCTGTAATAAAATTTCTTTGCAATATTTGAAGAAATTTTGTAATTAATTTGAAGATTTTCAAAAAAGACAACAAATTTTTTTAAAATAGAAAAATTATTGTAAAAATACATTTCTTTTGCTTTATGATCAAATCTTAAGGGGTTTTTAATAGTCAATTATTAAAGTTTCTTATATTGGCCAAAGTTATGTCTTTAATTGAAAAATATTTCGTAAATGTTCTTTAATTGAAAACTTTACATATTTATTATGCCTCGTATTCATAAACGATTACTATTGTATCCTTAATGTAGGAATATTTTATGGGAAACCAAGTTTTATTGTGATTTTTAACTTTATCAATCGTTTATAACTAAAGCAGTATAAATATATTTTAAAGGTAATTTTTATTATTTATTCGTTACTTTTTGACTATAAAATACTGATTTACAAACTTTTCGCATTTATATAATCTATTGTGGCCATTAGAAAAAAAAAACTTTTATATTTCCTGTTAATAAAATCTTTGTTGGACAATAATATATTTTCGAATAACAAAATGCCTGTTGCAACAGCCAGAGATTTTAATATCAACAAGTTCTTATTCCATTTTATTGGCCAATAGTTTCTTAAATACTTTTCATCCAGCTTTAAAGTCTTCCGCAAAGACTACCATGTCGGTTTAGGTACTGTTTGGAAGTTTAGAAAATAAAAACTTCTAATGATTCAAAGTATTTAAGTCTAAGAAACAATATTGTAATTTAAAGTTTTTACTTTGACGAGCAATAAAAAGAAAATAATGTGGTTAATTTTTACAGTTTTAATTTTATTTTTAAATTTTTTATATGGAAATTTATTATGTTTTTTGGTTGTAACTTTATGTATAACAGAAGAATTTTTCCAGTTCATCGGGATTTTTTAGGGAGACATTACAATGAGAAAATGTAATAGCTTGTCTTTAGCATGTGAAAGTACTTTATTGGGTTAATATGTTTGTTTTTTTATTGGCAACCAAGTAAATTTAAAAAAAAAAAATACTATTTCTTAAAAAACTTTTGGTGATAATATAGAATGAATTTTTATCTTTCAAGGGGTATCGATGTTAAGGAATCAATCCCCTTAAAAAGAAAAGAGGCCTTCAACTTAAATTTTACGAAACGGCATATGAGTAACATCCCACTGTTGTTTTAAGGTTTTTATTTTGAAATCATGAAATGTTACAAACTTTACTTGCAGACAGCAGCTGTAAAAGAAATGAATTTTTTCATAATGTTGCTTTTCTTTACTTCAATCAAATTATAAAAACAAGAAAATACCCAATATATGAATGCATACATATTTTTATATATGCAAACATACTTTTGTATAAACAAACATACATACATACTCATAAAAACGTTTTTTGGTTAACATTTTTTATTGCATATCTTTGTATTAAAAATACTTCATTGGTTGAGATTTTGACAAAAAATTGTAAATTTTTTAGGAGTGCAAAACAAATAAAAATTCATAAATATGGTTTTGGTAGTATATAAAATTTAGGAATTTATTCTATACTAAGGCTATGCTTTGAATACAAATTAATATCAGTTAAAATAATTAAACTTTAACTAAATCATATTTTTGAAGGTGCCTAACTATTTCGTATAATTGTATTTCTGCTTAACTAACGAATTGTTGTGTTAAGCCGGGCACTCACGTACAGTTTTAACTGTCAGTTTCAACTGTTCAGTTAAAACTGTCAGTTAAAACGGTACGTATGTGGGTAATAACTGACAGTTCAACTCAACTGTTCAGTTTAACTGAGAAATTTAAAATTTTTATATTTTCAACTGACAGTTTCAACTGAAGTGAACGTGTTTGGGGGTTCAACTGTACCGTTCTCAGTTCAATGTGTGTCGAACGAGAGTGCGTATCATATCGCGTAAACAGAACCAAGTGAGAGTTGATTTTATTGCAATATATAGATCTGAACCTTGCCTATGGCAAGTTAAATCTAGCGAGTACCATGATCGCGCCAAAAAAGATGCTGCCTGCAACAAGCTGGCGAAGAAGTTACAAGAAGTAGAAACTGACGTAGAAAATAAATCTGTTTTGTCAAAAATAAACAGCTTAAGATCCGCTTTTCGCAAAGAAAAAAAGAAACTTGAGGCATCAAAGAAGTCTGGAGAATCCACTTCTTGCACCACTGTTTACGCTGTTTATTTTTTCGTTTTTGTAAAATTGCGAAAAGTACACCGAGAGCGGCTAAACCGTCCTGCTCGTTCGAACCCATGTTAAAAACCGAAGTATTCAACTGCATGTGTGTGTACATCTCAGTTCACAGTTAAGTCGGTCATTTATAACTGAACAGTTGAAACTGACAGTTAAAACTAGCTTTAGTTCATTTAAAATGTCTAGATTTAGCCTTTTTAAAGTTTGGTTATTTTTTTCGAATGAATTTTAAATTTTAAATTACAAAAAAAAACATAGGTTAGAGATTGTGAAGGAAGAGGATTCCTGCTTTAACGGGGTCCAATCACACTTATGGATTTTCCTCTCCTGGAATGTTGACAGTGACTACGCTGATTAAATATGTGTTTGCTGGTCTCCAATGTCTCTTTCAACTGCAGTAAGAATATTTTTCAAACTCAGACTATTACATACTTTTATACATATGTATCTTAAGCAGAAAAAAATGTAACTCATCGAGACTATAGGCGCGTTCAGCAGACACACTTTTCTACACTTGTCCGACATTACTGAGCGATTAGCCGACATAATGATTGCGCGCTCAATATTTTGGTAGAAAAAAAAAATAGTATGATATATCAGCTCACTTTGACTTCACATGAATCAAATTTTATAACAAATTTAAATTGCAAAATTAAATTTATTATACATTTTATTAAAAAGTTTTGATTTGACAATAAAAAAGTATGTTAATCGTTTGGAAAAACTAATAATAAAATTAAAATCTGCTACAACTCAACTGTTTAGTAAAATTTTTTTTTTTTTTTTGCTGAGCATATGGCGAGAATTTTTATGAAAAATCCTTCAACTAAAACGCAGTTCTTCAGTGCGGAATATCAGACCTTAGTGAAGTCACTATACTTCATAACTAGAGAAAAGAAATGTATAAGCCTGGCCGAAGGATACCAGTGTAGAAAATCTTAGCTCTTCAAAGTCACATTTTAACGTACACGGAGGAGAAATCTTTAATTCCATCACAAGGATTTGCAAATCAAAGAGATAAAAGCTTTTCAAAAGTATGGCTGCTTTGGTAAGACCGTAATAAAATGCATGTTTAGCAATCAATAAATAAATAAAAAAAATTTCAACTAAAAATACAACATAAAACTAAAATGTAATTAATTTATTTATTAAACAAATTTCAATTATAAATAATTAAAAAAAGCACCACTAAGTCTAATAAAATTGCTTAATAATATAACAATTAACGTTTTTTATTTCATCGCATAATATTAAAATAAATACAAAAAAAAAATATATTTTAATGCCAACCATATAAAAAAAAATTTTTCTATTGCAGTTGTAAAAAAATTCAGTTAATTAAAAACTTATTTCAATTTAAATCTTTGATAAACTGTTTTCTGAAATGCAAATTTAGCATCTGTTCGTTGTGTTTGCTTTAACCAAAAAAAAAAAAAAAAAAAAAAAAAAAATAATAATAAACTGTGGTATTAATTAAAGGTTTGGGGTTTCGTTTTGTATTATTATCCTAACATCATCAAATGAGGGGCAAAATGCATTTTAATTATCACATGATAAATTTAGAGTTCTTTTTTTGGCAACAATTAAGTTTAGTTCTGGAGTCAGCTCTAAAATTTATTAGAATACTATTCTAATTTAAGAAAATACCTAAAGATTTTTAATATAATAGAAATAATAGCACAAGATATTCAAATCTGCAAAATCGAGTAATATATTGTCTGCTCTTTTGTTACAGAGATATGAACTCATTAACAAGTGAACTAATCTTTCTGAAATTTTTCCATTACAT
This sequence comes from Lypha dubia, assembly GCA_947311025.1. Lineage (NCBI taxonomy): Eukaryota > Metazoa > Arthropoda > Insecta > Diptera > Tachinidae > Lypha > Lypha dubia. The sequence continues at coordinate 123,321,859 of OX371260.1, read as the reverse complement.
AGCAAAATATGTAGATAGTTTCCAATATCATAAGTGGGCGGGGTAATTCTTTTCAGAGGAAGTTTTTATATGATTATGTTTACTGAATTAATGCAGTTCATTAAATGACATTCTGAGCGAGTGGCTCATTACAAAAATGTTTCAAAATAGATATTTTATATATGACAAGTAGGCGACACAAATCCTACATAATAATTGTAATATATCTTGGGAATTAATGAAGTAAACGACCTGTGATATTGTTCGAGGTACTCCGTTAATTTCGTGCATTATTCTAGAAAAGATGAATTTTATGTAAAAATCGAGATGCATTGAACCCGACCCCCTCATATATCGATGAAATTTTTTTCATAGCTAAATTTGACCAATACAAACAAACTCTCATTTTTAGAAATGACTTTTTTGCGATTTTTTGGGCGTGGCACAGTGGGAAAGTTTTCGAAAATACGCGAAAATGGTCGAAAAGAGCTCCATTTAAACTACAATAACTCAAAATCGGCTGAACCGATTTACATGAACTTGGTATTAATAAAAAGATATTTTAACAGGCTTTATGACACATTTAAAAAAAATTACCTTGTAAAAAATTTATAACAAAAAGAAAAAAAAATTTTAACCATCGAAAAATCCAAAAAGATCAAAGGTTTTTTTACAGTGTATTATTTTTTTAGAAAGGTTTATCCTTCACCTATACCATATCAAAAAATGAAAATGGGTTCTTTTTTAGTTTTTTTTATATAATTTATTAAGTAGTGCCACTTAATATATTAATTTATATATAATATAACATTTTATTCGCACAAATACTTAGGAATATATGTTTTTAAAATATTATAACTTGTTATGGGTTAGCTAATTTACATGTGTGCATTTCGTTGGTAGTTAAACATCAACTCATCAGTTCATCTTTGCTAAAAACATAAATACTTGAGTAAAAGGTTATATTTTGTAAAAGGGAAGTTTGTTTTTATTTTGCCTTATACAAACTTTTATTGCCAACAAAAGGTTGTGTAACTGTATAAAAGTTATAAGAAAAGTAAACAGATTTATATCGAATGAAAAAAAATTATTTGTGTGATGTTTTTAAAGTTTTTTAAAAGCAATTTTGCGTATGCTTTAGTAATTCGAAAACTTATTATTGCGAGTTTATGTATGAGAAAATGAGTTTTGGAACTTTTTAAACATGAATGGTAAATATCTACTGATGAGTTGGTATTAAGCTAACAACGAAATACATATACATAGATTACCTAACCCATAACAATTTTTTAAAAATATATGAATAAAATATAACATTTATGCGAGCAAATACTCAAGAATTTTGTTTTTTTTAATTTTATTAATTTTTTGCATATATGTATGTAGATTTGCTAACCCACAACAAATAAATAAAATTTAAATGCATAAAAGCTAATAAAAAATTAATTTTGGTACAACTAAGCTTAAAAAAAATAGTTTTACAAGGTGGTGCAATTTCAAAATTCGGTTTTCCAGCCCGTGTATCGGCACTGATTGTCGACTGTGATCGGCGCACGAGTGGCCGACAAAAATCGGCGCATTTTTTACAAATTGATTGCTTAACATTGTGCAATAGTGGGTTCACATTATCGGCGCATCAAGGTTGATTTTGATTGTCCATACTCAGCACAATTTCGGCGCAGATTGTCGCATTTTGAAAAATTGTGTGCGGTCACACTATCGGCACATGAATTGCGACGAAAATTGGTGCATTGCGCCGATAGTGGGATCTTAGCTTTACACGTAAGATGTGTTACATATTAACTTCAGTACCCGCCATTATGACTTTGCGTAAAGTGAATTTTTCTATTCACCACCAGTCACGAGTCACCTGGAGGGCACACAAGTAAAACACACAGGGACCTCACCAGGTGGAAACTTCTTATGTATGGACCAACCACCCTACGTAAACTCCTTGCTAAAGTGTTTAAACTATCGATTCTCTTCTTCTTTTGTTTCACCACAGCACATAGAGGGTTCACATTGGTTGGCTGAAGTTCTTTCAGCCACTATCACTAGACAATCATCAGCCATTTAACCAATAACCCTTCCATCGATTTAGGTAGCAACCACACTCTCGAAGGAGACGTCATTACTAACCGGTCACGGAAGCGTGCTACATCGGGGGTAGCGCGACTGCAGTCTTCATATCCATCCAGAAGGAGATGAAATGCCAAACTGTTTACTCATCCCAAAGAGGACAGAGTATGCACCTTGCATCATCACATCACAATATAGGAACAATACTCTCACGTGGGGCTTACATAATTCTGTGGTAGCAGTGAGTGGTTAGTGGTCGAGCATCGAAAGAGAACCCCTAGAGATAAACTTTCTATCTTAGGGGCTTAGGAGCATTTTCACTTTCCTTTGCTTTGTTATTTTATATATTGGGTAGTAATAAGTTTTATTAGTAAATGGACAAAGTTAATGTCTGGTAAAACCAATTATCTCTTTCCCCAGACGAGAAATAATATTAGAATATTTTTGGAGTTAATTAAATTAAAAGCTTGGCACTTTATGTAACGATTTTCAGAAAAGATCGTGAAAAAAGATTTTTAAGACTTGGCTAAGTTTGGTAACGTAGCGACTTTAGCAAACAATTCTATCTGGTTATCCTGTGTACGCAGGAGACCAAATTAATTTTAGTTTTACTCTAAATTATATTCATTGCAATATTTTCGGTCGTATGATTAATTTAAAGTTAAAAAGCCGATTCAAAAGAATTTTTTAAAAACAATTTATTTTTGAATCATTTGAAAATTTTAAAAAATAATAATCAAAAGTCAAACCAATAAAACCCCTTAAAAATAGTATTTTATGATCGCTGTTTTTACTATTAAAAGGTTTCTTTTCAAAAATTGGTAACCTAACAAACACATATTCTTTATCTAATGGAAATTTATAATTTTCCTGCTATTTTGATTCAGACATATTTTAAAGTGCCTTATCACCAACAAAAAATTGTACGGAATAAAAAGTTTAAATGAAATTTTGCATGCAAATTATCTTTTGGAAATCCTAAAATGAAATGTTTATCTTCTTTTCTATCTTATCTCGTATTCCCTTCCAAATGAACAGAAAGTATTTTAATAAAAAAAAAGAGGGGAGCAAACAGACAGATATAATATGAGTGAATAAAAGAATATGCCTTTCTTTTATTTTGACGCATTTTGAAAAGTTAATTAACTACAAACAATCCTTACAAATTTTATATCTAAAGTAATTAAATTATCTCCTTAAGGATTTGTTTTTCACTTTACCAGTTATGTTATTTCTTTCAAAGACTTTTATTAAAACACTACAACTTAATTACAAATCCACAGAGTATAATTATGTTTTATATATATTGTTTGTCTTTATCTTTATCAAGATAAGTTGGTTGGTAAAAAAGCGTAAATCTAAAATAGCATAATACCTAACGATTGTAAAGGGTTTAGCATAAAAAGCTTCAATTATTAAAGGCTTAAAAGTAATTTACGAGCAGAAACTCTTTTAAAATAAATATATATCCACAATTTACTACACTGAAAGGAAAATCTTAATATATGTACCCATTTCTTATGTTGTCGCTGTTTCTTATCCCAGCTAACGTTTTATTCCTGCTATGAAAAATGATTTATTAGTTATAAAAATAAATTTCATACACAACGAGACATGTAATGAAAGAAAAACATGGAACATTACTAAAAAGCGAAGCCTTCCTTATTTGATGACTACTCGTATAAGGGCAAATAAAATAAAATCCGTTGTTAATTTACATTATTCTATTGTCTTTCTTAAAATAAAAACCTTTAAAATTTTTTTTATTTCACTTATTTCATATTTTCTTCTATCAAACACGAGTCTATCAAACCTTCGACTTGTTATTTTGCCATGAATTTACACATCGCACTGGATCAACAAGAGGGTATTAACTCAAAATTTTTAATATTTCGATTTTTGCAAGAAATCGATGAACAGTGGTCATATCTATCCACTGTAAAAATTTTACACCATTTTCTTCACTCTTTCACACAAAAAAATACAGTTGTATCTCTCTTTGTGATAGAAGAATAGTATAAAAAAAGAATGTTTTGCCTCTACTGAAAATTTTAAAATTTTGAGTTAATGCCCTCTTGTTGATCAAGTGCGACATGTATGTATGTATCTAGGTAACTGTATTTAGGTTCTTATTAAAGCTTTTGTTGTTTTTATTACATGATAACAGTATTCAAGCAATTCTATTTTCATGACAACAATATTTTCACTGTTCATTTGTACAAAAGTCTTTCACAATTTGGTTTAAATACAAAGAAATTGGTTTTCTTGTCACGGCTGCTATACCAGTTTTATTTTGTTCACATAAAAAAATATGCAGAATAGTAGGCAACAAAGAAAGTAAAAGCGTAATTTAAACTCATCAAATCAATTATTTGCAATAATTACGCAATTTAGTTCAAGCATAAGAACATTTAAGGAATACTTATTTGTTCTTCATTAAACTAATCAAGCAACATATTTTGCATCAAGAAACAACACAACGGCCGCATTACTTTACAGTAGTTACATAAGTACTCACAGAATACATTTATTGTCTAGTTAGGAAGGTAGTAGAGTTTGTGCCCATCAAGCTCTGGCGAAACCAAGGACATTTTTCTTATTTGTGTCCGAGTTATAAAAATAGTTTAAAAGCCAGTAACTCAATTATTGTAGTTTTTCATCTTTTTCCAGTAAATAAAGTCGTATGTGATGAATATTGACTTGTTAAGCTTGAAGAGAGTCGTGTTTATTTCGAAAGACCGATGACTTAAAATAACCCCACAAGAAATAGTCTAATGGTATTAAATCACAACTTCTTGGAGGCCATTCAATATCACATTTTCTTGAAATAATCGAATCTCCTAACTTTTCTCGCAATAATGGTTTGCTTTGTGGCACGTAGTCCCGTCTTATTGGAACCAAATGTTGTCAAGGTCAACTTCTTTCAAATTCGGCCATAAAAAGTTTGTTATCATCGATCTATACTGCAGCACTCAGATGAAAGTGAGCTTCATCGGAAAAGATGACCTTTTTAAAAAAATCCGTATCGTTTTCAAGTTGTTCCAAGCAACGTTGTTTTTGCGTATATCTCTCCATGATAAAATTGTAAACACTACTGAATACAATGAAAAACAAATGATAGATCATAATATATTACAAATGTCCGAAACATCACTTCAAAATCATATCATCCCTATTGGAAAACCTTATATTAGAGCTTCGTATTATTTTGTGTATTCAATAACTTTTATATATTGCAATTTTTAAATTATTATTTCTAAGTCAATACAGTAAGCGTCATCGCCATGTTATCGAAATTTGTTAAATTTTCAAATTGGAAGGGTATTCTTGTCAGCTTTTAATTCAGTAGTTTGCTATCAAAATTTTTTCGAGCGAATTTAATATTTAAGAAATTTATATGAGATCCAGTTTTATTTCTAAAAAATTATTGAGTAGACTGCAATTACATTTTGAAAACTTCTTATTGTGGGCACAATTGAAACGTTACGTAACCAAAATATTGTGCAAAACCATAAGGCAAAGATAGTCAATGCGAATAATTAGCACCAGCGGCACCGGAAAGCCTGCTCTAAAATTAACAGAACTCGCAATAATAGAATAGTAAAACCAAAAGCTTTCTGCCACGTTTTTATCATTTATCTTTCCTACGCCCTTCCTTTCCCTACTTCCGGCATAAGTTTCTAGACGTCATGCTCTGAAAAAATATACGTGGGTATAATAACAAGTTATAATGAGATTTATTTTTAAGTTGTTTATATTCTGACTTGTTGTTGTCCCAAGTTCCATGATACACACACATAAAATAATTAATATCGCGTAAACGTTATATTGCCTATGGTGCCCATAAAAAATTACCCATACACTGTTTTCTTGTAGTGTTCGCACACTGCGAAGAATCACTTACATAAATAAAGAATTCCATATTTTAAATTTTGGAATAATAACCCTGTTTAAAACATATTAATAATTTTAATTTCAAATAAGTTTTTTTCTCCTGTTTTGATTTAAGCTTATTTATATGACTTATTTCAAGTTTTCGAATAATTTTTTTATTTCGTCCTGCGATGGTATTAACGTTACTTGTCATCACAATATTGTTGAATCAAAACTATGTTAAGGTAAAATTGATAAAGTTTTTATACAAGAAAAAAAGCAATCAAATCTTTTCAATAAAACTTATTTATAGAAAAACTTTGTATATTGAATAAAATGAATAAAAAAAGAAAGTATAACAAGATAAAAGTTTAATACTGCTGTTGTGACAAAGTAGCCTTACTTTTTTTTTTACGAAATAAATTAAATTAACATATTTGAAACCAGTTTAAACTATTTGCTTTATTTTGCAAACGCAAAAGGAAGTTTTTGTGCAATTCTTCTAATTTTAAAGTCGACTTGCCAAAAGCTTCTGCAGAAAAAAAAAATCCAAAATTTAGCATTTCCGATTTGCAAGGAACAAAAGAACTAGATCGAGTAATTAATTCAGAATATACGTACATATGTGGGAACAGGGATTGACCTGTGGAGAAAAATAAATAAATTTGCAAACCCCAACACTCTTGAGTCAGTCTAATGTACTACCTGGTTTGTATGTCTGACAGAAAAAATAATAATTAGACCTTTTGCATCACATACTTTAGCTTTGTTGTCGTTTTGAAAAAAATCGTCCAGATCTGCATAAAAATATTTCCATATTTTCCTCAAAAATGCATGATTGTTTTAAGTTTGAAACTATTTAATTGTATTGCCACATATTGTGATGTTATGTAAAATTTTTTGCACAAATTCAAAACTAAGAAAAAAAATATATGTGGTATCTTTTTGCTAAAAGCCACATCAAATGCGCATATTTACCAGAAATATTGTGTATGAGATAACAGAGCAAAACGAAACACCACTAACAAATGGCACATTCATAAAGTTGGAAAATTTTAAATTCAAAATTGAATAAGTTTATAATTTCATTTTGTTACCAAAAAAAAAAAAAAAAAAAAACTCATGACAAATCATGACAAATCAGTGTGTCATGGTGTGCATTAGCCAGTAGCAATCAGCATCAAAATTTAGTCAAGTTTATTTTTATGTTTTGAAATTATTTATATTACAATAATAAGAATTCGGCAAATTAAATTTAAATTGTGGCTACTATAGAAATTGGTCACCAAAATGACTGACTATTCTAAAAGAATGTTTTAAAGGATTGAGTATCATATGCCTGATTTATTTAGTTTTCAGTGTTCATGAACGTTAAGTACTTTCTACAATAAATAGTGATATTTTTCAAAGTATTTGATTTAGATATTACATTTAACTTGAATGCGATCGGCAATTTAATGTTTCCCACCAACGTATTTTTTTATCCTTTGTGTTGACTTTAAAGTGATTTACGCCCGGATATCTGCTTGAGCTCCTTTGCTGATGTATAACTCAAGAAAGATGAGCGTGGTGTGGACTTATAATGCCACAATAAAATATTTTCATATTTCCTATGAATAACATACAAATTAAATGTATAATATATTGAATTGTAAACTTTTTCATAATTTTCATCGATTTTTGTTACTGACCTTCTATATTAAATAAAGATCTTTTTTTTGTGGAATCAATAAATTTTCCATTGTTTTATTTAAAATTTAAAGTGATTAACATGTCATTTACTCAAAGCCTGTGATTTAATAAGACATATTTTTTCATAAACTTTTCAATTCACCATCAAAATTAAATCAACATAATTTTTAAATTTCAGCAGGATAAATATAACATGTGATTTATAGAAAATTGCTATTTTTATTTAATATAATTTTTAAAATAAATAAATAATTACCCAACCAATTTAATATGTGAATAATTTTTATTTGATATATTCGATAAAATATAACGCAATTTATTAGATTATGCTGTTTGATATCCATATTGCAAAAAAAAACTATATAAAATATTTTCATTAAAGTATTTTCTACGCATGCTGAAACCACAACTAATTATCTAATAAAATGAAACAAACACAGAGAATAAAAATTATTTACGTTCAATTAACGCATGTATAAATTTGATGACATAAAAATCAATCCTAAAGTTCTTATAAAAAATGTGATCTAATATGATCCATGACCGTGCTGCACCCTACTTTTGCAATGCATTGTGTGCCATCAGTTGTGTAAAGGAATAGGATACACTCAAGAGAAAAGCCGTAGTAAATTTTAGTAAAATAATTTCTATGTATAATTATAATTTGTTTAATATGTAGAAATTTTTTTAAATCATATAAAATTTTCTTATAATTTACATATGAAAAAGTAATATTATCAGGCTCAAGTTCAGTTTTATTGAATTAATGAAAATTCAAAATTACTAAGAGTTTTTTTTTATGTTGGAAAATATTATTATTTATATCCAATCAGTTTTTAGCAGAACGTATCAGTACTGATTTCAAGGCCGCTACACCTCTCATCAGCGTTCAATTGTCCATCTTTACAATTTTCGTAAAGTGGATACTAATTGAGAAGAATATCAACTATTTAACCAGTTTTCAACAGAAATAGAATATGAGAATTAAATTTTAATTCAATTTTTATTCTACAATGAAACAGTGCTGGTTAGTACGAAATTCCCTCATTACTGTTTGGTACTAATAATCAACACAAACTCATAAAGGGTAAAACATCTACTGATGAATTGGTATAGCTACCAACGAAATATATATCTAGATATTGCTTACCCGCAACAAATAAATAAAATTTTAAACATAAATACTTGAGTACATGCTCAAATATATGTAAAATTTTATTTCAACAAATATTTTACACAAAAATATAATTTTTAGTATAAAAGTGCAAAATAATTAATCAGGGGTACCAGGATACCCGGTCATTGATTAACGTCTATTTTTTTGGTCATTGATTGTAGGGTTAAGTAAAATTTCCAAAATTTTATTTAATTTTTATTCGAGTGAAGATAGATGTTGATAGATGTTGTTTAAAAAAAAACTCTTTAATTGCGCATTTGGTTAATTGTAATATCAATGTTGCAGCACGTCTGATGTTTTCTTAAAAAGTCTAATCGGAATTAATGCAACGGTACACTAATTAAAGAAACTTCTGATGTTTATGACTTGTCCAACATCACAGGCGAGATAAATTGGCAGTTTTTTTATAAAGTTTTTTGCGCCTTTTTTTTGTATTAAATAGTAGAAGATAGCTTGTAAAAAATGTACTAAAATTCATAAATTAAACGTTAAAACACTAACGAACAGTAACAGTGTTTCTCAAGTAAATAAAACAGAATGAAAATAACACATTCACAAATAATGTGATTCAGTTCTCTTCGCGGGCACTACCTTGGTATGATAAAGAAACACTACAAAATGCTTAATTAAATAACAGACTGGATAATATTATATTTCCAATCCATTAATATGAAAACTTAATTAATAACAAAAAGTTTCAAGTTACTCAGCATAATCAATTAATCATAGAGGATATTTTACTAGCTAATTCCGTCTGATGCGGTAAACAACATTGATGCCTGCTCAACCTTCCGTGCAGTCTAGATTTTTTTTTGGTCAGTTTAATTATTACGAACTTCTGGATTTTCCTTTCTAATAAAATACTAATTTTTATTAAAATATAAATTATGCGAACTAAAGTCCGAAGAAGGATTTTGAGATGATAATCAAAATTCTAATTAAATGTTTTGCAGCACTGTACATTTGATTCATGCAATTTCAGCCAACTAAAATAATATGTATATTTTAATTTTCTTTTTAAGCCATATTTTGTACGAGCCATTTTTTGTTATATATTTTCCTTCATATCTTTAAGTTTTAAGATCCATCCTAATACCGCATTTTCAGTTAAACTTTTGTGTTACCACTATACGAGTATAAAATACAAAATGAATTTAACAACTGGTTCTAATAACGACATAAAATAAGTAAAAGCTAAGCACGTTTTATCAACTCAACTCAACCAACCAACCAACCAACCAACCAACCAAACTGTCTTTACACTTATTATACTTTTCTTATATTTTATAGCATATGAACAACACTAACCAATAATAAATGAGGACTATTAGCAAAAAAAAAAAAAAAAAAAATTTTCGAAAGTGTGGATATAAGGATATGATATAATGAAGTATATTTGTACTGCTTAAACTAATGATGACATGTGGTTACTAATGGATAATAATGATAAAAATATAACTGAGCACAATTTTTCATCTGTAGAAAAGCTTCAATTCATCTAAACTTAAAGAACACCGAACCATAATAAAGTTTTCTCATTAGTTATTTTAAATGTTTTACCTTCTTTAAGACAGGGATCGTGCATACGAAACAGTTGGTGATAATGTCAGAAACATCTTAATACTTTTACATTTCAGATATGCTCAGTTTGTAGATTTTTAGAGTTCTACTACACCTTTATCTCGAAAACACTTCAATAAAAATTTACACAATACTAAAATGAATTAAATTTAGAAAAATTGGAAATTTTGGTGACTTACCGTAAGTAGGTATCGATGTGAATGCATTTTTTTTTTTTTTTTGTCATAATATTTTACATTTGCCACGTAAAGAAAAACCATACAAATTTTTGTGGACTGACAGCGATAAATCTGCAAAATATTAAAAATAATAAAAATCAATAGCAAAATTTATTTGTAAATTAATTTATGTGTTAGTAATATTGTTTTGACTAAAAGATACATACATTTGTACATACAGAAAAATTCTCCCTTTTATTTTATGACTGTCATAAATAGCTCAAAGTTTGTAATATATAAACTCATATTATAAATTGTCAATATTTAATAACCGTGATACTTTATAACATAAGTTACTTTTATATACATATGTATGTATGTGCATACATTCATATAAAAACACACTTACAACAATGGTTTTCAAAAAATAAATACTGAAAAAGGCCACATGAATTTTTGTACGGTTGTAAATAACTTTTACAAAATATCTGTTTCATAAAATGATTTAAATTGAAGAGTGACAGATATTGGCAATGACACAAAGAACACTTGCTATATCAAATTAATATATACGAGGTGTGTTCAATATATAAGGAAAAATTCTAATTTTTCTCTAAAAGAATTTTTTATTAATTCATTTATTTAGATATTTTTCTTCTGCGGAGTTACCCGTCAGATATAATTATAGACTTGTGCCAGTGTTAAGTTTCTTCCAATTGTCGAAAAATTTCTGATACGCACTCCTTATCTCTGTTAGTGACTCAGTTTTTATCTCCTTAACCGCTTTCATCTTGTCATATGTACCTTCAATCCTGGAAAGACTCACAGGATGTCAAATCTGGTGAATACAGTGACTGAGGTATGGTTATAATATTATATTTGGCCAAAAATTTGTGAAGAATAAATTACTACATTGTAAGCGTAAAAATTCAGAAATTTTAAAACGAACTTCGCTGCCACACACCCCAAGAACAACATTTTCGCAAAAATTCCATGGCTTAAGCGAACCAAAATGTAAATATCCTCGGTAATTTTTCTAATGGTAATTGAATGATTCTTCATAACAATTGTCTTTTACTTCTTAACATTTTCATCGGTTGTTGATGTAAGGAGTCCTCCATGGTTGGCTCTGTTATTCAGATCTTCAGATCTCGATATTCTGTGAAATGCTAGTATCACTTGTAAACATTTTTCTGACTCAGATTAAAATCACCATATGCCATTGTCAGCATTTCATGTATTCTTGAGCACTTAATTTAATTATTGACACAATATTTTTATCCATTTCTTTTCTATAGCAGAAAATCGCCGAACAAGCAAAACCCTTCCAAATTGTTTAGCCTCTCATTAACAAAATATATAACAAATTAAACGTGCTTAATAGCAGCAACTGTGAATATCTGTTGGAATTAAGTGTAGCAAAATAAAAAAAATTGCGAATCCCTCGAAATTTTAATATTTGCTTCATTTGTTTGAACAGACTTCGAATGCTGCTGTTTCTCATAAAATTTTAATACTTCTGTTATGATCATAAACAAAACCGGTGGATTTAAAGTCAAATGTCTGGACGACTTACTCATTCAAAGCGGGACAAATTGAAAATATCTTTGAGAAAAAAAAATAGTTTAGAAAATTGCAGTCGTATTGTATAAGCAAGATAACATTTTTTATTGTCAATTTAAACGTTTTTTTTTTTTTTATTATTATTATTTTTTAAAGTATCTAAAGCTACGTTCACATTTATAAAATATTTGTAAGAGAAAAAAAAACGTAGCCACTAGTTTTGTTTAGGGATAGTGTAATTTAACTTGGTTTTCATATTCCCAAATAAAATTACTTATTCTACAAAAAAGTATTTATATAAAAAATGCGACCACATAACTAAAATAAGATTGGAATTAAAGGAAATAAATTATTACAGCCTGTTCAACGATGTCGAAAGAAAATCTAAGCGATCGAAAGCCAACCGCTCGAAGTCTAATCAATTTGGGTTCAACGATATCGACAGCTTTCGATCGAATGTAGTTACGTTTTTCAAAGTATTGCCACATAAGAAATTTTAATTGTTTTAGCTATTTTCTTTAAAATTGTCAAAATCACTATCAATTCGTTTGATATATAAAAATAAACGAAAGTAATAAAAAATTACAAACAAATAATAAAGACAATGTATGTATGTATGAACATATGTATTTAAAGGCAACAATAAATATGCAGGCAGAGTGCCGTATATTTTTAATCTAACAAAGAAGATTCTGAAGGCGTACGTTTATAAGTCGTTGGGAATTACGAGGTACGGACACTGTCCTGGAGCTGCTCATGAACCAATAAGTTTCTAAAGACATACATTTGTAGAAATAAAATTTAGCACATTCACTGAATCCCTTCAAAATTTAAGAACAATAATCCACACTAATATAACAACAACAACAAACATTTCAAACTAGAATTTTGCAATAGAATTAAAACTGTTAAATTGAAATTGTGTCAACTTTATATTGGAAAGCAATAATTATAAAAAAACTTTAGAATAAGCTAATTTTCTCATTATAAACTCCCAAGAATAAATAAATAAGATGTTCATTTGTATAACTAAAATGGATCGTATCATATTTTCAATAACTTACATATGCAAAATAGTATGTTTCAGTTACAACTTCTCCGTCCCCCAAAAACTCAAACTGCATCCTTGGCTAAATGTATGTATGTATATATGCATGTATTTACATACATAAATGTAATTATCAATGTTTTAAAAAGCATTTTTATATAAATTTCATATGTTTTTGGCAAAATGTTTTTAAAACGAAAGCAGAAGAACAAGTGCTTGATTTTGACATTTGCGTTCGCAATGATGTCCGTATGTTCGAAATAGTTGAACGGAATTTTTCATGAAAGTACTTACGTTTTCATTTGAGTTTTCATTCGAATCAACGTTCGAATAAAAAACCAGTTGTTGAACCCAAATCAGTTTTCATTCGATTAGAAAGCGATCGAACTCTTCTCTTCGACATCGTTGAACATGCCGTTAGTTTCTTTCTTGGTCACGTTTTTTCGACAAATATTTGATAACTGTGAACGTAGCATTATGCACATTTCTGTGGTCTTTTCAACCATGCCGTATTGTTTAAATACTAAATTCTTTGAATTTCGCACATAACACCAAAGTTCAAAAGCAATTCTAAAGTTACATAAAAAAATTTAAGTATAAATAAAACTTTTGTAAATTTTAGTTAATTTGAGTTCACAATGGCACCAATGCCTTTAATTACAGAAATTCTGTAAAGTTTTCCTTCAAATTAAGAATAGCAAATTTCGTCTCGTGAAGGCAATTTGTCATAATTTTAAGAAAATATTTACCAAAAACTTGTTTAGTTTTTTTTTTTAAATTTGTAAAAAGTACATCATAGGCGTCAACTGCAGTGGCTAAGAACATTGTTTTCATATAGTTGTGTACTGGTTCATATCCTTGGTAAGTGGTTTTTGATCTTGCTACACACTTCTTGTTTCTGTGTTTTCCCACGTAAATGGCTCGAAGTTGTTGCTATCCAAGAGCGCTGGGACACCGCGACTGTTTCTTTACGATCGATGTATTACCTCAAATGAAGGGGCTTTAAAAGTCTAATAATAAAACTCGAAGTCTATTAATTATTGCGGTTTAGTAGATAAATCTTTCTACATCTCACCAGCTAGTTTACATAAGAACTAATTTATAATTTTGTGCATGTATACGAATTTATAATTTAGTTAACTTTTTTCCTGCTCTCAATTTTTCTATGATTTCATGTAAAATTTTAATAAAATTTTTGAATATATTAATTAATTACTCTCGATTACAAAAGCACCATATTTTATATTATAACTTCCATTTACACACAAATATACTATAAGTTAGAACAACAATTTTGCTTAAAAAATATTTTTAGCGATTCAACTCACAGTTTGAGTTAAATTTTTTTTATTAAAACATAAAAACACACAATCCATTGCAAGCAACAGAGTATATTCGAGCACATTTCTTTTATTTTTTGGATTTAACCAAAAAAAACCTTATAAATCAGCTGAATGAGGCAAACACTTCAACAAAATGGTTGTGTTTATTTACTGCCAAAAATAGCCACAAGTCAATTAAACACAGATGGTGAAGATGCGCAAAAATTAAGATTTGGATTTTGTGAAAATTGTGTTGCGTATACAATTTGGTATAATAAATAAAACATATTGAAACCACACAAATAGCATTAATAAATATTTATTTAATGTTTTATTTATTAGCATAATTAAAAATGCAATATAGAAAATATTAACCACAGAAAGTTTTAGCACTCAAACATAATAAGTTGTACAGGAGAAATATTGTGTTTTCAATTTTATTTGATTTAAGTCGAAGTAAAGACTGTGTGGGCTATGATTTGTTGGCGTTTTTTTTCTTTGTTTGCTTTAAGAATCAATTAATATATAAATATTTATTGAGAAACAATCAGTTTTTAACTACCATGAAGTTTAATTTAATTGTTTAATTGTTATATTTTTAGCATTCAGGTTCATTTTGATTCACTCGAAAAACTAAAGTTCCATTTTTTATTAAATTTCTCTTCAAAATTGCTAGTCTTTACAGGAAAAAAAAAATACTGGCTGTTGTGCTGTCTTAAAAACGAAAATGCCAACAACATAAACATTTTCGATATAAATCTTAATTTTTTACATTTTCTACGCAATAAGTCATTCGCATTCAAACATACTTATGTGTTATTTTTTTTGCATACGATTAAATGTTTAAGAACTGCATACATTTTAGCTATCCTCTTGCAGACGATCTTATTGAATATTATGGAACATAAGTTTAAAAAAAAACATAATTTTTAAATTTAACTAGAAATAAGTAATAAATTATACAAAATTTAAAGTCTATTAAATTTCATATAAATCACTTTAAAAATACTAATTTTGTATCACGATTTTTTAATATCCTGGAAATATACTTATGAAAATTAATATTATCAGGCTCAAGTTCTGTTTTATTAAATTAATGAAAATTCAAATTACTAAAGCTACGTTCACATTTATTAAATATTTGTCCAAAAAAACGTAACCACTAGTTTTTCTTAAGGATAATGTCGACTAACTTGGTTTTTATGTTAAAAAATAAAATTAATTTATCTACAAAAATATATTTTTATACAGTTTTTAATAAATGCGAATTCATAATTAAGAAAAATATAAGAATTAAAGGAAAAAATAATTAGTTTCTCTCTCGGTCACGTTTTTTTCTGACAAATATTTGATGAATGTGAACGTACCTTAAGAGTTTTTTTATGTTGAAAAACATTAGTATATCTTACAGTTTAGCAGAACGTATCAGTATACCGATTTCAAGGCCGCTACACGTCTCATCAGCGTTCATTTGTCCATTTTTACAATTTATGTAAATTGGATACCAATTTTGAAAAAATACCAACTATTTAACCAAGTTTTAAAAGGAAAAAGAATACAAGAATTAATTTAATTAATTTTTATTCTATTTTGACACGTTGAAACAATTTTGGTAGTACGAAATTCCCCATCACTGGTTGGAAATTACTAATAATCAACAGAAACTTTGTAATTTAACTACTTTGTAATTTAATTCATTGTTGTTTTTCAACATAAAAACTCTTGGTAATTTGAATTTTCACTAATTCAATAAAACTTAATTTTCATACGTATCCTAATATAAGTTCAAATAATAATTACGTTTATTCGAAATAATATAAAAAATATATACTCCAGCAATTTTTATGCTGCAACAAGAGAGCCTGTTGATTTCTTTTAATTTTTTGCTTTGATTTTTCCAACTAATGATATTATTTTATTTCTTTCCCTCTAATCTGCTTAAATCCTTAGTTCAAACTAACAATGTAATATTTGTTACCATGGAAACTTATTTTTCAAAAAATACTTCATTTACGCATAAAACTAACAAAATCTTTAATATAAATTAAAGAAAACCTTTAAACATTCTTATTTAATTTAAGATAAAAAGATAGATAATTTTTTTTTAAGTGAAATGACAAGTCAAAGTTAGACTTTTGTTTGTTACAAGAAAATAAAAAATATATAACATAAAATGAAGTCTAAATAATTTAATTTATCATAAAACAGGTGAATGTAAAAACCAAAAATGGATTGTTATAATTTCATTATTTAGCTTTTTAAATTTCATATAAAAATTTACTTATATATTGTTATATTATTAAACAAGTTTAAATAAATTAATTTGGCAAAGTAGTAAAATTTTCAGCTGAATCTAAAAATCCTAATTAATGAATATGTTGCTAGCAAAAGTACCTTTATGTTAAAAAACAAACTGCTTTAAAAGGACAACAGGGTATCCAGCTATCATGGGATTGAAATCGATAATATGCTGACACTAGAGTTGTTTGCCAAATGTCGGTATGTTTGACATGTTCAGGTTATGTGTATGTTTCCAAATAATTTATTTCCCCAAAAAAACACAACTAAATGAATTACATTTTTTTCATTTCTTATCAAACGCAGCTTTTTTACAACACCCTCTAGAAAATTGTTTTATGTACTCTATATTGCACTATAGTGTAATATAAGCTGTAATTTAAGATTAAGTTGAACCAAAATAATACATTTAAACAAGGTAATACTTTCAGCCTCAAACATAACAGACTTTAATTCACTTCTTTTCCTACAAAAACAAAACCATATTATTAAAAAAAAAACATCAAAATTGTATTTAAATAAAAATAAAACAGAAATGAATATATTAAAATACTACAGAAAATGTCACGTTTATACCCCAGTTGGTCTCACACACCAATTGGCAGTAAATGCAGAAACACCTCGTACAAACACCATGCGTAGCACTTAAACAAAGGTGGCTCAAAATGAGGCAGTTACTGAAAAATTCAGCCTGCCAGGTATTACGGAACATAAAATTTAAAAAAAAAAAAAAAATAATGTTTCTTAGGTCTCGAAGAACAGGGTGGAAAAATAAGAAAAATAACTATATATTCTGCCTCTTTGCAAACTGAACTGTATTTACAAACAAGTTGAATTAAGTTTGGCATTGACCCATTATGCAATAACTAAAGTCATTGCAATTTTTTTTTCTGCTTTTTCTTTCACATAATACCTGAAGTAAGTAATAAAACAAACACTAACTGAAGCTTTTGTTATTCTAAATCACATTTTATTAAGTAAAATGTAATGGAAAATCCTGAACGTTAAATAAAAATACATAACAAAAAGACTTATTACTTCTAGAAAACATTTACATAAAAGAAGGATTAAATACAATTACATAAGTGCATGTATGTATGTCCATAGACACACTATATAGTATTAGACCATTTACATTTTAATTTAATTAGAATTTTATTAATAGTAAAATATTATAGAAACTACAGTTTAGCTTCAACTAAATGTGCAATTCACTTCATAGTAAAGTTTTTTAACTAATAGAATGATATCGAATAGGTTTCTTTACTTATTAACTTTAATATGATAACTATTCTACAACTATTTTAAGGCATCAACTCATCAATAACCGTCGTAAGAAGAAAAAAAATGGATAACTCTTGTAGTTTCATAAAAATATTTTTTTTTTTTTTTTTGTAAAAACTCCGTTTAATTTTATAACAAGGTTTTTTTTACCCTCCAAATAAAAGGATTTCTAAATATCCTTAAGGTAACAATTTTATTCCGATAATAACCTTTTTTAATCCTGAGATCTCTTTACATTTGAAACACGATACACTACCAACGTGCTAAGTCCTTAAGGTATTGAGTTCAGATAGCAATTGTTGCTTCACGTGTTGTTCAGACATTCTCCTCAGCCTTCTTTGGTGATCGTTCTTCCTTCGAGATACATTGTTGTTGGCGAATAATTTTGCACTGACCCTAAACATTGATTACCTTAAACTTTTTTGAAGTAATGAATTGCGATTATGGTCTCATGTGAGCATTTGCGACACTAATTAATTTTAATTAATTTTTTCGAATACAAAATATTCATACAAACTGTAATGACTTGTCTACACGTACAGCCATTTTCTCAAACTTTCACTTTATTCGATGGTCCAATATCATTTGCGAGCTGAACGATTGCCGTCACCAATGCTGGTACCTCCACAATTAAAGTTTTTTAATTTTAATATTTATGAAGCAGTTTTCAGAATGTATTTAGCAGCCCTTTCTAGGGATTTTTATGATTAAATTTTTAATTTAACTGTTTGATGTTTAATCCAAAGAAATTTTAGTTTTTCTGGCTTTAGTTCATAAATTATAAAATTTAATTAAATGGTCTTTTATTTAGATAGAAAACTCCAGGAGCTTTTAGCAAGTGAAAATACAAAGATAGTTTATGCTGTGCAAAAGGTCAAACTCAGATCATAATATTTTGAAACCAACCATGGTCTCACCTTCAGAGTTGTTCTTCATTTAGGTCTCACTTGAAAGTTTATCATCAGATTTCTTTTGTATTAATTATGAAATCGGAAATTTACTAGTTTTTTTTTTTGTAAATTATAATTTTTAGTCGGCACAGGAACTTCAATTCTTTAAATCTTTTTTTTTAATGAACGAGGCTCATTATGTATTTTTAATGTCTGTACGAACACTTCCAGACCGTGCTTTCTCAAATTGTGGAAGTAATTTGGTAATAGTGCACTGTTGTTGAATATTAAATTGCTGGTTGAAAAATCAAATGTCACGGAAAGATGAAACTGTTATCCTATTAAAAATATAATAGCTTTATATTAAATCAAAGAGTTGCGTCATATGAGTTCATAAAGGCCCTGAATTACCATTGAAACATCTTTTTTTATAGGAGAATCAAAAATCTCTGTCATATGAAATTGTTAACCAAATTTTTTTAGTTTAAACATAAAGGTTTTTATTAGGGAATTCATATTATTATTTTAATTAGAGGAGTTCTAAACTGTGCAGGAATATGTATTCAAAAGTATATTTAAAATTTTTATTATCTTAGGATTTGTTTATTCAAATGACGGTATGCTTTTGTGTATTCTTTCCAAAAGATTATCATTATTGTGTAGTTCAATTATTCATTGAATGAAATGACGAAATTTAAAAATGTATTATAGCAAGAACTGAAATTTTAGCATTATTCCAAATATTAAACATAATTTTGGAATTAATTTCAAATATCTGATCCTCTTACATAAATTTACTTTACAGCGTTCTATAAAATTTATATTCGTTTTAAAAACGTTGCACATCATTTTCAAATCATATTTGCTACTCTTGACATTTTTACATACACATGTATCCCAAAGGATTTGCAAAGTGATGACTTAATTAAGTTTTCATACTGGCATCTAATCATTGGTTTAAACAATTGACAGAAAGATTAATAAAAGGATATTACAAAATTTATGATAATGAAAATAATGTTATTTACTGAGAAGGCATATTAAAATATTGATTTCTGTAGAATCAACTTGTGCCCAAAAAAAATCTGCATTATGAAATGGCTTTTGTTTCTGTTTGTTAATGTGCTGAGGATATAGTAAATGCAGTTTAATAAGGGTTTGCTTGTTGTACACTGAAAAAACTAAACAAATTTTGTTGCTAATAGCGGTGTTGCTTTTAATGTTTTCCTCTCATGATTTCTGTAAACTTTAACGTTTTCACAACGGTTGCTGTCAACATTTTTATTGATTAGTGGGATTTAAAGCTATAAAATTTTCTACACATACCAACATTTTTTTTCTTAGTGTATATACCCAGGATAACTAAGAAATGCTTATGTAAAAATTAAAACACACATTATCGAAAGGGTCATACTAAGAGAACATAAATTTGTTTTCTAAATACCTCCTCAACTATTTTGTACGTAAATGTTAAGTTCTTATTTTGCTCATACCCACTTTACAAAAGGACAAAAACTTACATAAACAAAATATTATCGTACATTGTGATGTAAAAACAAAATTAAATTCTTTTATGTTTGTATGATAAACTTGATAATAGAAAATCTTTTAAAGCTCAGAAGCTGATAAGAAATACTAAAGGTGATGTGTAAAAATTTATGATATTTTCTAAAAGTTTTATTTTATTAACTGTTTTAGTTACCTATTTTTTTTTTTTATTAATTTTACAAAAAAAGTATTTAATTGTTTAAACTTGCTGAAAGCATATATGCAGCTGCTAACTAAGTTTCTTATACAAACGAAATATTTCTTCACTCTAATCAACTTAAGGTATTTTAATATTCCCTTGTTAGCAAACATATTACCGTGTGTATAATGAAGTCTCTATACAAATTACAAATGAGCACTGATGCAGTTAATTAGGGTTGATTTAATGTATTAAGAGCTTTAAACTATTCACCTTAAGGTATTTTTGATTAAACTTCATAACACTTGGAATGTGATATGGGAAAATTTTAAGCATATATAATTGCTTAACGTAATATTAAAAGAATGTTAAAAGAATGCTGAAATTAAAAACTATTAAAAGTGGAGTAAAAAAATACCATTTAAATTTTTTTATAATCCAACAAACTATGTAAAGCCGGTATCACAGGTGTATTAACTTATAATTTTGGTCTTCCAACGATATCAGAAAAATAAGAGTAATATTATTTATTAAGTATTAAATTATTCCAACATATAAATGTTTGCTGATGATGTACAAATTTTCCTTACATACGATCGAAAGCCTTATCAATTGCGCTTACAACATAGCATTGATAATTTCAACACGTAGTGCAGTGTAAACCTGATGGAACTTATCGCGACCAAATGCAAACACATGAGATTTTTCAGGAGCAATTTTGTCCACGTCAACTTCTTACTGGGTGGACAACCTCTGGAACTAGTAAACTCTTTCCTTGATCTGAGTGTTACGATTGATGCTAAACTTAGTTTTATTCCTCACATTAGTATGATTGTTAACAAGGCTAGAGGCGTGCTTGCTTTTATTAAGAGATGGGCAAAGGAATTTACATTACTAAGATTTTATACACATCCTTAGTAAGACTTATACTTGAATATGGTTCAGTTGTTTGGGATCCAATTTAAAATGTGCATATTGATCACATCGAGTCTATTCAAAAGCAATTCCTTCTGTTTTGCTAGCGAAGCTTGCGCTGGAATCCAGCATTAAATCTACCTCCTTATCATCAAAGATAAGCACTTATTAAATTACCTACTCTTAAAAGCCGCAGGACTATGCTTAATGTTTCGTTCTTGATGAATGTCATTAATAGAGGTGTGCAATTTGATTTCCTCTTAAGCAATATATCATTCAATGTCCCCAACCGACCAACACGTTACTTTCATCCTTTTGCAATCAAGACTTTTCGTACTAACTATGCTAATGCTGAACCGCTGAGAAGAATCTGTGTTAATTTTTTTATGAATTATATCAACTTATTGACTATTCTTTAAGTTTAAATGTTATCAAGCGTAATATTATAATTTTCCTAAATTGTTAATTTGTATTTTTCCCCACCCATTCATTTATATGATAAATAATCTTGTATTTTTTGTCACTATAGTCTGTATGAAACTATTATGTAGACTTTTATACGTAAATAAATAAATAAACACCGAAATACGCTGGTGGGTGCTCTTGCCTAAGTGTATCGATATTGAATTAAATCAAAAAAAATTATTGTCAGAGAAGGATTTGGCAAATAAAATAATGTTAAGTAACTAAGAAACCTTTCACTTTAGCAACCAGACAATTGTCAGTCATTGGTAATTATTTTCAGCTTAATTCATATTGAGAGATATTCTCACAATATCGTTCTGAGGAAATAAACAAAATATATTAGCCTTATTCACAATCTTGTGCAAATGGTCTTGCATGATTGCATTTGCAAAATGGTGTAGTGTATTTTTACTCTACACTAACAATATGCAGAGATATGCACATGCTAGACTTTGCAAATAAGCAACACTAAAAACCAATAGCTTATATTTACTCTACTAATGCAACACTTAATTGCAAAAACGCCAGGTGATACCCAGTGAGCTAAGCCGATTTTGATTATTTAAATTTTAATAATTTTATTCAAAATTAAAAAAACAAAAATATTTCAAGCAAAATGAAATTAATTAGACAAACAAAAATTAATAAAATAAAAATATTAAATAAAAAGAGTAAGAAATTAACAAAACGCAAAACATAAATATATGTAAATTATTTAAAATCCTGACTAACTAACAAATGAATCCTTATTTTTATAATAACAATTAGAATTATTTGATCAAGCCAATGTTTTGATACTTGAGTAATTTCTTCGACATATGTATTTATTAGGCCAAAACTACAGTGGAAAATATATTTTTTTATTTGTCAATCATCTTGCGTTTTGCAACAAGCATTGCAACCTTACCCAAAGATATCATTCACAATTGATAGAAAACATTTGCAATTGCATAAATTTGCAATCTCAAATGCACAAGATTGTGAACACGTCTATTGTATTCTTTGTTTTCATACGTAGTGTTTACGTACTCTAAAAGAATCATAAAATATATGCCATACTATAATCTGAAAACCATGTGAACTGATCATTTCTGTGATGAAATAAATTTATTCTTACATAATTGTCTTGCAATGAAATTAAAACGTGTATTTACAACCGTCTGAAGTGAAAATTGACCTTCCGGTGAACACTTTCAATTAATAGATCTTGCAAAGATCTAAGATGTTGTTTTATTGGTTCGCTAATGTACGCTATAAAGTATGCTATAAAATTACTTATTTAAAAAAAAAATATGGTGACGTATACTTTTTATTTTTTCTACTGGAAAATAACCAACAATAATACTCATACGTAACCGCAAATACTAATGCCCGCATTAACCCCAATAATACTAAAACAAGTCTGTGAGTCATATTTTATTGCTAAAATCATTGTAACAACGGATATATATAAAATAACGCAACCAAACTTTGGGACTGTAACCATACATATGTTTTCTATGAAATCCCAAATTTGTAACGACAAAACTAAATATTTTTTTTTAATCTTTCTATAGCAAATAAACTAAAAAATATGCTCTAAGTGCAACGCCTAAGAAACAAAGCAACACAAAAATATGTTACAATAATTTCTAAATTTTATAGTAAATCGTGATACAAACTATTTAATTTTTTACTTCTTATTTATTTATTTATTTATTTATTTAAGACAGCAGTCGTTCGTGCAAAAAACTAATTCATAAAAATTTGGAAAAAATAAATTGCTATTTTTAACTATGCTTTGTATATAATTTTTTATGTTAAATTAAATTCGAAATATTGGACATTTTATCTAGCTGTAAACGTACGTATTATGCTTAGAAGCCAACAAATAAATTACAAGATAAAACAAATGTCATACAAACTTAAAGAAGTTCAATTGTAATAAATTTATTTTACAATTGGAAAATGCCGCTTATTGGCACAAACACTTCAAAATAAAAAAAAAAGATAATAAAACGAACTGAAAAGTTCAAATTTTATTTGTGTGTGCATGCAATCCACTAAATAAACGCTGCATGTAGCTGGAGGCGTTTCTGTTTGCGAATGCCAAAATTTCCTGTTGAAATAATAAATTTTGCAAATGGTTGCAATGCAAATGTCTAGGGAAAGAGAAATAAATAGTTTCTATAAATGCAAACAAGATGCTGGCAATAATTCTACTGCCGCTATTTAAAAAGTAGACAAGAAATCTTTTATAAAGAAAACATCAAAAACATGTTTTAATGTTTGTGTGTGGCTTAAAACTGTTGCCGTTTTAATCACTATAATATTTGTTTTAAAAAATCAATCGGTTTTTATAATATTTTCTGCGCGAAAACAAACACATTATTGAGCGAAAATAATCTTGGAGCAAAAATCTTTATCTCAAATCGAATTACTTTACAGCAGTTACATTCACTACTTATTTATAATTAAAAAAAATCAATTTATTCTTTTTATTTTCACAAAAATTGCATTTTAGCAAAAGCCTATTTCCACAAAGAAGAATATTTAAAAAAATAAGTAAATTTGAAAACAAAACACTTGCAATGATACAAAATATATTTTTACTCATAGCCAACACGGACTAAATTTCTTCAGTCAGTATTAAAATCATTTGCACTAATCGTAAAAATTCGTTTTTTTTATGATAAATTTTATTATTTATTGAATCTTCAATTTAATTGAAACGTTAATAAGTTGTTCAAATCTCAAATCTAAAAAATATATATATATATGTCTAGCCAATGCTAAACAAAATTTTTAGTTTCAACGGTTGATTTTTGTTGTTTTTTACATCTCTCGTATACGGCTGATAGAAAGAGTATCCCTTCTCCTCCGGGGTGGCTGATGTGGTTAGTGCGTTGACTACTAAGCAAAGAATGACTTGAGGCCTGGGTTGAAACCCTGACCAGAGCAAGTCAATTAACATCTTTAATTTCTCTAATGTACATTACTGAGATATTGTATTAATTGTTGTCGGACTATTTAAGTGATGAAGGCATAGCACTGGTCACAAAAAAACTGTTCCGACAGCGATTGATGCTATTCAAGCTAATGTACACAACATCGCCCGCCTTCGTCGGTTAGCATAAACATCGGCGAAGTAAACCAATTAATAAAATGCCTGCTAATACAGCTTAACGAAGTTAATGCGTCTACTTAACACCGGAGGCGCCTCAACACTGCCTTAAATATTAACATAACCCGCAAAGCAGAGTGGTGAAAGAGTTAACTCTTCTAAATTTTCAACATCTATCTTCTCTTACCCTATCCCTATCCATGAGTTCCGGCACAATGCAATGCATACGTAGGGGTCATATCCTGAGTGCTGGTCCTAATTAAAAAAAAAAAAGTGGATTTGGGTGCAACTCAAGTTTTTTTTTGTACTTTTGTACGTGTTTAGAAAATACTGTCTCAACCAACGGAACATCGAGATTTTAGTGAATTCGATGATTTCGAATATACCAGGGGGCTGCTGTAATTGTACGTAGAATTTTGTTTTGTCGCCTTTAAATTTTTTCTACATTTGATGCTGAGGCAGTGCCCCATAACTGCATTCCATAGTAACTGGATTCCATAGGACCATATTGCTTTTAGGATCGCGTTGTATAATAGAAGTTTACAGTCTAGGCTTAATATAGAGTTTCTTTCAATAAGCCAATTCATTTGGGCTGCTTTTAGTTTCATTTGGATCAACTTTGCGTTTATGTACGATTTCCATGTTAAACGACGATCAAGATGAACGCCTAGATATTTTACTACAGTGTGTTGCGGTATAGTCTCGGTGTTGATTTGTATAGGCGGGCATGTTTCCTTGCGGGAAACTCCGGCTTCGATCGAGTGCAGAGGGCTTAAAAAATTGCCTTCCCTAACTACAAATTTTCGTTCCTTTAAATATCTTATTAAAAGCCTGATGATGTTCGTGGATAGATTTAGTGTTAATTTGTGTATTAGTCCTTCGTGCCATACTTTATCGAAAGCTTCAGAAACATCTATAAAGAGCGAAGAGCAATATTTCTTTTTTTCAAAGGTGTCTCTAACTACGTTCACAAGTCTGTGAGTTTGTTCAATAGTGTTATGTTGTCTGCGAAATCCGAATTGATGATCTGGAACGCATCCACTTCTAGTCACTATAGACATCAGCTTGCTCATGTATAGCTTTTCAAATAGTTTTGAAATGTTGGGCAATAAACTAATAGGCCGATAGGATTCAACCTTCGTATGATCCTTGCCGGGCTTTGGTATCATAATAATCATCGAAACCTTCCATTCTGCCGGATAGTATTGCAGTCGTAAAATACCATTAAAAATGAATGGTATTATTCTTTTTGCAAAGGCAATTCTTGAAGCATTTTGTTGCTTATTTGATCGACACCTGGGGATTTTTTGGTGTTAAGACTAGCAATAGCATTTTCAATCTCCACAATATTTTTTTTTTTTTTTTTTTTTTTTTTTTTTTTATTTCTCTGAAAACAGCGTTACGTAATATGTGCACAGCAATGTCATGCATTGCCTTACTGAATTGATTGATATTATCAACATGAGGATTTATTGAAGCGATTGTATTCAAAATTATAAAATAGAACAATCAAACCATTTTCTGAAAGATATATTTAGTAACAATTTTTATAATGACTTTTTCAGCGAAATGTTTGTTGGGTAGTTAAATTTTTTGTTGATGTTAAAATTTCAGTTACCTGCAAAATCCTGAATGGAAAAATAGAGCTGAGATCCGATCCAGCAAAGATGAACGTTTAAAGTAGTTGCCAATATATTTTTCATTCGTTCACTTCCAAACTTAAAAGCAGTAAAATACAATATTCTAATGTTACTCAATAGAGAAAAAAAGAAATATTGAGGCTCCATCCTACTGTACACATGTGTGCATTTTAAATAAAACTAAAAATTTAACAAGCATATTTTTCATTCATAGTATGTATTGATATGTTAAGCCAATCAAGTATGAATATTCCATTTGGTACTGACATATTTTTTTACGCTTTTTTTTAATGGTATAACATCGTTATGCAGCTTTTGCTTACAAATAAAACAATTTATCATCCATTTATTATAACGCGCAACTGATCTTTTAAGTAAACCATTATTTTTTACAGAAAACATAAGACCACAAATCACAGAGAAAATAGAAAAATCTAAATAAACCCCAAGGAGGAAAAAAAAGTGGTTTGTTTAAAGAAAAATAAAAAATCCAAAAATCTGTTTAATGCATCCCAGGGAAAAAAAGAAAATAAAGAGTTCTAAATGACATAATGTTTTCATTTACTGGAAGGCATATTTAATGGTATTGATAGAAAAAGCCAAAAATGGCAAGAACTATCAAGTGTTGCAAAAAAGATAATATCTGGAATTTTTAATGGTATTTTACGGCTGCATTAAAACTTTGTAAATGAATGATTTCTATAAAAAATTTTACAAACAACTCAGTCGTCCATCTTGTGGAAACAGCACGTAAGCTATGATTTGTACATTTTTGCTTTATAATCTAACTAATATTATTAATGTGAAAGTTTAAATGTTTGTTCAACTTTAACGTGTAAAACGGTGTAATGAATTTGGATGATAAACATGTAACACAGATTAAACTAAAGGGTGTTTTTTATAGAGTATTACAACTTTGAATTGGCATCACTGCTTTATTTGAGCTCCTATTTAACAGCTTATAGTTGCTTTTTGTTTAGTTTGCTTTGAAATTTCATTATAAATCGAGCAATTCGAGCAAATTGTTAAAATTTTTAAGCAAAATAATTGTTCTATTCGTCAAACTCATCATGCAGCGGGTGCTAAAATTTATTTCCACAAAGAAACTTTTGATAAAAAAATAATTTCCCAATTAATTGGCCACCAAGATCGTGTGATGTTATGTTAAGTTACTTGTCTACGTCGATAAATCACAAACAATTGAACATCTGGAAATCAACATTCGAAGAGTTATCAGCGAAAAATTACAGATTGCGCCTTCTACGCGTCAGCCGTGGCGGACACATGGCAGAAATCATATTTAAACATTAATTTCACAAAATTTTCTTTTCAAAAAATTGATTTTAAAAATATATTTCCTTGATTTATTACGATTTAAACTTGTGGCACTTTTACAACAAACGTCCTTTAGAATAAAGGGACAAATAGAACGCTTTGATAGTTTTTATTTTTGTACTAATGAGGGGGGGGGTGTCACAGAAACCAAATTCGTACGAAAGTGCAGGTAAAAACGTTTTCACTTTCGCTTTCGTACGAATTTGATTTCTGTGACACCCCTGAATATATATGAAATAAAATATTTTTTGTGAGCTGAAATGATAAATATAAAACCGGTACTCTTTTAAGTATGGTACTTTTGGGCTTTTTTAACTGTACGTTTTCTCTTAAGAAATTATCATAATGGATAAATTTCATAGACGGATGCACGTGAGCCATATTAATTATGTAGTATTTTTTTCTGGGTAAATACGGTACAAATTGGTACTTTTGAACTTTTTTTTTTCTACGTTGAGTTACAGTTTACTTTCTTTCTATGGTGTTACTTTTTTTAGAACATACAAAAGCGAATACTATTGATGCTTTTAGTACTTTTTGGTTTTATTTATTAATATGTAGAGGAACAAAGCCACCGGGAAAAAGCAACTACTGTTTATATTAGAAAGATTTAAATATACGAGTGAATGTTTCATTACAGCTTGACAAAAAAACATTTAATGGAACTGTGCTTTAGTGAAAATTTGCTGACAATAATGTTGGAGTGTAAACGAAAACCAACAGATTTGTGACCGATCTGTTCATTCCATTATATAGTATATATATTTAGCTTTTGGGTCTGCAAACAAATAACAAGTTCTATAAAATCGGTTATAAGTAAATCGCAAGTTAGTTTTTAGAAATCCAGACTCATTATGAGGACTTTTTATGTTCTTTGGCTATTCAATGCAAGAAAAATCATTCGTTAATTTGAGAATTTATTTGGTTGTGGCTCTCGTTATATTGTGTTGTTACTAAACATTGTAAGTTACTCGTATTTCCATAGTAATAATTAAACTATTCTATAGAAAATATCGTTTTATTTTTAACTCCTACGGATATTTAATTAATTCAATTGAATATACATGTTATTTGAACAAGGCAACAAGAATGATAAAATAAATATTTTTGAATTAAATTTCTAAGAATATAGTTATTCCTTACTTCGAAGCAATTTATATGAGCTTTCTTTTTTTTTTTTTTTTTTGTTTTTCTTCAGAAATGACCACAACACATCATAATAATATAGTGATAATCCTTGAAATTTCTCTAGCAGTAAATATATTTGTATGTTATAATTTTATAAATACACAATTGAATGTGACTATTAGACATGTTCATATTTTATCAAAGTTGTTGCCAAACTTTGGGAAAAATGTACAAAATTCTCTATATATAGTATCGTCTTCAAATGTTAATGTTTTGAAACTTAATTCAAATTGAGAATATTGTGTACTATTTTAAAATTATATATTGCTCCGCTAATCTATTGAAATCATGTGTCTAAAGTTTTGCAACATATTTATTGATTGGATAGCTAAACTTTTCCATATATTTCGTATGGTATATTATAGTAATTATTGTCTCATAATTGTTAAAGTGATGGATTTTTAAAAAAAAGTAAAACCTTAACATACGAGTATACTGTATACAACATTTATTATGTTTGTCTATTGATGGCCCTAATCATATGTAGCAATTATCATCATTCACCACAAATGGCAAAAAATATATTTTTGTTGTTTGATATTTTGTATATAGTGAATTGAAGCAAAAGTAAATCAATGAAATTGACCATAAATTATCTTTAGTTTATATATAATTTTTTGTATAAAGAAGATACATAAATACATATTAATGTGTGTATATACTCGTATATCAGTTATTTTTTTTTAACGAAAACAAATAATTTACATCCTAAAATATGGTCGTAAATTCGTTGTTTTGCACAAAATTTTAAATATGATTTAAAATTTCTTTTTTTTTCCTTCACAAAAATTTTTATAACTTTTTATATAAAAAAATTGACCTCAAGCTCATTAACCAAATATAAATAACTTCAAGAAAAGGTCGAAAAATTAGCAATACAATTTGATTTAATATGTAAATAAATTGTTTAAGTATATTTTATTAGTAATTTCTGACTTAAAACTATGAACATTTTTTATAATTCGTGAGGTATAAAATACTAAAAATATCACCAGCAACAATCTTTTTGAAGGACCCTATAAAAAAATTTTATTTCGTTTCAAAATATACTCTTCTTATTGAATATTGACGAGCTGGCATTAGCAACAAACAAATAGCAGCATAAAGATAAGCTAACCCACAACAAATAAAGGGCTCCATGAAAAATGGCCACAATGAAAATTGGCCCCAAACTAATAAATGAAAAATGGCCCCAAATTGAAAAATAAAAAAATGGCTCCAAATAAAAATTTTAAAAATGGCCTCAAAATAGGAAATATTTTTTTTTTTCAATTAGGACCAGCACTGAGGGCAAGACCCCTAAGTATGCAATACACTGTGCCAGAATACTGTGAGAGGGATAGGGTTGAGTCGTCTCAGGTGTTAAGTAGACACATTAACTTTGTTAAGCTGTATTTGCAGACTTTTTATTAATTGTTTTACTTCGCTGATGTTTTGGCTAACCGACGAAGGAGGGCGATGTTCTTGGAACAGCATTAATCGCTGTCGGAAAAAAATTTTAATGACCAGTGATACGCCTTTATATCTTAAATAGTCCGACAACAATTAATACAATGTCTTACTAATATATATTTGATAAATTAATGATGTTGATTGGCTTGCAGGCCATCAAGTCATTGTTTGCTTAGTAGTTAAAGCGCTAACCACTTCAATGTAAAAATTTTGCGGCCTTGCTTTATTTATCAGTTTTGGATCACTTTTACTAGTTTAGGCCCTAAATTTAAAAAATAAAAGTTAAAAATTAACCCAAATAGTAGGAAAAAACGATGATTGTGTTGATGTTTCCAATACAAAAGTTTGGGGCCATTCTTTCTTGTTTGATTTGGGGCCAAAAAATTTTGCCAAGCTTATAGGCTGCCAAGAAATGAGATGGAATTGTACCTATCAACTAATTGGTCCTTATTTTGATCTCAGTACGTTTTACGGCCGAAATATTTTGGATAGTAACTTGGCCTTATTTTCACATTTGTGTTTTTGTGCGTATCTTCTTTTTTCTTTGTTGTTTTTGTATAAATATTTATATGTATTTCTAATCTGGGCCTACCTGTGTACAAAATTTCAGTTTTCTAGCTCGACTGGACTAGTTCCCCCCTGGTGAATGAAACTGTCCATTTTTAGATTTTTATGGATAATTTCTTACCAAGACCTACCTGTATACCGAGTTTCAGCTTTCTAGCTATACTGGAAGTGGCCCATACAAGTAAGGGGCACCCTAGTTCCCCCCTGGTGAATGAAACTGTCCGTTTTCAGATTTTTATGGATAATTTCTTACCAAGACCTACCTGTATACCGAGTTTCAGCTTTCTAGCTCTACTGGAAGTGCCCCATACAAGTAAGGGGCACCCTAGTTCCCCCCTGGTGAATGAAACTGTCCGTTTTCAGATTTTTATGGATAATTTCTTACCAAGACCTACCTGTATACCGAGTTTCAGCTTTCTAGCTATACTGGAAGTGGCCAATAATATTGATAAGTCAGTGAGTGAGTGAGCCAGTGAGTCAGTGAATATGTACTAAAATATTGACTTTTCACACCTTAATATCTCGAAAAGCTTTTACGGTAGAACTTGGCATGGCGCACTACAGTGTGCCTAGATTGATATATTTCACAAATTAGTTTTACTCTTAACATATGCAGCCACTTCTTAAAGCCATTTTGCTTTTATAAATGGATTTGGTATGAAACACAAACTTAAAACCGCCATAAATCATTACAAAGAATTCTTCGAAATAACACCATACGGTCCAAAGTCTTCAATGAATGTAACCATAAAAAAATATTATCGAATAAATTTACTTAACATCTGTAAAGTTCTTAAACTAACAATGCGCATCAACACCAAGACACTAAGGTGCTGTTAAAATTGTTTTATTTGTAATTGTGGATTAAATATCAACCACGAAATTTTAATGCTAAATTCATATCGATTAAAACGTCAAAATCAAAATCATTAACATTTTAGTTTTCAAATCACGTTTTTTAATTTTCAATTGATATAAATATTATTTCAGAAAAACATGTGGCATAAGAGTATACTATAATCTCCTGTAAAAAATCAAACGCACGCACACTATTCACAACAAATATGTTGCGAAGAAGTTGAATATGTACATACTCGTATGTAGATATGTATGTATTTATGTTTTCCTGTAATCGAAATAATTCAATGAAATTTAAATTTTGCATCATTGAGGTCGTACACAAGTGTTACTTATTAGCTTTGGCGTTGATATTTTGCTGGCATGTTTGCAAAATGTGTTTAATACCTTGCATACAATTTGTTGTTTGTGTGTTTTAATTATTTATATTAAATTACGAACTTCACACAATTATTCATTTTCATTTAAAAAATGGGAAAAAATTCAAGAAGAATTTCTAAACACTTTAAATTAATCGGATTTCTTCGAATCAAGATAATAAAGAAAAATCGCAAACTGGAAAATGACTCAGCGCTGGGATTCATTTTCCAGTCGTATATCACCGAATTAAAGAGTTAAATTTAGTACTAAATTACAGAAATAAACTCATCACCCATTTATTTTTATTAGGAGCGTCAAAATATTACTTAAATAGTTTACATGTGTTAAAGACTAAATGACCTTCTTATTATTATAAAATTATCGATCAGCGGCCTTAAACTCTTCTAGTGAATAGATCTCTTTCCAGTTACCCCAAAAATGAAATGTGTGATTTGTATTATTTCATTAATGAAGTGTGGCGACTTCCGAAAATCACACAGGACTTTTCTGCTTTGTATTTTGAAAATTATGGAAAATTGTATGCTGCTTAGCCAGAACATCCACGGATTGGTTTTAAGTACGTTTGGGATCATTTTTATTTTTTTTTTTGGTAATCGTAGTGTTTTAAAGCAGAAAGTTGTATTTTATGCTAAAAGTGACTCTCCCTTGAACTCAATTCTTTCAATATTGAAAAGGATTTAGAACACATACTAATGATTTTAGCACTATCACAGATATTAGATTTTCCCTTTCCCGTAGCCATTAAAAAAAAAATACTAAAATATATTCTTTTTTCGCATCAAAATTTATTTTAAATAAATATGTGTATATATGTATATAACTTAATACTCATGTATTTGTGTATCTATGATAAGTATGTTTGTATGCCTGTTTATTTAGTTTTTCGCTATCAAATATATTTATATTTCTTTTTGCGAACAATAAAATATTTCACAGCTAAAATAAAGCTGACATTTCGGAAATAATCTTAAACACTGTCTATCTTTGACAGCATTACCGTAGCTTTCGTTAGAACTTTTCCACACCATTTCAAAATTTATTTGCTATTAAGATAGTAAGAATTACACTAGTCAACAATAGAAATATCTTTTGAAGATATAAGTAAGAAATATTTAGAACATAATGTGCTGAACAAAAACCAGTTTGCTTGTTTTATTTTTCTATAAAAAAACAAAACAAAGCGCGGTAACTTATTAAGTTGGGATTGTTTTTAGCTTTTTTTTAGCAAACAGCCAAGAAAAATAAAACTAAAATTATATTTCAATTAAAAATAATCCAGTTCGTTGATTATTTTACAAATTAAATATTTTCGAAAACTTAACACTTTTAATTAAATTTTACTTTCAGTTAGTTAAACATTTAGAATAAGTTATTAAAAGCTAAACTTTCCAAGTCAATGCATTTAAAAAGCTAAACACCATACAAACAATAACACATTGAGAAAGATTTCCAAACCAAAACAATTTCAAGTAAAAATGGCAAACGCGAAAATATCAAAAAAGAAATATTTAGTTTATTTGTGAATTGAATGGGAAAAACTACAGAAATTTAGTTAAATAAAAAAAATATTCAGTGGTTTAGGAAAAAAAACTCAATTGGAAAAAAACAATAATACATCATTTGCTTTGAAATCATAACAAGTTGCAAAAGGATATGTTGAAATAGTATTTCTGATAACTCATGTATGCTTTTGAGCAACTAGTTACGCCTAATTATAAGTCCTCTTGTTAAAAATTTTCTTTAGCGTGAACCTTCCGGAGTATTAAATAAACACACCTTACGGGAAAATAACATAAAACTTTTCTTCCAAGAATCAATATACAAGATATTTGTATAAATTTTTAATATAAGGACATAGAAAATTGTGACATTAATGGCGTTTTCTTTTCTGAAAAAAGTGTTGCATTTATGCTACATTCTTTAATTTTCGTGATCCATTCTAAAAAATATGTAACATATTTAAAAGCGATTTCGTTCCTTTCTAATTATGTTGCACCAATAAATGGCAAAATATGCAACATATTTTGCCCTCTACTATCAAGTCGGGGTGATATACTGCCCATTTTTACAACTTTGGTAAGTATCTTTTTATGCAAGTAAGAACTTTTATTTTTGTCATTCGATTTGCTTAAGCGAAAAAACTTACAATTAAAATGATAATTAATTAATTAATGTTAATTAATGTTAAGTCTCAAATATTTTGTACCATTGTGGCAATAAAAAATTTACCACTTTTCAAAGGTAGGTGCAAACTGTAAAAAGTGTTACACATTGAAAGGTCAACATTTTTGTTCAGAAAAGAAAACACCATAAGTTTCTAACAAAGAAACTAACTAACTTTAACGATTTTTGAACTCCCTTTTTTTTAATTTAAAACATTGTTGAGTTCAATAAACGATAAATGAATTTTTTTTTTGCTCCACAGTAAATTTTGTTATCTGAAATTTGTCATATTATTCTAATTCAAACCTTATTCAGTGTAAATACTTATCAAATTCAAGCCAACTTTTCAATGTCCAAACAGACTAAATTGACAGTGAAACTTACAAAAAAAAAAAAAAAAAAAATAATAATAAATGTACATGTAGATTATATACAGTCAGACAGTTTTCTTTGCCTTTTTTCATATATTTTACTGTAAGCAGTAAAATATAATCAGCTTTTATGCAGGTTTATATAATTTTACTGTTTGTTTATAAGCACGTGAATGTACGTACATGTTTGTACGTACATATATGTTAAATGTTCCAAACAAAATAATAAAATAAATAGATGCCTTAAGGCTTAATAAAATTTCTATCACATTAAATCCAGACACGTAAGTATTGACAATCAGCTTAAGTTTTATGAACCAAATATTATTTTGTACATATTCAACACCATTAGCCAATTCAATGCTGAGTCAAAATACGTAAAATATTTCACATATTTATTAAACACAAAATATAATATTTTATTTGAGCAAGCACTCAAGAGTTTATGTTTAAAAAAATTAATTTGTTTATTATGGGTTACGTTATTCTAAATGATGCATTGCGTTGTTTGCTAAGTACCAACTCATCAGTAAATCTTTAACACCATGCTTGAAAAGTTCTCATTTACTTAATATATACAAACTTCCAAGTAAGAAAAGAGAATTACTAAAACACATGCAAAATAGTGTGTTCTGTGTATAAGTTTTTAAACTGTTGTTGTAGTAGCAAATAAAATATGGGAGCTTCCAAATTAAATTAATCTCGATTAGAAAATAGTAACCCACTTCTGATAATTAGCAATTCCTTATATTTAAATTCTCTACACATCTTACAGTCCGAATCAAGTAATAATTGTGTTTAGTGTTCCATATTGGTTTTGTTTTATATCTCTTTTTACTAAAACACTTTATTTACATACTTTATATGCTTTAGCTGCAACTGAGCATAACCAACGGCCGACACAACCGTCCGTATTCCAGATGAAAGAAGAAAAAAAACTCTTTTGTAAAACAGTCAAGTCATACAAAAACCACAACTACAATTATTGAATGGTACATTTAAATAAATTCTCATATAATAAAAAAATAAAGAGCACACTTTAATGCAAAAACAAAACACTTTTCCATCAGCGAAACGTATTTACTAAAGCCTTCTATTTGGTTTCTTTAACATTCAGATAATTCTTTCACATCCAAACATTAACTTTCTTTGCAAAACCTTCCTATTGGACAATAAGTAGCTGACTGCAAAATAAAAGTTAAGTTAAATCGGGTGTTTTTTTTTTAGCTGAATGAGAGCTTTAAAAATCAATAGAAGACGTAGGTTGTTGTCGGAATGAAATGTGTTTTATAATAATATTGTAAATAATTTTATCGCATCTAGTTTTTATACATAATTTTTGACATTTGCCTGCAGCGGCTACGACTTGCACGCATAATTCCATCAGTCCAGTGTTTGCAATAAATCTGGTTATATGGCGTCATTGGTGGCTTGAATATGGTCTTCCAATGCTTCAAGAGTCAATAGTTTATCGGCATACACCTATTGCTTACCTCATCCCCAAAAAGTGAAGCCCAGAGGCGTTAAATTGCACAAAGGAGGGGCCAGTGAACACACGACCACCAATAAAGTGTTCACCAAATAAATTTTGCAATAAGTCGATTATTAAGCGCGCTGTGTGGAAAGTTTCGCAGTCAAAAATTATGTATAAAAACTAATTGTCCTTTGTGTTTAGCTGCCTAATTTTTGGAAATATAAATTTAATCACCATGGCTCGGTATTCACAGCAGCGGTTGCTTCTTGTTGATTTTGAGAAAAAAAAATAGGGACCAATCATGCCGCCAGCATGCAATCAAATAAATTTTAATAAATGTAATAGTTATTCGTTAACGGCTTTGAGGATTTTTTTTTTCACCCCAACTACGACCACTTTATTGATTGGCGTTGCCAAAAATTTATTTTTTATTTTTAAGTAAATTTACAAATTCGGAAAACTATGAGCCGCAATAGATTCAACGATATATTGTCAAACTTACACGTTAACGATAATTAGAAAATTCAAGAAATGAGTTGAATCACTCGTTTCAAAAGTTTTATCATTGTACAAGATAACTGCCAGTGGATAAATCGGTGATACTTTTCAAAGCTTGGAATGCAATGAAGCAGTAGAGAATATAAAGAGTGGTGCTTAGCTGACCAGAACGGCTACAAAAAAAAGTTTTCAATATATTAAGGTAGGGACGCTTCTTTAGGGAGAATGCATGCTGAATTTGGTCTTGGGGAAAATGTTGTTTTGGCAATGACAGAAAACGAGTGGGGTATAAATAAAATAGTTTTCTTGTATAACTACTACGTCAGTCTGGCTTCTAGAAAAATCGAAAACTGAAGGCATACTAGCATGGGAAACAGTACGTCATAATAGAAAAGGAACCCCCAAAAATTTAATACTGAACAAAAAAAAAAAATAAATAAATTATTAGGACTCTAAAGTGTCACGCTTCTTTAAGTGGATGGACAACAAACCAATATGTTTGGCATCAAACAAACAACGGCAATTTGAAAAACATTAACTTTTAAATATATGATATGTGGCTTAAGACCCGGCAAAATCGATGGGATGATTATATTTTGAGTAAAATTTATTTATGAATAAATAAAATAAAACTATTGAATGTATACTGGAGAAAGAAAATAATATAAAAAAAAGGAAATAATTATTTACATATAAAGTAATGGGCTTAACTAAAATCAATTAATAACCTACTTTTTGGTAACTTATTTGAAATTACTTAAAATGTAAAATACATTCGGACTACTGACTACCGCCTAGGACAACGCAATGTTTAAATAGTTAATTGTTTCCATTGAAAAGTACGGCAGGCGTTGTTGGTATTACTTGCCAAATAATTTGAATTAATTTAATAAAAATTAGCTTAGTTTCCGACGGGGCAATTAGAGAAAATCATTTACATGGTTTGTTTGTTTGTTTCAATTTTTTTTTTTTTTAACTTACATGCATTATTAATACTCGTACGCCGCTTATAGCTCCCAAATAGGTAAACCGATTTTAACAAACGAGATATATTGTACACTTCTGTGAATAAGTATTTTTAATTTGCTGTGGCTTTTGTTAAAATCGGTTGAATAATGTACGCATAAAGTCTATAACAAAATGTAGCCCTGCTTGTTAATTTTATAGATATTTTAGCATTTAATTTTTTTCACAATTATTTTTTCGCTATAATTTCTAAATAAAAACATTGTATTTATCCTTTATTTTTATGTAGCACAGTGGTATAAAGAAACTAAGTGCCAAAATATCATAAGTAGTAAGCAAAGGCAACATTTGAAATTCTACTTTAAAAAAATATATATTATTAAAGCTGAATTTTGTTTATGATGGCAAAAAAAGAACAAAAAAAAAACCAAATTCATAACAAATTTAAGTCATTATTTTTTATTTTAAGAATTAAATAAAAACAAACGAATTTGTTGTTTGAAAATTTTACAATGTTCTTTATCGCTTAATTTGCAAAATGTCCTTTTTTAATTTGCCTAGAAAATTATATAATCGTAAAATATATATTGTGCGGTGAGTTACATTTTTTAATGACTTCTTCTCTTAATACCTTCTGATTAATATTTTTCGTATTTTTGTGTTCTTTTTGACATCACATTTATATTCATATGATTATATTTTAAATCAACCTTCAACTTTGAAGTTTTCTTTTTTAAAAATTTCTTTTACTTGTGTGGCAGGATGTGTTATTCATTATTAAAAATTTAATAATATAAAATTCAGTACACAATTAATGGAATACAAAACTTTAAAGATGTTTCAAAGTAAATAGAAATTCATACGTATGTACGAGTATATATTTTTCTATGTTCTGAAATATATTTATATTCAAGACTGTAATTACATGTTGAAATTACTTTTGGTTTCTTTTATATTAAAATGCAACAGGCATGCTGTGGCAAAGCACAAAAAAAGTTTTTGCTTTCAAATCTTCAGTACTCATGCATGTAAGTATGATTGTATGTACGTAAATTTTGTTGTCATTGTTTGACATTTCACTGAGTATTAAAAATATTAAAAAATTTTTAATTATTCATATTCATGTACATAAGTTTATCGGATTTATTATTCATAACAATACTTGAAAGAAAAAATAATCTTGTTATATAAGAATATAATTAAAAACAAAGAATTCTGTGTAATTGAACAACTTGTAATTGAATTTTGTATAATTATGAATTATAAAAATAAGATGACTGTATATAAATATAATTTAAGTGTACTCGTAAGTTAACTGTTAGTTAAGCCACGTTAAAACTTGCGCAAATAATTACCGAAAAGCATGTGACCAAAAGGTGATTTAAAATTGTATATCCTTCAATAAAATTAATTTTTTCAAATACAGGCTTGTATTTTTAAGAAAAAATGTTTTTATGGCGCAATTAGTTTGATTTCGTTATTGCAAATCCCAGTTAAACATCACTAACCCTAAATAAAATTAGTGGTTTTTTTTTAACGACACATATTTGCAAAGTGTGAACATACTTAAAGAGCGATCTTTACCAACTTTAAATGATTCCATAAATTGGTTTTAAATTACTTAAATCAATTAATGATGTAAAAAGTAAAGTAAAGTCTGAGACTGAGACTGAAAAGAACACCACATCGGCACCTACAAAAAAAAGAAGGAGCCCGTAGTATTAAAAAAAAATTTACAAAAAGTACAAACAAGTGTACTAGCGAATCTATAATTTTCTAGGCAATTTAATTAAGTATTGCAGAGCTTTGTCAAATTTTCAAACAAAAATATTGGGTTAATTTATTAAATTTTATAAATAAAAAATAAATTACTTCTATATGTTATAAATTTAGTTTGAGACTGTAAAATTTAGATGTATCCTTTTTTTGAACATCATGAAGAAAATTAAGATCTTATTTGATTTTTTTAATTTTAAGCACAATTCTTGTGTTTCTTTGGTCACCATTTAGGATATTTTGGAAGTCAGTTTGTTCATATTTTACAGGAGAAGCTACATGTTATATATAAAATTCTCGTGTCACAATTTTCGCTAAAATACTCCTCCGAAACGGCTAGACCGATTCTTATGTAATTTTT
The DNA here is from genome assembly GCA_947311025.1 of Lypha dubia. NCBI lineage: Eukaryota > Metazoa > Arthropoda > Insecta > Diptera > Tachinidae > Lypha > Lypha dubia. The sequence goes on along the minus strand of OX371260.1, from coordinate 123,281,715 downwards.
TATACAATATTCAGTAAGTCTGAGAATCGATTACTATCTATTTTTCAAACCGATAGGGTCACGACGAGGGGGGAGGGGTAATTTCTAAACTATTAACCCGACAGATGGCGCTATGTTCGCCTCATCATTCTTTTTGTTGTTGAATGACAGATGGTGCTACGTCCTCCTCATGCAAGCGAATTGTCGTCGTTCGTATTTCAAACAGAACAAAATTATTGTTTGGTATTTTTTTCATCGGCGGTCATCGTCACACACTTACAATACATTCGCTTTTTTTATATAACACCCAAAATATGCACTAGAAATATTTTGTATGATAAAACAACGTTTCCTGGGCCATCTAAAACTTTATATATTTATCACTTTTTATGTATAATTACTCATTTAAAGCAGAGTTCATATGTGCTTACTCTGTATGCTCCTTGCAGTTGGTGCTCTGATTCACATTACAAAAAGCACAAAGCAGCACAGAGCAGCGTAGAGCAGAAACTTCAGAGTTTTTCAACTCGTTAACAATGGCATACTATCCCAAACTGCTTCTATATTTTTATAAAAATTAATAGGATTTTAATCAGCGGTGCAACAAGAGAATATTAAAATTTATGACGGCAAAAGAAGTACATCATCGCCCTTGTTTATTTCTACAATGTAACACACAATTTTATAAATTCTTTCCGATGAGAAAAATTTAATGGCTCAATTATGGATAGCAACCGAACTTCAGTTGCGTTGCCAGCCGGCAACTGAAAATTTGTGGTGTCCATAAAAGCACTAAATAGCAACTGTAACTGGAACCTCTCCGTTGCCAGTCTCCATCCGTAATACAATTGTCAGCAACTGGAATTCGGTTGCCATCCATAATCGACCCATAATTGTTTTTAATAATTTTTTATATCACTCCATTGCACTGCAAAGGCGCATATGTGTTCAACCTTATTAGGGGTAACTCCTATTACGGCTAAAAGTACACTACGTTTTTCATTCTCTTGGTTTTTTCTGTTGTGGGTTCCGAAAATAATAAATTAGGCATCGCTTTCTGTGTAAAGAGCTGATCTGCTCTTCGTTGTTTCGTAATCTGATTATACAAACGTTGTTAATAAAATAGTTTTTTATTTTATATTATTATTACGAACAAACGTAATTATTATTTGAACTGTAATAATGTATAAATAAGAAATTATTATTATTAGGCTTAAGTTCAGTTTTATTGAATTAATGAAAATTCAAATTTTTATGAGTTTTTATTTTTGAAAAACATTAGCATGTACAATCAGATTAGCAAAACGTATCAAGGCCGCTACACCTCTCATCAGCGTTCATTTGTCCATTTTTACAAATTTCGTAAAGTGGATACTAATTGGGAAAGAATATCAACTATTTAACCAAGTTTTCAAATGAAATGGAATACGAGAATTAATTTGTTACATTTTAATTCTAAAAAAAAAACTCATAGTAATTTAAATTTTCATTAATTCTATAAAACTGAAATTAACCCTAATAATAATAATTTCTCATAACTAGTTTTTTCTTAAAATACACGTATACGAGTAAAATTTAAAATTAACTGCCTAACCCACGATATCGAACGATGTCGATCGCTTGATTTTTAGACTTAAAAAATCTATCTTTCGTTCCACTAATAACCGATTTTATTTATATGTTCAGCTTTTCTTCCAGTAAACAATTAATTAGTTAAATAAAATCGGTTATTAGTGGAACGCAAGATAGATTTTTTACGTCTAAACATCAAGCCATCGACATCGTTCGATATCGTGGGTTAGGCAGTAAGTATCTATTGTTGTTCATTACATTATTGCCTATCGAAAAGTCAATCATAAGTTGTTTGCCAGTTACGGTTTTTTATATTTTAGGTGACGATATACATTTTCTTTCAATTCGGATTAAATATAATATTATAAATCTTTATAAAACATTATTAATTGTTAATTAATATCATCCTTATATGTCTCATTAGTCTGGCACGTATGTATTGAAGCAGATTATCACCATCTAAAGACAAAACAAGCCTAAGGAACGTACCTGAATGTCAAACCGAAATATCTCGGCACTTAAAAACCATACTGTTTGTGTTTATTTCCCAATTTTACGCTTCAATTGAATTTCCATTTTGGCACAATTTCTGGTTGGTCTCAATTTATTTTATTTGTCTGTTTGTTTTCAACGATTTCTTAAATGTTTGTTATATCCCTGGGAATGTAATCTGTGTCAACTCCAAAAAGATACGACAACCACGTAAATTCCTTCTTTTTTTTTGTTAAATTCACTTGTGAAATTTATGTATGAACAAAGAGAGTTGTTTGTTTGCATTTCTATTTCTATTCATACATATAAAATAGTTTGTTTGTTTTTAGTAGATTACGATAAAATATCAAATAGGATGTGTTGAATGTGAGCAGTAATAAGAAATCGATTATCTTACTCGTATATATAGCAATCAAACCAATTGCTCTTTGTTTGATTTACGTGTTAAATAGTGGAAATAAGTTAAAATTTATGTGTTATATTACATAAAACGTGTGCGTCACTGAATTTCCTCTTAATTGTTGTGTTCAAACTATAAAGCCAATCACTTAAATGTTTCCATCTAATTTTTAAGTTTAAGATTTAGCAATTAATTGCTTTTAAAACTTTGTATAACTATTTAACAATATGCTAGCTTTTATGCCACGCCCTAAATGTAGAATACACTGATTTGATTATTTAAGAAATATGTGTAACAGTCGCCATACACAAAAAAGGAAAAACCCATTCTACATTTGAGTATTTAAGGATAACTTTGAGTACAAGTTGTAACTAAAAATTGTTATCCGAATATTCCTAATATATACACAACTTTAGTTAAAAATTCCCGTCGTTTTTTACAGAAATTCCGAATAATTTTCCTTAAAAAATTTTTGGAAAAATTGTTGTATGAAAAGCCAATTTCAAAGAAAAATTCTGTCAACAAAAAAAAATTGTTCTAAAATTGTTTTACTAAGTTAAAAAAAAAATATTCAATGTTTATTCAAAAAAATCAGTAAAAAAATTGTCATGCCGGAACAAACTGTGTATTGATTCATTTCCTTGCTACATGGTTGTTGATCTTGCTATACACTTCTCGTTTCCATGGTGTTCTTCTTCTGAACCATCGATCTGGTATAACGAAACATTTGATGTCATCAGATCGATGGAACGTTCGGTTATGCTTCATTATAACAGACAGCCCACATTAGAACTAAACATTCGTCTTGAACCAAAAATTATATAATAACTAGCTTTTTCCCGCGGCTTCGCTCGCCTTGAAGCCATACTATAGTATATTGGATGGATATGGACGTCACTGTCGGTAATACAGTGCGACGGTATTACAGCACTCAGGGTTGGAGCTTCATTACATTGAGCTATTTTACACTGGATTAATTATACTGGCATAACATGACAGGTTTTTAGAAGAGGGTTGAAGAGAGCGGTTTTTCGTTGGCACAATTTTTCAACCAGCCTCAAACCCGCATTAACAGCACAAAACTAATACATACACACTTAAGAATACACAGATTCTGTGTTTTCTTTTTTACAGACCGTATTTAGTCGTTGGTTAGCTATCGTCGAGTGAACATGAATTTCAAAGAAGAAGTGGGTTGGTCGCGCCAACAAACTTTATGCATTTATTTTTTAATAAAACAGTATGAAACATTCTCAATTCATTTTTAATTTTTTGTATAGGTATTTTATATTTTTTTAATTTATATATAAGCAGATAATATTTTTTGTTAATAAGGCGGTATATGTTTATTAATTGTTAATTGATTAAATTTCTCAATAAATCTTTTAAAAAACATAAAATTTTTTAACGATTAATTATAAAAATTCTCACAATTTACTTAAAAAACTACAAAAGTTCTAAGAGAATCATTAAGTAACATACACAATTAAATTAAAAACTTTGAAAAATGTTGGCTAAAGTTTTTTTATTAGTTGGTATAGAAGATGTGAAGCAATTTAAAAATTTTTTATATTGATGTTTAAAATTTTCCATCATTGCAAAAATATTCAGTAAATTCGCTTCTTATACTTGAAATTCCTCCTAAAATAATTGCCAATTCGTCATCACTTATTATTCTCGCAATATTTCTGCCAACTATGTTCCGTAATGTGCACAACGATAGCCAAACTTCATATGAATAAAAAAACACTAACACACACAAAGCTGAGTACACGTATACATTATATGCCACATGAATTAGTCTAGTGTAATTTGGAAGGAACAAAAATTATGTGGCTTAAAAATTGTTCTAGTGTAAATATGCTCATTGAAAAACAATTATTTTATCTTTCGTAAGAAATAAATTTTTTTTAATAAAAAAATATCCTATGTTACTTCTAATAGCTGCAAGAATAAGTGTACAAAGTTTCATGATGATCGGTTTAGTAGTTTCTGCGTGAAAGCGCTACAAACAAACTTACATTCACATTTATAATATCAATAAGATTTTCTTTAAAGTTTAAAAAAAAAGTCGTTACCGTAAACTTAAGACAATCCTTGTACATATAACAGGCTATATTTTTTATTATCCTTTTAAATCTTTAGTTTTCATCCACCTGTACATACCTAAATACTTATGGTTGTACATGCATCAACCACGCATAGTAGCTTTTTTGCGTCGCATAGTGCCAATATTCTATTTTCCTAGGGGTATTGCTTGAATTGACAGCGTTAAAAAATCACGAATTGAAGCAAATTTATCGCAAGATTATCTCTAATTTGTATCGCTCTTCCTTTCGCGATTTATTTTGAAACTTTCGCAAATTCATTGTTGATTTGAACAGATGCCTGCCATTAGAGTCATACCATAAAGACTTCAAGGCTTCAACATGAGGTCTGCACTAGAAATAGCATAATGCGTAGGGCAAGGATCAATTCCATTTTTTAACTTTTGATGTTTTTAATCACGTTAGCTCCCATTTTTGAATGTTGCAGCATTATTTCTATTTTGATAAAGAATTTTCCAGTTGCTATTATTACAGCATGAAGATAAATTAGGCTCAAAAATAGATTCAAGTTCAGTAACTACATTGTCAATTTAAATTGAATTGAACAAGCATATATGTATCTAAGGTCCACTGGTTTCAGTATTACATTTAGTTCTATTATTTTATTTGTAAATTCTTGAACTAAGTGTGCCAAATGCCAAAGTTTTTTGAAGTGGGCATTGTGAAATCTACAAGATTTATATTTTATATGTAAATAATATTCACTAAAATAATAATTTTACTGAAGTTACAAAATTAACTACAAAAAATGGGTATTGAAAACAAATTGGGCAATTTTTAAACATGACTGCAGCTTAAGGCTTAATTATTAAATCAACTAGAATACAATTTTTAAATTGTTTATGTCATCTAACTTTAAGACTTTAAGATGGTTCAAAAAATTAAATAAAATTGAGTTGAACGATTTGTGAGCAAATATTTTTATTAATTCATACGTAAATAAAACTTTGAAGCAATGTTTACTTGGTTTAACATTTACGATATGCTTGAATTATTCGTATATAACACAGTAAAACGATCTGTTCAAAAATTGGTTGAAACCTTATTGGTTTTATTTAATATTTAGTATTTTTCTTTTTCATATTTTAATCATTTAATAGTATCACGCATTATGTGATTTTTAATTATGGTACTAAATTGCTTTCGAAAAAGATTTTAAAATTTGTAAAGTCCTTCTTGACATGAAATTTTTTTAGAGCTTTGATTTCGGGCTTAAATTAATTCAATACTAAACATCTAAGAATGACTTGTTAATAAAAAATTTCAATTAATTCGAAACTGTCTTTTTTCTCATTTAACCCTGCTGTTAGATTAAAAAAAATGTGCGAAACCTGTATTAAGAGACCATTTGGTCCAAATTACGTACATACGAATTTAATCCTATTTTCGCATGTAATACGATTGATTATTATAAACGTTATTACAAACCATTAATAATTTAACTAACAACCCGTTTATCAATTATTTATGTGCTGCCACATTTTTATAATAGCTCAAACATCCAGCTTGTTTGTGTTATTGTACTTGTTGGTGTCACTCAGCCACCTTGTAAAGTCAATTCACTTGGCTGACTTGTATAAAGTTGTGTGATTTCCCTTTTCAATTGTCTGTGAGAACTTAGCATACGTACACTGTTTTGTTTAGTTTGTGATTTGATCTTGAAGCCGTTGCTTATATGCTTTTTATACATTGCGAACAAATGGAAAGACGACGTTATTTGAATGAGGATGATATTTCTGCTGTGCTCAATTCAGAAAGTGACTCTGATATTTCAGACTCTGATATTGAATCTGATTCAGAAAATGATGAAATAAGTGATTTTGAAAGAAAAAGTGAACCAGATGTGGGGTCAATCAATGCTGACCCATTGTTTATAACAAAAAACCAAATGGTTTGGAGTGCTAATCCATTACAACAACCTATTGGAACTTCTTCTCAGAATATTATTTCAGTACAACCAGGCCCAACTAGATTTGCAACATCTAGATGCAATGATATATAATCCGCATTTTTGTGTTTTTTTCCACCTTCAATAGAAAAAATAATCGTCGAAAACACATATATTTATGGCAAAGTAAAATTTCTTGACAAATGGACAGATATTGATGAAGACACATTTCGTGCTTATATTGCTATTCTCATTCTTGCAGGAGTATATCGGTATGTATATTCTTGTTTCATTTATTTAGTAACATGATTGATGTGTATGAAAATTTGTACAGGACAGTGGAAAAAACGAAGATGTTCATGGCCTATTTGATGCAAATTTTGGTCGCCCAATTTTCCACATGATAACAAGTGCGCTCCGCTTTGATAATGTTGCAAGTCGACGACAAATTCGTAGTAATGACAAGTTTGCTCCTATTCGTGAGCTGTGGGAGCGTTGGCATATGCTTCTCCAAACGTTTTATAATTGTCATGAGAATGTCACTATTGATGAAGAGCTTGTTGGATTCAGAGGACGATGTTCCTTCCGACAATTTATGCCCTCAAAACCTGCAAAATATGGTTTGAAATTTTGGTTAGCTGTAGGTTCAAAATCTGGCTACGTCTGGAAAATACAGCCATATCTTGGGAAAGCGAAAAATGCAAAGTCTGAACAGAACCAAAGGCAGCGAGTTGTGATGGAGCTAACGGAAGGATTAAAGGGGCAAAATATAACAGCCGATAATTTCTTTTCCTCTTTTGATTTAGTGAAAAAATTACTTGAAAGGAAACTAACGTATGTAGGCACAGTGCGTCAAAATAAAACATTTATACCTCCAAAGCTGCTGAATGTAAAAAAACTCCCTTTGTACAAATCTACGTTTGCTTTCTGTGACATTGCGACATTGGTGTCATATGTCAGCCACAAAAATAAAGCAACAATATTGATAAGCTCAATGCATAAAAAAGCTGCGGTTGACGACAGTGGAGCGAAGAAGAAACCGGATATTGTTTCCTACTACAATTCAACAAAAGGTGTGCTATGATGCTTGTCGTCTACAGTTTCTAATAGTTTTATTTTTTATAGGAGGAGTAGATACTGCTGACCAAATGATTGGCTCCTATACAACAAAGCGTAAAACAAATCGATGGCCAAATATTGTATTCGCAAATATGCTGGATATATCTGCTTTGAACGCATATATACTCTTTTCTGAGATCGATGCTTCATGGGCGCCGGCTGATCGAAATCGTCGGAGACCAGAGTTTTTGCGAAAACTAGCACTTTGTTTGGCAAACGCGCATATGATGAAACGAAATAGATTACCACAACAACAGTTTTCGGCGAAGTTATTGAATGATATACCTCATCTTTAATTTCCGGGAGCTCATCAAAAATTGCTTCTTTTTAAGCGGGTATGAGAAAGCGGGGAATCTGTAGTTGTTGTAAGGCTAAATCTGACATAAAATGCTCCACTTGCGAAAGTTTTATTTGCAAAACAAACCGGAAAATATTTTGTATAGCATGTAATGAAAAACAATTTCAATAAATATTCTTGTAAATAAATGTTACAAAAGCTTGGTATTTTGTATTGAAATATTCACTGGACCAAATGGTCCCTGATACAAGATTAGTAACTTTTAAATTTTTTCGTACAGGTTTACATTAGATACCTTATATTTTGAAAATAATATTGTTACAAAAATAGAACACGTGAGTCGAAACCTCAAAACAATGTATTACGCCGTTCAAAAGTTATTGAGCTTACAAAAAAATTTTTGGACCAAATGGGCTTAATCTAACAGCAGGGTTTACTCTTCTTTTATTTTTTTTTTAAATTTCGTTCAATTCAATGTATATTTCTATATAAATGTACATTTTTACAAAATTTATGTATAAAATATTGCAAAAGTTTGCGAGTTCCCGCCTAAATTTATACATCAATTAATTTTTGACCATTTATTTTATAGAAACACGACACTGTGTGACTTTTTCTGCAAACATTCAGTCGATTCGAAATGACGTTTGTAAAATCTTAGTGCTACAAATACTGTAGAAATATAATACGTTTTATGAGACACTCACTCCCATGACATTAAATATTTGTATAATCTGACATAAGTGTTAGGGTATTCAGTAAATTAATAAATTCCAAATTTTATAGCAAATATTAGGTGTCCATATGAAAAATGGGTAAATTTTTAAATTGATTGAAATCTGTTACGAAACATCAAATTAAGTAGTATAGTATCCAAAGATTTTTAGTGCAACCGTATCTGGTTAACAATTTAAATTATTCCAAAAAAAAAATTTTAAATAAACTTTTAAAACAATTTGCAGAGTACATGGGTCAGAATATTATTTCTTACATCAGACTTTCCTTGCCTTTATTGGACGTTAGTTGTGAACTTAACCAAAAACTTAAGTTATAAATTTTTTTCGAACTGAGTGATTTTTAATCAAAGAAAGTTTAATTTGTCAGGCTTAAGATCGTTTTCTCTAAATTTAATTTTTTATAAATTAAATTACTATTTTTAATAGAAAAAAAAATCTAGAAGCTCGATATATTTGAACAACTTGTCTTCTAATTTTTCTTTGTCTGTCCGAAACAAGACCACGGACAACTGACAAACTAAAATTTCTTTGATTAAACTTAACCACAAACTTTGATATGTTAAATTTATTTTTAATTATATATGAACTACACTGAAAAAACTGTTTAACTAAATTCAACGAACTCCCGTTCCTTGAATTAAATTCTTTGAAATTCAACGTATTATACGTTGTGTACAAAAAAAAAACACCCGATATTTAGGTTTTTTGATATTTAAATTCAACAAGTGGATTTTACGTCCTTGAGCACCAGCTTAAATATTAAAATACAGAATAATATTAGAACTATATCAAAGATTACCTTTAGTATCCTTGATAATTTTATAACTAAAATTGCTAAACAGGAATTACCACAATGGTACAAAATATTTGAGGCTTAACATTAATTATCGTTTTAATTATAAGTTTTTTCGCTTAAGCATATAGAATGACATAAATAAAAGTTCTTACTTATATAAAAATATACTTAACAAAGTTGTAAAAATGGGTAGTACCTCACCCCGACTTCATAGTAGAGGGCAAATATGTTGCAAATTTTGCCTTTTATTGGTGCAACATAATTAGCAAGGAACGAAATCGCTTTTAAATATGTTACATATTTTTTAGAATGGATCACGAATATTAATAATGTAGCATAAATGCAACACTTTTGTCAGAAAAGAAAACGCCATAAATCAATGACTTATTGTAATACGTATGAGAAATATTAATTTACTATGAACATTGCTCATACGTACGGTTACCACTAGTTGTATGTAAAATCAATTCCAATGAATCTCAAAAAAAAATTTTTTTTATACTGAATAATAAATTATTAATGTAGCAGAAATTCCCGTTTCTGATTTTAGATTCAAATAATATTTTTATGCTCTCTCACTCTCTCTCTGAAGCGCTAATTGGTTGGAAAACAAATGGTGTTTTAACTTTTGAGAGATGAAAATAATGCATCAGCATTACTGTTATAACGCAGAAAAATGCTTAGCAACATGCTAATTCGATAGTCTTTGATGCAGCATTTTCTGTTAGAAAATAATGCAAAATACTATGGGAGGAAAAAAAATAAAGCAATGCCTAACATATTTCGTATTTGTTTTAACATATTAGTTTTCTTGGAAACCAGTAATTTTTGTTTGAAAATGATATAAAAAGTTGCTTTCAATGTTGAACTGAAATCTAAAACTGACTTAAATGAAAATTGGAAATGCAAATCTTAGTATTGAATTGTGATTTTTTATTTCACTTCAGTATGTTTGAAAAACATATTTGCATCAGCAAAATAATGTTGTTAACAAGGGATTATTGAAAAACTAAATATCAGTGAGACAAGAAGAAAAGATTTTTTCAATGAAGAGCCATTTCAAAGCGAAAATTTTTAAATAAACAAAGTAGCGAAAGGATATTAAATACTGAGTGAACTTGAAATTTAATTATAGATATTATTTCTTGATTAATTTGATTGTTATGGATCAGGTAACGTTATAAGTAGATCTTAAAAGTTTAAAACTTATTTCCTTGTACAAAAAATCTCAAACAATAAATGAGAAACACTAAAGCAAAGCTTAGCATGTAAACTATAATTTTTAAAAGTTAAAACTATTCGAAGAATTTATTTTTTAATTTTTTTATTAATCGTATATTTGAAAAAGTAGACTAAAATGAACCCCCTAATAATTTCCCCAGGCAAAAGCAAAATTTTTGTAGCACGTTGTTAAATAATTTGAGCATAAATTTTTTTTGTATTTTACAAGTATTTTATTGTGTATATTGTTTCAGTAATTTTCAACCGTTGAAAACACATTAAAGTACATAAATTGGTTCCACATAATTTACAGATGAATTCATGTATTACATTTTGTGTTGAATATGCATCAAAATTTATAATGAAAAAAAAAATTTTTTTACAATTTGAGAGTGGTCTTAGCTGAAGTTTTTAGCGCGTTGACTGCAAAGCAAACTATTATTTGGGACCTGGGCTCGAATTCTGGTCGAATAGTTAACAATATTAGCTGTTAACATGAACTCTATACACCATTCCATAAAGTGGAATTAAAAAGAAAATTCTTTAAATTTTGGCTTATAATATAAAACATTTCGTAAAAGAAAATATCGAAAAATAATAAAATTAATCTATGAGCAACATAGTTTCTCACCTAAGTACAGTTCGTTATAGCCGTACTGACAGTACAACGATATATGTGATTGATAATAATATGTTCTTCAAGGCATTTATTTTACGAATGTTTTGTATTGAAGATTTGTATTAAGAAGTGTTCTTTAAACATAAAAATAATTAAAATTTTTTTAAATATTTTTATATTATTATTATTACGAATAAACGTAATTATTAAATTACAGTCGAACTTCCATAACTCGAATCACCATTATCCCAAAAAAAACTTCGACTTACGGAGACTTTGAGTTACAGAATTTTTTGTCAAAGTAGAATAAAAGGTTTTTGTACTATGTATTTTTATTTAAAATCGCCTCTAATAGAAAACTACATAATTAAGAATGCATATGTACTCATATATGTAATTAGAAAAATTACAGTTAAATAAAATATTCTGAAATAAGTGACTGACAGAAATAAGTTACTGGGTTCTTACTCTTTTACTACATAAACGAAATCCAGATTCAAATGAGTTGATAATTGATTCCTTATTTTTGAAAATTATTGAGACCGTGCTTGCCGCGATACCATATTTATCAGCTGCTTCCTTTTTCTTTAATCCATCTTCGACGTCTTTTATAAGTTTATATTTTTCTTCAAATGATAAGCATTTTAAAACACGTTTTGTTGTCATAATAATAAAAAAATCGATTTCAACATTTATCATCATAGAACTGATACTTACACAAACAAAAAGAAACAAATTTGTAATTCCCCGAAAAAAATAAACAAAAATAGCATGTAAAATATATAAACCAGCTTAAGCAACGAAAGAGAGTAAAACAAACAAACTATAACTAAAGCAAAAACAAAACACCATTTAAACAAGCAAAATTCTTCAAGTTATAGAGTTCATGTGTATGTTTTTTGTTTGAGTTATGGAGAACTTCGACTTATAGAAGTTCGAGTTACGGAAGGAAAATTGTATGTGATTTGTTCTTTTAACGCTACTGCCAACCAAATTAGTTCGAGTTAGAGAAAATTCGAGTTAGAGAAGTTCGAGTTATGGAAGTTTGACTGTATATATAATTTATTTTAATTTTAAATATTTTGATACATAATTACTATTTAACTATTTTAAGTAAATAAATTATTTACCAGAGCTATCAAAAGTCATCAATAACTTTCTAACATTAAAGAAGCCACTAAAAAAAATTAAGAGTTTTTATTTCTCTTAATATTTAACGAAAAAAATAGCATCAAAAAACTTGGTTAATTCGATGATGATTGTCATTACTTTAATGTGATTTTTTATTCCCCAGAGAAAATTTTTTAAAAATAACACCTTAACTCTAACAAAGAGGTAATTTTTTAATATTATTTCTGTTCAGATGCAAAATGAAAAGAGAATAAACGTGGACTTTTTTTCCATTATTTATTCACCTTTTGTCTAATTAGCATAAAAAAAATTTATTGTCACATAATCGCAAAAAAAAAAAAAAAAACAAAACCAAGTTGTGAAAAAATGTTGTGGAAAAAACTTGTGAAACTCGAAAGACTTTCAGTTGTGGAAATTTATGTCATAATAAAAAAATAGCAAATTTGTTGAGAAAACTGACAAAGTATTTATCATAAAATATTCATGAGGATGGTAAATCATCGTAATATTAGTAATTTTTTAAAATGGCAAAAATAATTAAAACTGTAACAGAGACTAATACTGGAACAGCAAAATTTTATAAAAATGGTCAATAATATTATGGGTTGGCTCCACCACGTTGTCTTAACATATTTCTATTCGAGGCCTGTATTTAAAGAAGGTTCTTCAGTAGCCTCCAAGAACCACATTTGGCTAAACATGTATAAGATTTTCCAATAGGGATGATTTGATTTTTAAGTGACCTTTCGGCCATTTGTAATATGTCATGATTTGTCATTTGTTTTACATTGTATTGAGTAGTGTTTACAATTTATTTTTTTTACTTATTTCAGAAAGGTAATACAAGAGGCCTTTTGGCCTATAAAAACTATTACCAGTATAACAAATTTTAATTCAATTTCATCATGGAGAGATAGATATACGCAAGAACAACGTTTAAAAATTATTCAGTTTTATTATCAAAATAATCGTTCTCCAGTAGCAAGTTTTCGTGAAATTTTGCCCTTTTATGGTCGTAATAATCGTCCAAGTGTGCTCGCTATTCGTCGAATTGTTGAAAATTTTGAGCTTACATTTTCTTTACATACTATTCAAGTGCCAATAAGACAAAGAACCGCTCGAAGTAATGCAAATATTGCTGCCGTTCAGTCAAATGTTGCGGAAGACCGCAATTTGTCGATTGCCAGACATTCTCAAAAATTGGGACTGTCCCAAACCACAACCTGGCTGATTTTGAGAAAGGATTTGGGTTTTCAACCGCATAATTGTTCTTGACAACATTTGGTTCTAACAAGGCGGGGCTACGTGCCGCACAGCAAATGCAACAATTGAATTATTGCGAGAAATGTTTGTAGATTCAATTATTTAAAAAAATATGGTAGTGAATGGCCTCCAAGAAGTTGTGATTTAAAACCATTAGACTATTTGTTGTGTGGGTATTTGAAGTCATAACTATTTCGAAATAAACCAGACTCTCTTCAAGTTTTACAAGTCAATATTGAACGTGTCATTCACGACGTACGACTTTATTTAGTGGAAAAAGTGCTCGCAAATTGGGTTCATTGAATTCGTTCATACAGAAGAAGTTATGGAGGCCATTTGAATGACGTTTTATTTAGAACTTAATGGTATCGATTATCTTCACATTAAATAAAAAACGTTTGAATTTCTTTAACAATAAATGTGTTTTTTTTTTAAAGAAATCTTATTGCGCATCCCTCTCATTTGAATAAATAATGACGTTCGATTCATTTTCACACATTCAAAAAGAAAATAAAAATAGTGAAGAAATATTCTGCCAACTCATAAATTTTTTTTAGTACAGTGAATCACCTCGTTCAACTTCTCTTCTGCTGATGGTATAATTCTCGCCCCTATGTAGACATAGCTTGTGATCAAATCCTAGAACACTATAGAAATTCCCAAAAATAAAGAACTAAAATTAAACGTATGTAACGTTTTGTAAGTTTTTGCAAAACTTAAATATTTTTCGATCAAAAACTTTATATTTGGAACTTATCAAACAAGAGTTAGTTGTTTTGCTGTCAAATTATTATTGAAATACTAGAGTTCTGTTTTATAAACCAGTGGTAAAAATGTTTGTATGTTTACATTTATGTATATCTTAACAAACATACACAATTGCTTATGTGTATAACATTTAATTGTGTCTTCCCCCTTACTGTATTTCTAATGATTACTTTTAAATAAACAAGACCTTTAAAAGAAAAAAAATTCTTTTTGCTGACTTCGTTAACAAAAATTCCAAGAAATTGTCAAACTGTTATCCGGTGCTGTCAAAAAACCATAAATCTTTATTGTCAACTTTTGTTTGTGACATATTTGATAAACATAAGTGTAAAAAAACGTTAATATGAGCTGTTGTAAAATAAAAAAAAAAAAAATAAATCATTAATTGTAAAAAAAACGAGTATTTTAGGAGGATTCATATGACATGTAATGCTTCTTTAATTTGAAAATATTTACATGTGTGTATACATATTAATCTATTGTTATTAATAATACTTTGAGTTTAATTTATGATTTTTCATATTCAGAGAAACTGAAACTTTTTTAACTTTGTACAACTTTTGATTTATAAGGATAAAAGTATTAAAAAAATACACTCTCGTTCAGACGCATAGAATCACTGTTTTTTTAATCTTGAATTTTGGAAATTGTGTTAAGTTTTGGAGTTTTCTGATATATTTTGTAAAATTTTAGAGCCAACATATAATGTAGAACATTTTATCCACGCCCTTCTCCGATTTTGGGGTGTTTTTTACGATTTGATAGAATAAGTACATAAAATGTTGTTATGCTGGGGAGGGTTAGAGGGTTAATATGTTTAACAAAAATATTTTCCAAACATTTTATACAAAATTGCTGAACAAACTCTACACCTCTACACCAAAAGAAAACATAGTTTTATATACCGATATTCTGCAAGAGCAGCAAGAAATGTGAAACTTTAACTTTAACAAAAATTCTGTGGCAATCTCTTAAAACGCCAACGCACGTTTTTTTGTTTTGTGGTCTCCTCTACCAGGCTCAATTGTCAGAACACAGTAATTTTGGAAAAATTTAGAAATTGGTGTAGAATTTAGTTTTGTAACTTCTTCTTGAATATCCTTGCGAAATATTGTTTTTGAATCTTTCCTTTATGTTCAAAACACTTTTCTTTTCAATTTTCTTTTCACTAATGTTTTTTCGAAAGAGCTGCATAAGATTTCCACAAATTTAAAATTAGAAATGGTTTTAATCATATGAACGGAAAAAATTTTTATTTAATTTTGAGATTTTTAGAAAAATTATCTTTAAACTACTCCTTCAAAAGTTTAGTTTTATAATTGTTATTTTTGTAATCTAAAGAAAATGCATTTTTAGGTCGTAGTTAAGCTTTAGCTCTAGGTAAAATATTTAAAAATATATTGCTTACTAACAACAGAAATTCAAATGGTTTTAATCATCTCATCGTGAGTGTATATTTCTGTTTTTTTTTTTCGAATAGAATCCACCTGCAGCAAATGTTCCTTCTTAGTATACCACAAAAACTTGAACATATCATGGATTGTAAAAGAAATACAAGTTCTTCACAATAAATCTGAATTATAAATTGAACATACGGGGTGTGTTCAAAAATTAAGGTAAATTATTCCTTTTATTAAAATATATTTATTTACAGACGAATCGCATTAAAGAAAAAAAAATATTAATTTACTTGTTACAAAATTCTTTTTATAGACGTCTCATTTCAATTAAATATAATTCTGTGCCAAAAAGGAAAAAGTGCTTAAGTCGAGATAAGCTGATTTTGAGTATATATCACCATCGTTTTCTCCATGTTCAAAATTATCTCTGGTCAAAGGTTTATTTATATTGAACGATTTTTAAAACATTTCTGGCACAATTACTTGTTGCTTTTCTTTTTTCAACTAATTTTCTAATATGGAATAACGGCTTAATTTGACTTATAAAATATTGAATTTCAAATTGAATAACTTTCTTATGGTGGGCAGAACGATGTGTAAAAAAATCAAACCAATCGTGAAACGAATGATCAACTTTTAGTACAACGCGATTACCTTTTTATCAAACCACTTAAACATTTAAAACTTCTTTTAAAGATAACTATAAAATATGACTTAAGCACTTTTTCCTTATTGCCACATAATTAACTAATTATTATTTTCAAACATCGTTGCAAGCTTATAAATCAAGTTTTAAAATGAATCTATAATGAAAAACAAGTCAGAAATGTTTTACTTCTCATCCTATATTTTCTTTTTACAGAGCAATTTTGAAGTGAGTTCTTTTATCTTTTTATCGAAAATCTTGCATAAGCGAAACAAAGTGCTTGAAATTTTATATATCTGCTTAACTGAATTCGAAAGTATTTGTCAATTGGTACTTTGTCCCCCTTAGGTATAAATTATTTGTTCAAGCGTAGATCATGAGAACTATTTTTTTCAACACAAAATAATATTTATGATGCAATTTTGGCAAAATACTTTAGTTTTCATTCACAACTCTAATGGATTTGTAATAAAGAGAAGTAATTTTCTTTTGATTTTAGAAAATTACAAATTACATTTGTAGGATTATACTCGAATTTGTTTTAAAAAGACTTTATGTTGTATTTATTTAAATACAGATGACTTATTTTGGTTTCTTTAGTTTTTGGAAAAAAGAGTTTTTTTTAAACTCTTTTGAGATTCTACTTTAATAATATATTAGGATTTTTATATCCATTTTTTTTCTGTAAGTCTAGCTTTTATTGAACAAAAAACATTTATAAATATTCACAACACTAGAATATAATTTTATTAAAATACTTCAAATTTACTTCTCTTCTCACAAGCAGGATTTGATTATTAAAAATATATTTAGCTGATACAAAAATATATGTAAATATAAGTTTATTTAACATCATAAAATACTTATACTCAAATCTATATTTATCAATGTTTTTCTTGAAAAAAAAAATATATATATCATAAATTTTTATTAATAGTGCTTAGCTCAGTTAAGGACTAACATTTTCTTTATATTCGCTTTATATCAAATGTTACACACAATAAATTTTTACAACATCAAATTGTATATTTACGACCTTTGTGCAGACTATTGCCTTATATTCTTTTTTTTTTTTTTTTAGCAGATGTTTATAAAATCATTTTAGAATTGCGCAGACATGAGGCCTTAAGAATATAATTCAAAATAATCCTGCAATTGTTAAAACACTGTCTCAAATTATTAACTGGAAAAAAGCAAAAGTTACCAAAGTGAAGTTAAACATTTGCCTTTAAAATAAAAAGGTAGATAACATTTTTTATAATTGCGGTGTGTTGTGTTAGATTTTTCAATGGTCATGTAAAGTGCTTGAGTTGGAACTGTTTTTGATCAAACATACACTCAAAGAAAATATATCAAAGAAATCATTGGTCTTTCGAAATAAACCAGACTCTCTTCAAGCTTTACAAGTCAATATTGAAAGTGCCATTCATGCCATACGACTTGATTTAGTGGAAAAAGTGCTCGAAAATTGGGTTCATTGAATTGGTACCTGCAGAAGAAGTCGTGGAAGCCATTTGAATGACGCTTTATTTAGTACTTAATTGTATCGATTGTACTTCACATTAAATAAAAAAATTCTGAATTTCCTTAATAATAAGTGTGTTTTTTTTAAGAAATCATATTTCTCTCTCTCTCGTTGTTGGAAAACCTTAGTTAATAAAATGAATTACAAAGTAATATGAAATCATATTCATGTTACAGAAGATATCGATAATATATTTGGCCAAGATTTATTTGCATAATACTCGTATAAATATAACTGAGTTTGAAACATACAATTTAATCTTAGTATAAATTGCACTTTGACTATGTTTGCTTTGCTTCCTGCTTTTTCGTTTCGTGTATACAAATTTATGAAATATTTTAAGCGTAAAATACGATCATAAATTGAATTTTTTTCGAAAGTAAGCTACGACGAAAAGTTATGCAAAGTTATTTGATATAAAACATTTAATTTCATATAAATATATAATACTTATGATAAGCATACAACTTTAGCATTTCAGTATACCAAACAACTTTTGAAGAAACAAACTCTTCAGCTACCAAGTTTTAGTAACATCAAAATGTTTCTTATAATAATATGGTATTATAAGATGTTCATAATAGCATTTGTTTTTTAAATTATATCGGATTTCTGTTTTTTAAATTGTTATAGCCTAAGTACAAGAACAATATTAAGCTAAACTATTTGAAATGTTATTTTAATTTAAGTGCCTTTAAAAATTTAGCACCATTCAACCTATAAGCCTGGTAATCTAATAAACATTTCAAGCGAAACAAACTGTAACGAAATAGCTATGAAATAATGTGGAATATATCGTATTTTGCATATACATAACACGAATTGTAGTCTTGTAATAGTTGAGCAGAAGTTTTTCTATGCCTGAAATATTATAAACTACAGTTCTTTCATGTAAAATTTTGGAAGAACTTCGTAACAAGACGTACTCTTCTTATTTATTTATTTATTTATTATTTGTATTGTTCGCGTACACAAGACTTAATGTCTTATATTGCAGTGTGGAACTGAGTAATAAGTTGAACAAAAAATATTATATAAATTCGAAACAAAATATACATTATTCATTAAAAACATTCTCAATTAACTGGTTAATTAACGAATTTTCATCGTAAAACCTCTTTGGATGAAGAATATTCTTTATGAATAAGGTAAATAATACATACAAGAAATAATATATAATATATAAAAAATTTAAATCAAAACAAAACATTACATAAAAATTGCATATAATATATAAAAAATTATTAATTATATGTATGTTATTATAGCAAAAAAGAAGCAAAGTTTTAGCTAGTAAAGACGCTGAGAAAAGTTTTAATAATTCATTTTTGAATAGTCGTGCGTTACTTATAATTTGACAGCTGTAAGGGATCAAATTCCAGAGGGATGTTGCAAAGATAAAGAAATGCCATTTTGACATTAGGTTCTTGTACCCAAAAGATCGTATTTATTTATTTATTTAATCGCCAATGGATTATAAATATCCTTACAGGCTAACAATAAGTTAATTTAAAAGTATATTTAACAATTTCTTATTTTCTAATAACATTTTTAAATTGTCCTCAGACAAAGAAAAATCTATTTTAACAATATTATTCAAATTATTTAAAGTATTTAATGAACGTAGTACAGGTTCACGCATAGCATAATTGGTACAATGCGTCGATATATAAAATAAATTATTGCATCTAAAGTTTTTAAAAGGAACACAAAATTTAATCATATTCAATAAGTATTCACAATCGATGAAGCCATTAATCAATTTATAAATTTTCATTACAGAGTGAATAGTTCTCCTTAAATAAAGAGGCTTTAAGCCTAAAAGCAAGCAACGAGCATAATATGAGGTTGGCGACAAAAAGATTCGATTGTTACGAAGAGCAAACTTAACAAATTTCTTTTGAATTCGCTCAATTCTATTCGTATGGATGCCGTAAATGGGATTCCATACAAAAGAACAGTATTCCAACTTAGAGCGAACAAAAGCAGTATACAATATTCTTAACGTCATATGATCTAAAAATTCTTTACAGTTTCTTCTTATAAATGCACATGCAGAATAAGCTTTAGGAATTATGTAGTCCAGATGGGCATTAAAATTTAGCTCACAGTCCAAAACAATGCCAAGATCCAACATTTGGCTGACAACTTTTAAGTTCATATCACGTAATTTGTACTGGAAAACTTTACTATTGTGAATATTCGGCTTATGAAAGGACATTTGGTAACATTTATTTATATATAAAGATAAACTATTAATAGCACACCCGGAAGATATTCCATTGATACAATGCTGTACAACTTATTTCCTTAAAAATTTTGAGGTCATCAGCATATAATAAAAATTGGGAGCCTGAAAAGGACTTCCCAATGTCATTTATAAAAATTAAAAACAACAACGGACCTAAAATACTACCCTGTGGTACACCAGAAGTAGCAGTATACGGCAAGGACATACAATTTTCCAAAACAACTGTATATTTCCTATTTGTTAGATAAGACCTCAACCAATTAAGAAATGTACCATGAATGCCCATCTTATTAAGTTTGAGGCACAATATATTATGCGCAACCTTATTAAACGCTTTGCAAAGGTCCATAAAGATTGCATCAACCTGATTATGTCTTTCAAAGACCGAAATACAAAACTGATTGATGATTGCGCAATTTGTAGCAGTAGAACGACCATTCTTTTGCCCCTGCAGTTATCTGCGAAAGAAAGTCTATTGTAGAGATGTTTTGGTTGGCGTGTATATATTATCTTGTGCATTAAAGTTAAAACTCTTATATTAAGCAAATCATCAATAGAAATGCCATACAATTGAGATGAAAACATTGATATTCTTGACCGTATATTCAAGCCGTATACATAACGAATAATATTGTTATAGGCAACTTTTAACTTTCTCTTACTTGTGGAGTCACAACTAGAGAAGAGTTCACATCCAGACAGTAAAGTAGGAATCAAATACGTTTTAGCAAGGAGAATTCTTATCCTAATACGGGTGCTATACTGAGATGACCATAAAGTTCTTACCGTGGAGAAGGATCGTCCACGAGCATAATTGAATGATTAGACCAAGTAAGGGATTTATTAAAATAAACACCCAGATTTTTTGCAGATGTTACTATGTCAATTTTCTCCTTATTAATGTATATATTAGGTATAATATCGGATTGTCTTAATCTTTTTTGAATAACAATATATTTAGATTTTTTGGGATTTATTGCTAGACAATTCGCAGATGCCCAGGTATGGATATCATGTAACTACTGATTTAGTGATCTTATGCAATGAGTAACCATATCATTATTACAACTGGTATAGAGTTAAACATCATCTGCATACATTCTAACCTTGCAGTCTTTGATTATAGATGGCGGTCGTTGGAGTATAACGAAAATAATAGAAGTCCGAGTATAGAACCTTGAGGGACACCTCTAGACACAGGGAGAGCTTTTGATTTTTTGTTGTCTATCTCGGTATATTGGTATCTTTTGGAAAGATATGTTGACAATAACTGAGTTGCACAAGAAGAGAAGTTGAAGAAGTTGCGTAATTTATAGCAAAGAATATTATGTTCTACTGCATCAAAGGCCCAAAAAGGCGGTATTACCACCATCAACTTGTCTCCGAATATCTTCAGCAATATCAACTAATGCTGTTATGCATCCATGATTTTTTCTGAACCCTGAGTGATTTTCAGTTAGCATATTGTTTCGATTGATGAACCGAGTTATTTGGTTATGAATTATTCTTTCGAAAACTTTGGAGAGAAAAGGAAATATGGCGATCAGTCTATACACAGAACTGGTTTTAGCGATTTTCCAGTTAGATGGGAAATGACTGCATGTAAGAATTTTGTTAAAAATAAAATTAATAAATGGGAGCAGTGTGGGTAGAAGAACCTTTAGAAACTTTGGACTAATACCATCTGCACCCACCGAATTGGACCTAACCGACAGTAAACTAGATAGAACATCGCATGAATCCACAGCTTGAAATTTGAAAGTTGACTCTGAGTTATTGTTAGGGTGGTTATCATAATAAAGGGGATCAGACTCCACCATAGGAATATTTAAAAACTGTTCATTCATATTGTCAGCATCCATTGAGCAGGGCTCATCGATAGTGGTTTTAACAATTCCCATTTCGCGTATAGTTTGCCATGTTTTCTTGGAGCTAAGCGCAGAAGAAAATTGTTCAGCATAAAATTCAGATTTTAACCTTTTTATTAATTTATTTACCTTCTTTTTGGCAGTGCGATAAGCCTCGTACAATTCTATAGTTTTAAATCTTTTCCACCTATTACGAGTATACGCAAAATCTCTTTGAATCATAAGTTCCTTAATTTCGGTTGAAAACCAAGGTTTGCGGCCCTTACTGATTATCTTTGTTTTGAAAGGTACCTGCAAATCGAATAAATAATTAATATGGTGCTCAAGAAATGTTAGCTGATCATCCATCGAATTTAAATAATATATAATATTCTATTGAATTTTAAAAAATTCTAGTTCTAATAATCTAAAATCCATATTTTTGAAATCCCGAAATGTAATCGTCTGAGGTGGTTTAATTATATGAAATTTGTATGTCATGAAAATTAGATCATGTTTGGAGAAACAAGGTACGGAAAGCTGATCGTAGAGTAGAATGGTATGTTTGTTACATACAAGAGAAAGGTCTTAGAGTGTGTTGTTTGTAGATGTAAAGTGTGTTGGAATCGTCCTTTTAGGTGATAGAAGACCAAGAGGGGAAAATTCATTTAAAAAGTGTTATCTTCAAGTAGATTAGAATTGAAATCGCCCGCAATTATCACATCATCATACGTAGCTGTTAGTGTCTCCAGCGTACGTGGAAACCTACCAGTATTAATGTTTCTGTTGGGTCTATAAACACTTCCTACTAAAATTTTTCTGCATTAACTTCAATAAGAAGATACTGAACAATATTTGTGGGATCAGCATTTTCAAGATCTTCAAAGCCAGAGCTTCCTTTTGATTATGATTTAATGTTAAAATGTATGCCCTTTTCTTATCTGCAAAAAAAAAGCTAAAAGTTTTATGTTACTGAAATGTGTGTGTATTATTATTTATATTATTTGTTGCCAATTTTTTATAATTTCAATTTAAACCAAACTTATGACCATTTAAATGCTAAGGAGGCTTACTTTTAAAATAAATTTTAATGAATATCTACAAGCTAAAATTTATGGAGATATGATTGCATATCAATAAAGGATCAGATATGTCATTTAAAATTAAACATTTTGAACACTGCTCTTTTGCAAATGGCAGAGAGTCGTATTGCGTATGATTAGTGTTACATATGCACATATATCGTACGTATGTAGTATTTGTTCAATGTGTACATGTGCCATTACGTATTTGAAATTCTAATATCATTTAAAAACACTTTTGCCACAATGCTACTGTAGTACATTCAAAACAACATTTTAATTGTTCAAAATTAAATATTAATTCGATACTAATTAGATTATTTTATTTGTTCAATTATTCAATGTCACAAATGTTGAAAATGACTCATCACAATGAAGTAAAATTGATGCCGGTTATTTTTGTTGTTTTTTTTTTGTTTTCCTTATTTAGTCAGTTCAACAATTATATCGATCTTATCAGAACTTATTAAGTGACAGGACTTCAAAATTACAATAACAAAAATTTTATTTAATGTCTCTTTAAAATGTGAAATATCTTAAGTTACTACTTAAGGCGACAATAAATTTTAATAGCGAAAAAGTTAGGACAAATTACCATAAAATTCTCAGATAATAATTGTTAAAATTTATACGGTTTTCTAATTATTTCCCAAAAATATGAGGAAGTTTTTTTATTACGGTTGTTATATTTATTAGCGGCAAAAGTGTGTGCGACTTCGTATGAGTGATATTTGTGAGCACTTATTTGAATCATACAATAATTAAAACGTATACGTCCTCATGTCTTTGTTAAGTAACTTTTTTTATAGCATATTTTTGAGGGCGGTTAAACAAAACTTAGTATCAGTTAGCAAACCAACCATATAAAAAATATATCAAGTTATAATTTTTCATAATATTTTTAAAAATTTTTATTTATTTGTTGTGGGTTAGCAATTCTCAGCAGTAAATCTCTACCATTTTTGTTTGAAAAGTTCCAATGTTTAGTAGCGAATACTATTGATATTGTTATGAAACAAAAGGACGGCAAATAAAAGCCAAATGCAATAAAAAACTTGTAATCATAATTAAAAACCGCTTACAATTAACAAACATTATTTTGTGGCATAAATATATTTATTTACGCTCAATTAATTTAAGTCACAGCATTTATAAATAAATTTATCATAAGCATATTTATTGACTATAAAAGACTTAATTAAAAAACATGTTTATTACTACAACTTTATTCTTGTTGTAACAGTTTACTTTTATAATATCGTAGTATATTGGATATAAATTTGTGAATATAAGATAATTATTATAAATAAACAACATCAACAACCACAGCAAGCATAAATGATTTTTTTATTGGATATAAAAATTGTAAAATAATATTGGATTTCACAGCACATGTTTTAGAAGTCTTGTTAACAAAACAAAACCTATTAAATGAATTGAAAAGGGCATACAAACTGAAGTATCGCTTGTATGAGCTAAAAATTTTTTTTATGGTTTGAGGTTTATTAAATGATATTTGACGTTTGAAATAAAAGAGTTTTAATTGGAAGTGTTTTAGAATATTTCTTAATTCTTTAAAGTGCCTCTTCAGAATTTGTTCCGCCATGAAAGTCGCAGGAAATTTAGTTTCTTTTCATGTAGCAAAATATTTTACAATATCCTGTCATTCTCATTTTTCTTATTGGGAAATTCTATATTTTCATACAAACTGCTGGGAAAACATTACAAATGATCACATGTTTTCCTAAATAATTTGCATCACGATTAAACGAGTAATAGGTTATTTTTATACATTTAGGTATCAGCCTATAAATATTTTAGAACAAGATTATATTGAAAGAAAAAGGATGGTAAAAAAAAACCTTAATATACACCGCAGTAAAATAATTAATATATGGGTGTAACTTTATTCAAAAGATATCTAATCCTCATTTATTATACATCGATCTGAGTGCATTCTTTCAACCTATTATTTTTTTATATACAACTTGTTCGTAAACGAAGAAATATATAAAAATCCTTAAAGAGAAAAAATTTGTGTTCATGTTTAGCAAGAAAAAAAAGTTAAAAATGTGCCACATCATTTTACCGCTTACGGGTTTTATTGAAATAAAAAACTTTTGAATATTTAAACTTTTTTAAATGAATACATATAAATATAAAAATGTGTACATAAATCGTTAGTGAATAAATATATATATAAATGTATTTTTGCTCATGTAATATTTAACTTTAGTGTTTACGGCTTACTAAAGTAACATTGAGGAACTGAATACATTTTAGCTCCAAGAAAAAGTGCTACATTATTTGTATTTTTAAAAGTTAAAGGGTTTGTTTTACCATTTAATTTTAAATGTATTCAAGGTAATTTTGATATAAATAAAAACAAGTTAATAATGATTGTGGCAGGACCTTGCAAATATCAGCATTTCCTAATTTATTATATTTTTACAAGCAGGAAAGGGAAACATATTATAAGAGCAAAGATATTTTTCCTATTCTTTATTAATGTAATATCAGCAGATAAAATAGTACAAGTATTTGGAAATTTTTCCAAACTATACGATTTAAGATTATAAAGTCTAAAGAACTATCGCTGAAGCAATGCTGTCAACTTTTCACATAAGTCTAGAAGCAATGACCCACAAATAGTACATATATATGTACGTATGTTTCTAACATTCTAATAGTTTATATCATAAACATACATATATTCTAGATCTGCCTCCATTAAAAATGGTCCCAAAAACAGTATTGGTTGTTGTGAATAAAATTATTATCCTCAAGTTAGAAGTATGGACCCCAATAAAGTTTGTAATAACTTTCCGATTTTCCCAAAAAAAATAAAATGAAACTTAACTACAGCAAACTCTTTTGAGCAATAAAAAAAAAAAAAAAAAAACGTTGACCAAACTGCGAGAAAGCTTGATAAAAGAAGTATTTTTTAAATCGGTGCTTTTATTTATAAGGGTCTAAATATTCAAAAAAATTAAAAAAAACTAACACATTCCTTTTTTAATTAAGATAAAATTTAAAAAAATCTACTTTATGTTGCAAATACGTTTTGTAACCAAACTGTTTTTGCGGGTTTTATATGTCAATTATGTGTATCGGGTTTGTTTTTAGCTGCATGAGAACTATCGAAAGCTTTGTTTTTGACAGCTAATAATGTTACTCTGTATTAATATTAATGTTTCAGTTTGACAAGTCATAATGAATCGTTTATGGCCATAACAAACACTTCCAAATTTTGGAAAATCTTTTGAAAAGTCATTTTTATAACAGAATTGTGTTTATTAGTGAAGCCCATTTTTTGGTAAAATTCCTACGTCAATATGCAAAATTTGCATAATAGGAGCGAAAACAATTCCAAACCCAAGCCCTTAATTATTTTATTGCAAAATGAATTTGGTGAAAACTTTTTGCTAGAAGTAGTCCTGCTTACTAACTCTACCTTTGAGGGGACCAATAGGAATTTTTAAATGTATCAAACTTTGAGTGCTAAAGTATATCTTTAACTCTAACGCCCTCCCTCATCATAGCGGCACACATTGGGCACATTCAGCAGAAAAACTTGCTACTAAACAGTTTATCAGTAGCAGATTTTTATTTGAATAATTTTTCTAAGCGATGAGCTCACTTTTTTTTATCAAATATATAAAAAAAAATTTAATTTTTAATAAAAACTATTGAGTTTAATTTTGTAAAAAAAATATTTTAGTTTTATAAAGCAGAAAAAATAATTTATTTAAGAATTAAAATTAATTAACATTTAAAAATATATTATGAATTTGATTAAAAGGCCAAACTGAACTGTAATATCGTAATTTGATGAAATGTATCGTACTTTTTCTTAGCTACCAAAAAATATTGAATAAAAATTAGGGGCAATATGTATAATGGAAACTTGGCATGAAGTTAGCATAAGTGACTTAATTGAACTACCGTAAATGAATAAAAGAAAAAGCAAACTAGCAATCTAAAATTTGCAATATTTGATTTCATATCTGACGAAATTTTATTTAAAAACAGCTTTTGAAATACAAACATTTAAGTTGCCCTCGTCAAATTTATGTGTAACCATTCAAAACATTATACAAATAATTTTTGGTCTTTTGTTTATTTAATGTTTGCATTTGTTGTGACTCTAAAAGCATGATTGTATATTAATGGTAATTCAGAGTGAGGTGCAAATGGTCTTGAAAAAATGCAAGTGCAAATAATCAAATATAGCAACAGAAAACACAGAGTTCGATATAGATTTCACCAAAAAGCAATAATATTTTGCATTTGCTTTTTCACATGACCATTTTGCATTACACACTGAACACCACTATTCTTTTTTGTTCTGAAACAATTATTTACACTCTTTTAATTATTGTTTATTTTCTTAACTCTCAAATTCTAGATATAAATAAAAGAATCGTGTTTCTTTCGACACAAAGATTCTTTTCTTATTACTGACGTTTATGTAAGTAAAATGTTTTTGATTTGTTTATTTAATCTAATTGGCATTTTAAACTTTACTAATTGACTGTAAGTTAAATTATTTATCTAGGTGAAACGTTTAGCTTTAATTAAAACAGCACGTTTACCAAAAGCCATTAAGTTATTTTAAATATATTATCTATTCAGTCAGTTCAATTAAATTAACTTTTAGTTTGTTTTCGGTAATGTGCGCTATTCATTTAAATAAGCATGATCAGTATTGACAGAATGTCTTGATAGTTTTTTGACACAATTTCTACTACAGTTTTTAACAACAGTCAATTCTATATAGTTTCGATTAAACTTGTTCTTTATTGAATAGACTTTACCTGGTACCCGCATATAGAGAACACAAAAATGCATCATTATTTTTGAACATCACTTTTACTTTAGATTTTAACGTGGTTGAAAAAAAATTATAAAGAATACCACTGCATTTTACATTGAGTTGTGTAAGCAAATACTAAAAGGATTCAATTTCTTGATCCTTTAAAAATTGAAAATAGGAAAATAAAAGAATTTGACTTTTCAGCTGCTTATGTATATTTTATCATAAACTTATCTCAATGCGTTTCGACAAAACTAGTTAACAAAAATTTGGTTTACAATTTATTATTGTCGAATTGCCAGACTAAGGCTGTTAAGAGCCTATTAAACCAAATTAAATAGTCTCAATAAAATTAAAACAGTCTGCTGTAATAAAAACATGATAAAGTTTTTGTGAGAATTTCACCTTTACTAGACTTTATTTCTTAAAAACCTTTTAACATCAAATTGAAGAGAAGTCTGGCTGTATTGTTCTTTTTATATTTTTTATAATTTCTAATAAAAACATTTATTGTCAGATAAAATACAAATATAATTTTAAAATCTAAAAATGTTTATTTGTCTGCTATTTTTAAATAATCGTGAATAAAATTTTTTCTAGGCTTTTGTTTTGAAATGTTGTTTCGACGCCCGTAAACACCTTGAAATAAACTCAAGTATTAAAAGAAATATTTTGCATATGTACGAGTGTATGCATGTTGCCAGGCAAAGTACACCTTATAATTATAATATTTTAATTTCATTTTTACACCTTTTTTCTCTTATTATTATCTGAAGTACGTGTGAAAGTTGTTCTTGGGTAATAAAAATTGTTTTTAGTATATTTTACTCATAAAGAAATAAGTAATAAAATCTGTGAGAGCCACAAAATGTATTTCTCATGACTACATTTGGCTTAGTTTATTAATATCGTTTAGTTACTTGAATTGTAAAATTTTCTATAAATTCAGATAATAACAGAAGATAATAATTCATATTCTTTATTTAACGCTGCAATAAAAGTTGACCATTAAATAATGCTTTTGATGGAGCTCGCGTTTAGCTTAGATTCTCAAAGAAATGGAAATAGTCAGAAGATGTCCTTGAACACAATTAATTACTTTCTTTTACGTCAGTATTTATTTCCAGATTTTTTTAGTTTTAGTTTTTTAATCCTACTTTAGAGGTTGGTGTTGGCTGAAGTGGTTAGCGCGTTGACTACTAAGCAAACAATGACTTGGGGCCTGGGTTCAAACCCTGGCCAGAGCAAGTCAATCAACATCATTAATTTCTCTAATGTACATTAGTGAGACATTGTATTAATTATTGTCGGACTATTTAAGTGATGAAGGCATAGCACTGGTCACTAAAATACTGTTCCGACAGCGATTGATGCTGTTCCAAGCTACTGTACACAACATCACCCTCCTTCGTCGGTTAGCAGAAACAACGTCGAAGTAAAACAATTAATAAAATGCCTGCTATAATACAGCTTAACAAAGTTTATGCGTCTACTTAACACCATAGGCGCCTCAACACTGCCTTAAAAATTACCATAACGCGCAAAGCAGAGTTGTGAAAGAGTTAATTCTTCTAAATTTTTATCATCTATTTCTCTACCCTATCCCTCTCCCTGAGTTCCAGCACAGTCTACTACGTAGGGGTCATCCCCTGAGTGCTGGTCCTATTAAAAAAAAAAAAATATTTTTATTTCGTTCAAGTCATTTGAGTAATTTCTTTATTAAATTTTAATGCAGTTCATCGAAAGTTTTGTAAAAATTACTTGACTTTTTATTAATTTGTATGTAAAAAAAAACAAATAAATCATATTTTATTAATGTTTCATATTTTTCTGTTATAAAAACTAAAAGAGAATGAACAATATTTGTGCTAAAGTTATGCAGTTTTTTGCCTCTGGGCTTACGGACTGGACTGCGAAATGTTTGAGATTGATTTTAGCAGGACACTAGTAACAATGGATAGGGATTTTTGGATCAAAGGGGATATAGCCATCCACGTTGGCAGACAGGCGGCGCTAAAAGTTTTGAATCGACATAGTGTCAAATCAACAGATATTCAGAAAGTGTAGGCGAGCTTCAATTTGCTTATGAACAAATATAGTGTTCGGCACTAGATGCATAAGATAGGGACTTCTATATATATATATATCAAATCCCTCCTGGACCATGTGCCAAAAGGTTGGCTGGGAAAAATCTGCTCTTCTACTGGGAATGTATATATGTTTTGAGAGTCCTAGTCGATGCGTTAACTGGCCATTGCTCGGTCAGAGCGAGGACCGGCAGATTGCAAAATGGCTCTCCGTAATTTTGTAGAATATGAGGCGATAAAGAGGAACTTGAAAATATTGAGTATATCATTTGACGTTGCTTTAAGGTTCAAAACCTTAAGCAAATATTTCTGAGCAGACGTTTTCATGAGACTATTAGTGATATCACAAAGTTCAAACGTAACCTTGAAAGAAGGGTGTTTCTTAGAGAAATTAAAATACTACATGAAATATTATAAGGACTTTTTAGTTTCTTCTTAGGTGTTAGAGTTTAAACAAATTAGTCAACAAAATTATTAGCTGATGGGAACCACAATGGCTACAATTGAATCTCCGATTTGATGAGTGATACAGACTACCCTGTCTAAAATAATCTAACGTATGCAGTTTGATCATTTAAAATATAATTTATATTTATATTATAGTAATTAGTGGCTGGTAGATCGCAATGCGAGCATAGTAGTCCGGCGGTTGTCGCTTGGATTCCGGCCAGAGATCCTGGGTGTTTTCTGCAGACAAGCTTATCGCTTTGCGGGGTTGTGTTTGTTTAAGAAAAAAAAAAAAAAAAGACTTGCAAGGATATACAGGCAGATAGATTAGTTAACACACAACAGGAGACATACAATTTTTAGAGACATAAAATAATACCAATTTCTTTTCTATAATTATACATAATTTCTACTCATCAACTGAGACTGATTTAATTATCACACTTACGGACAATCAACAATAGCTTTTATTCTATGGTATGTCCTGGTTTGCCTTAGTGTTTCATTTTACAAAAAAAAATATTTGGCAACCGATATAATTAACCACTAAATTAAGTTGAATTTTATAAGACTGCAAGAAGATTTTTTGGCAAAGTATACCAATTATCAGGAACGACAGTAGACCATGTGAATGTGTACCACAATTAATTGTTAATTTGCCAGCTTTAATGCAAAAGCCTTCTGCACGCACACTTGGAAATAAACATTTTTCTTCTTTATTAAATGTAGATTTAGTTGTTCGTTACACCAAACACACAGAAAAGTAAATAATATATATAAATTTTTCTTTTAAAAACAATTTTAAGTGCTTGTTGGCATGTCAAGACAAAACCAACATATTATCCACGGAAAGCCTCATATAAACATTTATGCATGTGAACAAAGTGTGACAACTTAAGGGCAAATATTTTGATTTATTTTGGGAAAACAATTATTAGATCTTACAAAATTTTTGTAAGAACAAACAGTCAAATAAAAATATCTACCTTTAGACAAAATGCTTCAATAAAAGATTTTTACGGCTGATATTTTTTTGGCTGCTTTTTACGACATGCCTCGTGATTCTCTAAAACTACCACTGATGCTGGCTGATAAAAACTTTAAAAAATTATGTTGCTTCCTGCTGCGAGAAAAGAGAAAAATCTTTATAAATTGCAATATTTTTAAAAAGCCAAAATTAAAAAAAAAAAAACAAAAAAAAAAAATTTAAAAAAGGCAAGAAGTTTGGCAGAATTGCAAATTTCGCGAAAAAGCGACAACTTGCGAAAAATTATTAAATATCAATAAAGCCATAATATTAAAAAAAAACGCTAATGGCTCAAAATTGACGACGAAATATGGAATAAGCGTGAAAGTAATAGTTTTTGTGCAATTTGCAAAAATGTTTTGTTAATATTACTTTTTGGTTGACCAACTGCAGAAACAAATTTATGTTTTTTGATGGTTTTTTCTAATATTTTGTTAAGTAAAATATTTGTTCAAGTGTGACCACGGGGAAAATATGATTTCCCATGTTAGCACCTGCCGTTGTTTGACAGCTGTTTCAACAAACAAAATGGGAAAATAAATGTGCGTAGTGAGACCGGCCACAAAACAAGTTGTGTATTTATTTACCTAAATTTTTGTTAAACACGAACCAACATATTTGGAGCAAATGTTTCCCCAATGTGACCGCACCTTTAATGAATAAATAACATTTTACGTAAATTATAGATTATTTCCATTAATGTTATATTGAATGTAAAGTTCTTATTAAATTAATTAAAATTTCAAAATATTTCAATAAAATTAAAACAGTTTAATAACAAAAATTATTTTATGAAAATTTATGATTGTGATATGTCAGTTATTTTCAGGACTAATGTCGTAGTACATGCCTTAAGGCATTAACCTGGCAGCAGTTGTCCTTTGCCATGAGTCAAGTTTTGTATTCACCACCATTTCATAAAGATCACCTATGTTTCTCTATTTCTTATGAATGGATAGCACCTTCATACATGAAGGCCTCATTAGAATGTTTGGGCTATTAAAATTTTTATTATTATAGCCACTAAAAGGGTACACCCAAGTTTAAATAAAGAATAAACAGAAAGCAAGAAACCTATTAAAAAGGTAGAGAATAGCGCTATTTTTTTCAAATCACCCGAAAACGAAACATAAAGAATCTTTTATGATTTCTCGAAATCCAAGTAGTCATGTGAATTAGGTAGCCAAAGATTTTGGTGACCCCACCAAGAATCGGTCACAGTATCAACAATCATATTAAGGATAACACAAATTCCACCATTACATTCAATCTCAGATCAATATATAATACTTTTCGTGAACTTGGAATAGAGTGTAGCTAAGAAGACTGGTCACATGTAATGCTAGCATTTCCAGTAAAAGCTGCAAAAGAGAATCCTTTTAAGTTAAATTTATATCAACTGTTTTCTTGTTTGAGAGAATTTAGGTGTTCTTTAACTTGACTCACAAATGTGACTCTTCTTCAATATTTATAAGCATCCCATTCGCTCCACTTCCAGCTTAGACTCATTTAAAAAAGAAAATGAAGAAATAGTTTCTTAACAGGAAGCCCCTAATACACACACCGTTTTGTTTACTTTGTTGCATGAATACTTGCTTGCTTGCTTGCTTGCTTACTTATAACTCTTGCATACGAAAATGAATAAATTAATGTTTTTTTTTTGTTTTAAATTGATTTGAACAACACATGAATAACATGTTGTTCCTTATAGTTGTTCATTCGTTTGTATACAAGATATAATTTGCTTTTGGACACTTCAAAACCTAAAATGCAAATTAGTCAACGTTTGAAAGTTTGTGTTGCAAATTTTGTTAGCATAATTTGTAATTAGATGTTAAGACCAATTCAGATTTGTTGTTGTAGTTGTTGTTGAATAGTGT
The DNA here is from genome assembly GCA_947311025.1 of Lypha dubia. NCBI lineage: Eukaryota > Metazoa > Arthropoda > Insecta > Diptera > Tachinidae > Lypha > Lypha dubia. The sequence goes on along the minus strand of OX371260.1, from coordinate 123,248,316 downwards.
TCATATGCAACACATTTAGGTGTACTACATACAATTCAATAACTACTATGGTCAAACTTTTGTAATTAGTTAAATTAAATACAATCAATTTAGGTCCAAGATATTTTATATTTGAGTACTTAAGAACATTTAATTTTTATTTAGAACGTTCTAAATTTAAATACTTGAACAGCAGTATTCTTACAATAAAAAATGGTATTTTAGTTTGTCTTTTACACAACTCGTTATTGCCTTTCAGATTACGTACATATTTATGTACGGAATTACATATGAACATTAAAAAAGGCCTTCAACACACTTTAACAAAACAATAACCATATTGCGCGTCAAAAGAAATGAAAAACTGCAATAAATTATAGAGTTCCTTGTGTTCAGATCTCAAAGACATAAACACTATTTAAATGCGCAATTTTCGTAAAATATTTAAGGCAATTTATTATAAATATATATACCACCCACCAGCAAAGAAAAAGAAAAGTTTTAAGAAATAATTGGAGCGTAAAAATAATACAACATGAATGAATGAAATGTATAAAATTATAACAAAAATATATATGTTTAATATAAGACCACTGTAGCTTTATGTTTGAGCATAATAACTGCATTAAAAATGAAACAGATATAACGATTTCTTTTGTTTTTTCTTTTTTTTTTTTCTTTTTGTAGAAAGAACTACGAGTACGTGAGTTGATTCATTTGTTAAAGAATAAGAGTAGCCTTTAAAAAGTGTATACAATTTTTTGTTTTTTGCATGACACGGGTAAGCTGTTCAAATAAGAAAGCCAATATACTGGTAAGTAATTAATTTATTTACAACTTTTTAATTTGAGAGAAAACATCTTATTAAAAATAGCACAAAAAATAGCACAAGCGACAGTAAATCGCCATGTGATTTATTTTAAACGATTTTAAACAAAATAAGGAGATTACCAATTTCTTTATATTTTTGCATTTTTTCAATGTTTATCCCCTCTTAACTTTACAATTTGCAAAAAGCGTTTTCAAAAATCTTTCTTAGATTGCTTATAGCTTTGTTGCAAATTTTTTCTGCCAATCAGAAGACAAGTTAATCTACGAAAATAAATATTGTAAAAATTGTACATATGAAAAGTAATATTATCAGGCTCAAGTTTAGTTTTATTGAATTAATGAAAATTCAAAATTACTAAGAATTTTTTATGTTGAAAAATATTATTATATATATCCAATCACTTTTTAGCAGTACGTATCAGTACTGATTTCAAGGCCGCTACACCTCTCATCAGCGTTCAATTGTCCATCTTTACGTTAAATTACAAAGTAGAATAATTTGATGATAACGGACTATGAGTTTGTGTTGATTATTAGTAATTTCCAAACTGTGATGAGGGAATTTCGTACTAACCAGCACTGTTTCAAGGTAGAATAAAAATTGAATTATAAATTAATTCTCATATTCTATTTCTATTGAACACTGGTTAAATAGTTGATATTCTTCTCAATTAGTATCCTCTCTACGAAAATTGTACAGATGGACAATTGAACGCTGATGAGAGGTGTAGCGGCCTTGAAATCAGTACAGTACAGTCTTTTACCTTCTTCTGAACCTTCCATCTGCTACAACGATGCAAAGCATTTATTAATTTGCAATTGATGATGTAGCGAATATGTTTCATTTTTAGAATTGTCAAAAGAAAAATATTTTTATACATTATCGGATAAGCTCTAAAAAGTTTAGCCAAATAGTGTTCAAATATTTCTATTGTTTATTTTGGAAACTGTAATATCAATGCTTAATTAAGTGTCACACCTTCTAACGAGTTAACGATATAGAATACAAAAAAGGCCTACGTATGTATGTGTGCATGTGTAATTATTTGCGTTAAGCCTTGCAAGGAATACGAAAAATATTATTATTGAATTTGCAACACTTTACTCTAAGCGTTTGTTTTAAAATGGCAAAAGTTAAAGTGCAAAACGTGTTATGCATTGGAATGAAATTGTTATTTTTCAGCGGTTTTTGTGATGATATTTCGTAGTTTGCATGGATGGTTTTTGGTATTTCCTGCATCCTTTTCCTGCCCGTTTGCATATTAATATAAAAGTGTACACAGTCGCTTCCCTTAGCGCCAGCAATTTTGTTTACTAACTTTTATATGTGTGTATGTACTGGCAAATATTAGGGTACTTCAATGTATAGACGAATTAGATTTCTCGTATCAAATTTGATTAACTGCATAAAGAAGTTATATTTGTGAGTGATCTTCAAGTTGGTGTAAAGGGCAAGGAATTCATTTCCAATATAAATTTTTTTTAGCTGAATGTTAAGTGGCTTCCTTGTTTAATTTCTTGCTCCAGCCTTATATTATTAGTCGTATTTCCAGGCAAACATGTTAGCCACTACGAAAATTCGCATTTTAGGCACTATCTGTAACACCAAAACACTACTCATCTTTATAATTACGCATTTGCCAAAAGCACAAACCTCTGGTGTCTGTCGCTTCTCAATTTTTTTTGTGTGTTTAATTTTTCAAAATATTATTTGCTAAAATTTATTATTTAATTTATTATTTTATGGTGAAGGTGTAGCTTGGCAAAGGATCAACTATAGTAATTTGAGTAGATGAAGGAATCTAAAATCATTCGAATATGGATAAGCATCTTCGATCATAAAAGAGTTGTGTTTTCGGAATTGTGAAGCAGGCCGTTACAACTTTTCAAAACAATCATCTTAAAATTAATATTTATTGTATAAATTTTTATCCATGATGTAAGAAAATGTTTATAAATTTTTTATTTCTCACTTCATGCAATTTGCTGCTTTCTTTTCCAATTAAATATCGCACTAATAATTAATATTTCTGTGCTTTTTTTTTCTTTCTTTTGACGTGTGAGGTAGGATTTAAAATGATTTTGCCACATTGAACTGCGTTTTGTTGTCGCCTTTTTAAATAGTAAATATTATGCTTTAATCTTATACAAGTGTACACACATATACATACATACTTCCAATTCGTAAAACACACACATGTGTATAAATATTTACATATGATAATATTGTATATGCTGCTCATTTATCTTCTGGCCCAAAGCAATGTTGGCTTAGTAAATAAAGACTGGGTACGAGAAGATAATATTTGCAAATGTTACTTCAGCACCTGCATGGTTAACATCATAATAAAGTCTATTCGACGAAGTAAAAAATAATCTTTTTAAATGTTGTCACATATTTTAAAGAAGAGTTCGCATTTTGTATGAAACTTATAAAAACGAGGTGTATTATTGGATTTATAAAAAATCAAATACTTACGATAAAACAGAGTATGAATACATGTGATTTTTACTTAAAGTGTAGTTTATGAAATGAGGCTAAATTTTGGCTGGTATATAAAATGTATGAATAATTTATAAAGCAGTCATTGATATGTATGTACTCGTATATTTAACATTCTTTATATTAACTTGACTTGTATATAAGTACTAGAGTTGTCAACCGATTAAGAATAATTCGATTAATCGATCAAACAGAACGAAACTCCTATTTAAAATGACGATTTTCGAATAACGAATGAATCGATTAATTAATGTCAATTAATCGAACAAATTTTTTTCAGTTTGAAATGCATACATAAAAATTTTTAAATTTGTTATTTTGGATGTTTGTAGTTGCTGTTGAACTGCGCATATCTAGTAGTCGCACTATGTTTTGAATGAAACGTTAAAAAATTTACAAGAATGGGGTTTTTTCACTCTCAGGTGAATAAGTTAGAAATACACTAAAGCTAAAAAATTGAGCTCGATTTGGAAGTATTTTACCAAGAACAAGTGTCGTAGAGTATACAAAATTGTTGGATCAACAACAAAAATATTAATAATTCTTTTGCAACATATCTACGAAAACGTATTAAATAAGAATAAATGAGAGACGTAAAAAATTTTTAAATACGTTAATAATGTTTTTTAAATCCTGGAAATTTTCCGAGCATTGAAAGTTTTTTAAAATATTCTTCAAAAAGTGAAACTAAAGAATATCCAAATGAATTATACTCCAGATTATTTTATGTTGAAAGTAACGACAATAATTAAGATGAAGGTAATGATATAGAAGATGTTAATAGTAATGAAAATAACAATCTTTAATGGGAATTAAATAATTATATTAAAAGTATTAAAAGTTCAAAATTCAAAATATAAAAAAGACTTCAGCGATATATTCTACGATATGGTATATTTGGAAAAATCTAAAAAAAAAGAACAGAAAAATTAGATAAACTATTTTATGCTCTTGTCACTATATTACCTACCTCGACAATAAGCGAAAGATTTATTTAAAAATTTAATTTAAAAAAACCCGAACCAAAAATCGTTTGAAAGCTAAAAAATTTAGTCAACTTTTATTTGTAAAAGATTATTTCTTAGGGGTAACCTAAATTGTTTGATTTAACAAAAAAAAATCATGTGATATTTTTTGACTGAATGAAGCATGTTTATTTGAATTAATAGTTTTATTTTTGATAATAAAAATATTAACTATTTAATTTTTTAAGTTTTTTGTTTAAAATATTTATTTTTTGTCAATAAATTTTTAAAATCGTTTTTTATTCGTTGTTCTCATCGATTAATCGAATATTTTTTTTAACTTTAATCGTTTGATCGAACGAACAAACACAATTATTTGAAATATTCGAACAAAGTTGAATGGCGAATAATTGACAACTCTAATAAGTACCCAGTAAAATAAAATTGAATGGGGTCCAAATTAAGTGATTTTTCATGACTTCTTAAGAATGTATTTTTTATAATGCGTTCGTAATGTATTCATAGATTTATTTATAATTGTCATTGTCGAACAACTGAAAATCCCATTCATTTCTGCAAGTGTTTCATATGAAAAATGTCTGTCACGTATTAGAACTGATTTATTTTACCAATGAAAAAACGTACACCAATACCTCGCTTTGCGTCGTTTCGTTTTGCGTTTTTTCGAAGTTGCGTCGCTGCTGAATTAGTACTTATTTTCTCTGTGCGTCGTTAGATTTTCGAAGTTGCGTTGTTTTGGGTTCGAGTCTTTACTTTTTTTTTTTTGTAATTTTTTAAATTTTCGTTTTTTTTCTAAAAGATGGCGCGACTTTTGTTTGTATATAGGTTTATACTAATATTTTATTTTGTTTTAATTGAATTTGTTTTTTTTTTTTGTTTGTATGTAATAAAATTTTATATTATTTTTGTTTTTTAGATGTTTACTTTGTTCAACTTTCTTTTAAAAATGTAGTATTTTCGTAGCTAGTGAACCTATCTTCGATATTTACATGGTTAGCTATATAAAAAAATAATTCACTTTGCGTCGTTTCAATTTGCGTCGTGTTTTTTTGGAACGTAACCACGACGCAAAGTGAGGTATTGGTGTATCTAAATAATCGATTTTGCATTGGTTTAGTTCATATGTTCTAAAGTATTGCTCTTTATTTAATTTAGTGCATAATCACATAACTCCAATGTCACGCCAGTGTTAAAAGCATACATGTGTCACCTAAATCGAACCAGTTCGTAGTCATTCAAGCACATGATTAAACTACTTTCTTGTCACGTAAGATTTTGCTGGGTATGTATTTTTTTATGTAACAATTTCTTTGAATTCACTTTAAACCTACTTTAAACGTACACATTAATTAAAAATTTAGCATACTTGTCAAGGACGAACGAAAATATACTGATGTGATTATTTTTTCCCATTGTCTTATCAGGATATCAGTTGATCCACCTTTGCATATAAAAAAAAAAATTATCGCGTAGCTCTTCTATTTATGGACGGATTTTCAAAATTCCTTTTTTTAAAGAATTTGAACGCAATATTTTGTATGCCGATTTTCAAAATAAGTTTTCTGTTTGACTGCATTTGTTTGCAGTTGGGTCCTAGAAGTTTCTATTTGTGGAGGGCAAGTTTCCTCTTTCCTCCTTCAATGTATTGTGTACTGAAGATCTGTAGTAAAATTTTACAAATTTATGCTAATTTATTTTTGTACTAACTGATATACACAGTCATGTAAAATTGTTCATTAAATTAAATCACTTTAATTATATGATGTGAAAAAAATATAATTCCTTTTCATTGGAGTAAAACAAATGAATAAAAATTAAAAAAAAAAAAAAAACAAAAGACTTAATAAAAATTTATTACACAATTTTTCAATAATGTCGTAGCCTATGGCAAATTTTTTTCATAAAATTTGTGTACATTTAAGTAAAAAATAAATGAATAAAAATTACAATGATATAAATTAATTAGAAAAATTTTTAATTATCTTTTAGTCCGTAAGATAAATTATATTAAATGTTTCATAAGCCTTGCAGTAAGTTTGAACATTAAAATATGTTTGGAAATAAAAGACAACGAAATATTGTGGAGAAAGATATTGCTTGGGAAATAAAGATTAAGCTTTACAGATATTAAGTTTTGGGAACACATTTTCTTTAAATTTAATACTCAAGCAGTTATTTATAATTTTGTGCATTTAATGAAAATCTAGAATTGTTTTGTTATGGCAGGATGTTTTTTTTAATTGAGAAAAATAATATTAAACAAAAATTTATTATGATGATGGGGAAATTCTAAATATTAGTAATGAAAATAATCTTTCAATAATTTGTTGTAATCATTTATTTTTTACTTTCTTTAGTTTGTAGTCAGCTATATTTTCATATCTGTGTGTTTTAGGCAAACATTTTTATTAAAATAATAATAATACATTGTTTTGTAATGGTTTTGTTTCTCCAATTTTTTACTCATATTAAAATTGCATTAAAATAAACATCTGTTTTAAATAGAGATAAAACCACCATGAACAATAATGTTGTTGAAAAAAAAAAACATGTCTAAGAACATTTTAATTAAAAATATGGAAAAGTTAAACTTGCTAAATGTTAACTGAAACAAAAGTCACTTCGGCAAATAAATTTTTGCATATGCATCCTTTGTTTACATACACATTCTTTGCAATATGGTTTTTGGTAAAGAAAAAAATTTTTTAAGCACAAAAATTTAAAAGATTATTTAATAATTTTTTTATATTTTGAGCTTGTTGTAAATTTGTTTTGAAAAAAAAAATAATTTTGGAAATATATTTCCTTAATATTAAGGGAAAGAAACCTGGTTTCGCTTCCTCTAATCATATATTTCGTAGAACGATAACTCGAACGACAAAAAGATGGAAAACGTACATAAAGCTCCTTTATTGCAACGTAGTCATATCTCAAAAAAAAACTCAAACGTGGCAAAATGCAATTAAAGTTTTCAAAACGTAAGCATTTATTTGGACGGCTTGAGCATGTAAGTGGTTATAACTTCGGTTTAGTTAGAGATATGTTTATGAAAAAGTTTTTACAAATTAAGAAAGTAATAAGGAACTCTTTTTCATCAGCAAGTGAAGAATTTCGTTTTTTTGAGATATGACTATGTTGAAATAAAGGAGCGATATGTGCTTTTACTTTTTTAAGTACATTTTTTTTTAAACCTACTTTTTTTGTAAGCAAATTAGGTGAAGGATATCTTGTATCAAAATATCGAGTCATAACCGGCATAAGCCATCAATGCACTTTTCAACTAAAATTGATCTGGATATAAATTCATAGCTATAAAATTATAAGAAGAAAATTTTTAATTATTTCATTTATTAAATAAAAAACGTTAAATTGAAACTCATGTCCAATTTTAAAAAGTTTGTTTCTTAAGTCTTTTGTTTATGAAACGAAAAAACCTGGAATTTGTTTATGAAACGAAAAATGCTGACACTAAGTTTGTTTCTTAAGTCTTTTGTTTTTTGAAGTGAAAACTTCTTTTTGGTATAGCCTATGTATGATGACTATACAGTGTTGTCGCTTTGAAATTTTTTTAAATTTCCAGTTTTGCCACTTTTCCCGGGAAATTTTCCGGGATTTCTGGGGTTTTTAGGGCATTTTTGTCCAAGTTTTTGGGAATTCCCGTCCAGTGGGTCCACCTTTGCCCGGGAAATTTTCTGGGGTTTCTGGGTTTTTGAGGGGATTTTTATATATGTATATAAAAGAAAGTCGTGTTCGTTACACTATTTATAACTCAAGAACGGCTGAACTTGCTGAAATAAGTATAATCAAAAGAAGCTGTTGCCGGTAACATGAGCTGAACTTTTTTTTGGACGTTGGCAAAAACGTTCACAAGCTGCCAGGCACATCAGTTACACAAATACTATTTTCATTCAAGGCGAATTAATTATAAGGTTTTATGCAGTGCAGAATTCACGCGAATTTATACATTACATACACTGTCAAATTTGTTACATATTTTTCCGCGCCATTTTAATGTAATTTTTTATGCATGGAAAATTTGACATCCTGTTGTTTGATTTGTTGTTGAATTATTGTAGTCGTAATGAATTTTCCTTTTGCACGAAAATTACACGAGCTATAAATACCCTAATAACAAGGGTCACAGTAATGTGTGAATTTCCCTAATATAGAGTAAAAATAACAAAAACGTTAGAATACAAAGTAGAATACTTTGATGATAACGGACTATGAGTTTGTGTTGATTGTTAGTACTTTCCAAACAGTAATGCGGAAATTTCGTACTAACCAGCACTGTTTCAAGGTAGAATAAAAAATGATTTAAAAATTAATTCTCATATTCTATTTCTCTTGAAAACTGGTTAAATAGTTGATATTCTTCTCAATTAGTATCCACTTTACGAAAATTGTAAAGATGGACAATTGAACGCTGATGAGATGTATAGCGGCCTTGAAATCAGTACTAATACGTTCTGATAAAAACTGATTGGATATAAATAATAATATTTTCCAACATAAAAAAATCTTAGTAATTTTGAATTTTCATTAATTCAATAAAACTGAACTTGAGCCTGATAATATATGTGTATAAAATTTTCCATTAAAACAAAAAATATTGTATTACAATAACCAAAAATATTGCAAAGAAGTGGCATTTAAAAATGGTAAATATTTTATGGACTTTTTCGCAGCAGTTATTCGCACTCACAAGCAAAACAACATATGTATAATTTTGACAGCATTTTCGCATTATTTGCCATCAGATTTTCTATGAAATAATTTCTTAGTTCTCAAGCTCTTATTTCTCTTGTATCGCATATTGTTGTATATAAAAAGACATTTTAAATAAAACTACAGCTTTTACAAGTTGAAAACAATTTATTTTTGTTTAAAGAAATTTTGTTGGGAATTAACTTTTTGCATACAAGAAATTGCGATAAAACTGGGCTTGTGAATTGATCAAACAAGAGGTAAGGTTACAATATTTTTATTTTAGTTTATTTAGAAATTTGTCGCCACTTAAAGAAATTACCAACACATATATAAATGTTTCTTTTCTGGCTTAATGATGACCAGTTTTTACTGCATTTGGTATGAAGCATTTAAAGCATGTACAAATTTTCGTTAATCTTTCTTTTTTATTCTCATAACCCACTAGAAGATAATTACGTGTGTGGCACGCAGCAACGTGAAGAAAATATTTATTTTCAAACCAAAATGGTTTTGTGTTTTTGTTTTAGCAAATTTTTTTTTTTTTTTTAACAGTGGCACATTTTTTTGCGTATTTTTTTCCTTCTCTATCGATTCAAATCTACTTTTGATCAATAAGAGCAATAAAATTAAAAGATAATTATTTTTCAATCAAACTAAATTATTGTAATCTGGGAGACTTTTAAAAGTATTTAAAATAATTTTATAAATTTCTGCCAATCTTGGCTAAAAGCAACAAAATTAAAACAACTCCAGTAGCATTTATGACAGCGATCACTGCCACTGAAGTTTTTTTTAATTTTTTAGAATGTTCTAAATTTTTGCACATGAGTGAACTTGTGCTACAAAGAAATGTAAAACCGTGCCACGATTTTCTGAATAAAAAATCAAAACCTTTTTTTTAATGTGAGTACATATTTGTATACTGCAGCATACAAAATAGCAATGTATACAAATGTTTTTACTATATTAACTTTACACATTCGTATTAATTTTTATACAAAAAAATAATAGAATAGAACAAAATAGAATAGAATAAAATATGTTAAAAGTGTTGTGTATATTTTTAAATGCTTGATAGTATAAATGTAAAGTGTAGAAAATATAAACCAAAGTTAAAAAACAAGCAAGTGCATCATCGTTCGAGCTAATGACCATAAAATTTTTGCGAATTTAATTTAGAAAGAAATTGTTAATTAAAAGCATTTCAATTGGAAATATAATGGAATATATATACTATTACGAAAAACAATTTTAAAGCAGAAATGACCATTAACAGATTTAATTAGAATTTTAACATGTTTTAAATGTTACAAAATTTTAATTTTAATTATTTTTATCACATCCTACAAAAACTTAATCTCATCTTTGCTTAAACAGTTCTTATTTTTTGCGGACAGTAGTAGTAGTTGATCAGTCCAGTTTAAATATACTCGCGAGATAATTACCAACGCGAATTTGCAGTAAAATACTACTTCCTGCAAAACACAATAATGGCTTATTCCCAGAAATCATTTGTATTAACAATGTTAAGTCCAGTCAATTTTTATGCATCGCACAAATTAACGCTCTATTTGCTTAATAAGGCTTTCATGTATTTAAAATAAGTCAATCAAACAATAATTGTGTTGGTGACTTGCTTTTAATGATAAATTTAACATTTTAAGGGATACAAAAAAAAAAAAAAAGTAGTGTGAAAAAATATTAACAAATACATCCACATACTCGGAAACACAATACCATTACATTTTACTGAAGAGAAATGTATTAATCCCTCTACTGAAGTGAAAAAATGTTCTAACAATTTGTAATATTGAAAATAGATTTAAAAGAATTCTTTTCATATACATACATGCATACATACATACAAACATACATACAGATAAATTTTCCCATAAATATAAATATATTTAGTGATTTTATATAAATTTCATCAAATAATGTGGTTTAAAACCACAATTTCCAAGTGTTATATAATTTTATTTAAAAATCAATTATTTATTATTCATGAGTTTTTTTGGTCCGAGTTTTTATGACGGTAATAAAAAAAGTGAATCTGTAGAATATTTATAAAATAAAAATATCAACTATTTAACAACAGATATATAGTCTTACACTTCTGATTTATTTAGACCAGCATTAAGGGGATGAACCCTATTTATGGAATGCATTGTGCCAGATCTTGGGGAAAGAGAAACAGTAGAGGAGATACAAATTTAGAAGAAGGCCTAATTCTTTTAAAACTCTGCTATTGCGCGATCTGTTAATTTTTATTTCAGTGTTTCAGACACTCTGGTGTTAATTAGAAGCATAAAATTTGTGAAGCTGTGGGAGCTGTTATTTTATTAATTATTTTATTCGCCAACGTTTCTGCTAACCGACGAAAGAAAACGATGATGTGTACATTAGCTTGGACCAGTATCAATCGCTATCGAAACTAGTTTTAGGTGACCAGAGTCTATGCCTTCATCACTTCATCAGTCCGGCAACAATTATACAATGCCAAACTAATGTACATTAGAGAGATTTGATTAACTTGCTGTGAACAGGATGTGACCCCAAGTCCTAAGTCAATGTTTGCTTAGTAGTCTACGCGCTAAGCACTTTAGCCAACACCGCCCTCAGATTGGTCATTACTAATATTGCAACAAACAATCATTGTCCATTACTTTCAAAGCAGTCTACATTGCAATTTGACTGCTCCGTGAAAAATAGTCTCAAACTAATAAAATTAGAAAGAGTCTTAATGAGCGCGTTCAGCAGAAAACCCTTGATTAATTTAATTAATGATTTGCACTCTTTTTTAACAAAAATATTAACAACATTGACTTTTTATAAAAATTATTGAATTTTATTTCGTAAAAAAAATATATATATATATAAAATATATATATATTGGGATTATTATTATATATTATTTAAGAATAAATATTTAGAAATCTATATATATATAATACAACCGAATGTGTGTTTGTTTTTTTGTTTGTATGTTTGTTTGTTTGTTCCTTATAGGAGGCCAAACCCATGGACCGAACTTCCTGAAATTTTCACAGTATTTAACTGGAATTCTCGGATGAATTATAGGCCTTATGAAGTTTTGATTGGACAAAGAGGTGTGGCACCGCCCATATAACCCAAAAATTTAAATCGCCATATTTTGGGCATTTTTTGACCTACGTTGATGATATTTGGTACATATAGTATTGGCATAATTTTTTTTTTTAGGAAAATTAAAAATCGTAATATAGTCTTAAGTACTGGACCGATCGTCATTAAATTTTCACAATAGGATATATAAATACTTTTAATTTTATTTTATAACGAGGGGGTAGCGAAGCACACCGGGATAAGCTAGTATATTATAAAATTTGATTCAAAAGTCATACTGAACTGATACGAGTATGTCGTAATTTGATTAAATATATTGTACTTTTTCTTTGCTACCATAAATTTGCACCGCTCACCCAGCGTTGGGTTGATTATAAAGTGTTTAGCTGATTAATGAGCAACAGTTGTGTAGCAAACTGTGTCTGCTGAACGCACCATATGAAAATTTTATGGACAAATTTTAGTTTGGGCCATTGTTTTATCGGGGCCATTTTTTCTACTTTGTATGCAAAATGATATATGTCCTTTATAGGCAGTGCCAATATTCTTTAGGACCTTTTTTTTAATTAGTTTTTTATTTTTGATTTTGGGGCCAAATTTTATTTTAGCTTGAGTTTTATATTAAAAACCATAATAAAAACTTTGGGGCCATTTTTTCTATATATTTGGGGCTCTTTTTAAAATTTTGGTTTGGGCCATTTTTTATGATGGGCAATATACAGTATTGCTATTTTACTCTTTAGTAGGGTTATTTACATCACTTTTTAACTGTGACCCTGGAAATTGTTGGTTTCAAACCTGTATTAATATTTCTTTATATTGTTACTATGAATACACGAATTTATATACGTTGTAGTTGTCTGATTGGATATTCTAATTTTCCTTAAAACTTTTAGTTATATGAATTTTTAAAGAATTCTACTAAAACTGAACTTAAGCCGAAATAACATTTATTTCTGAAATACTTATGTTAAAACTTTCCTTCGAAGTAGAATAAATGCAGCCACTAAAAAGAGCATAGAAAAAAGTGAAAAAAAATTATTTGCCCTTAAAAGAATGTTGCTCTTGTTGCGCACAAACTATTTTAAAAATGTTTAAATTGTTAAAATCACACAACAATGTTTAGAACTACATGCCATTTTTAGCTTTAAAACCATCGTGTGTGTCGAAGCATCAGAAAGTCACACAAATAAACATGAGCACAAACATGACCTTTTAAAAAGTATACAAAAATATTTACAAACTATAATAAAAATGTTGCTGTTTGAAAAGTTCATGAAACTCTATATTTGCCAAGATGCAGCAGAAAGCGATTTGTGATTATTGTTGCTTCTGTGTCCTCCGAAATCTTTAAAGTATATTTATTTTCAAGTTTCATATCCATCGAAAATGTTTAAACAAACATACAGAACAAGATGTTTAAAATAAGTTTTAAGTACTTGTTTAAATATGAAGTTTTTCGTCTTTTTTAACAGCACCATATGTGGGATGTAGATAAAAGACACATAATGCAAACATTATTTGAACGAGTTCTTGGCAAAACTTTTTTAAATATTATTATTTATAGTTAAGTGTCAACAAAGAACGCAATAAAACACTGAAAGCTAAACATTCGTATGTATTTTGATTCGGGCAGCAACAAATGAATTGTCATCTTGGCTATTCTACACAAATCCTTGACTTTGAAGTTTTGTTATAAATTTCGATTCTAAATTTTTTATGGTCTGCTGCAATAGGTTCAAATCTTTAAAAACTTCGAAGATGCAAAAAAATAAATCCTCCGTATGATTACAGCAGTTTCCTGCCATATCACAGATCAGTGCATTTACAACACAAGTTTTTCTTTTTCCGAAAAAGCGGAAAACAAATCCCTTTTTCTTCGTATTACAAACAGCAAGAAGATTAATTACAAGATAGTAAATGTAAAAAAACTTTTTTAAACTAAAATCATGTAAACAAAATATAAGTTGTATGTTTTATTTGGGTTATTCACTTTCTATTAATTAAATTTAAATTGTTGTGATAAAACAAACAATGCAATGCAAACATTAAATAGTGAATAATTGTTCGTCTTAAAATTTACGGTTGGTTGTAACAATATTTGCAAACATTATATAAGTTTTTTTCTTTAAGTAAATCTATGCAGCATATTGCTAACAAATCATTTTTCATTTTTTTTTTTTAATTTTCACAACATAAGAATTGTGTCTGATGTTGATAAGTTTTTACTCTAGAAAAAAAAAATATTTTTAACATTGAGCGATAACTTTAAAAACAAAGAAACCGTATAAAATTTATTTATAGGTGTTGATTTGTTTGCAATAGTTTTACGAAAATAATTGCAGATAAATTTTAAAAACATGTTGTTCCCAAAAAAACCAGTAATATTTTTCTGGCCAAAGCGCTTTAAAAATAAGTTGACAAAATTCCAAGATAGTTTGGAAAAAATAAAAACGTGAAAATGGAAATAAAACCAATTAAGAGGTCATACAATTTGGCAAACTAAAATAGGAGCAATTAAAATTAAGAAATGAATTTTATATATAAGGTTTTCCAATAGGGATGATATGATTTTGAAGTGACGTTTCGGCCATTTGTTTTTCATTGTATTCAGTAGTGTTTACAATTTCATCATGGAGATTGCTGATTTTGCCTTGGAACAACTTGAAAACCATAACGATTTTTTTTTAAGAAAATCATCTTCTCCGATGAGGCTCACTTTGATCTGAGTGTAATCTGAGGTAAATAAACAAAACTGTCGATTCTGGTGCGAAGAAAATCCACAAATTATTCACGAAATACCATTACATTCACCTAAATTTACAGTTTGGTGTAGTTTTTGGTTTGGTTGAATCATCGGTCCGTACTTCTTTCGAAATGTCAATGGAAAGCGGTGTAGATCGAGGATAACCAACTTTTTATTGTCGAAATTGGAAAAAGTTTATCTTGACAACATTTGGTTCCTACAAGAGGGGGGCTACGTGCCACACAGTAAATACAACAATTGAATTATTGCGAGAAAATTTTGGAGATTCAATTATTTCAAGAAATTGTGATATTGAATGGCCTTCAAGAAGTTGTGATTTAACACCATAAGACTATTTGCAGTCACTGGTCTTTTTGAAATAAACCACTATCTTCAAGCTTTACAAGTCAATATTAAACGTGCCAGTCAAGACATACGACTTGATTTAGTAGAAAAAGTGATCGAAAATTGGGTTCCTCGAATTCCTTTATGCAGAAGAAGTCGTGGAGGTCATTTGATTGACGTTTTATTTAGAACTTAATTGCATCGATTTTACTTCACATTAAATTAAAAACTTTTGAATTTCCTTAACAATAAGTGTTTTTTTTTTAAGAAATCATATCACTCTTATTGGAAAACTTTTTTATTTTAGAAAATAGCACTTGATTTTTACATGTATACTCGTATACGTGTACTTATTTATGCTTTAAACAAGAATTAAAACGTTTGTTACTCCTGTATTTTGAAGAAGGATTGATAGTCTCAAACAAAGAAACTACATACTTAAAAAATTATATTTGGAAACTAAATTAGCCAAAGTGGTCATATTTTAATTATATATCTGTTTCCAAGCTGACATTTGTTCGTAGCTGACATCTTTAGCAACCAGTTTCCATCATATGATCACTTTATGCTTTACCTATTTTTTTCAAGAGTATTAATTGTCAAAATTAGTTTCTGAATTTTCTTAATATCACTATATTTCCCATTGATTTGAATTTTTTTTAAAAAGTGTTTCTATAAGAACTAGAAAATTGACATTAATTTTAACCTAAATGATTTCATTCATATATTTTTTTATTTTTTTTAATTAAGACCAGCACTCAGGGGATGACCCCTACGTATGTAGTGCATTTTGCGGGAACTAAGAAAATAGGTTGTGCGAAGGAGGATAAATATAGTTGGGTTTGTGGACATTCGATTTGAACTTTAACATACTGAAGGTGACAGGTGTAGTGTACTCTACATTATAATATTATTTATTTCACAACTTCACTTATATAGCATTAATCTGAGCCTCCCTAATGCAAATTCCTAAGGACATTCCTTGGAAGTTGCATTGGAAGTATTGTAGTTTTAGACAACAACTAGTATTAAGTATTATGTTAATTTTGTAGCTTTAAGATTACCGTTAAGTTAGTATTTAAGTCCTTGTTTTTAAGTAAATAAATCACTCACTATCTTAGCCTCAAATCGGCTCTTGCTTTTCATTTATTTCATCACTGGCATATAAATCTGCCTTTTAAATCTCTAGAAAGTGGCGTTATTAAGCGCCGGCACTTCTACTTAATATATACAATCACTACACTTCATAAATCCTCCACACAGGCAATACCTCTCTACGGGAAGATCATTCCACATACGAAAAGTTCGGTTAAAGGAAAAATTTCTCTCTTTAATTGGTAGAAGTGTTAAGTGACATATCGACTTAAAAAGGGATGTGCTCTTGCTGATAAACGTGTTGTACGTGAAAAGTGGCAGGTTTCGGGAACAGTTTCCCTGATTTCATTAGAATACATTATTTTTATTAGGACCAGCATTCATGGGATGTCCCCTACGTATGCCGTGCACTGTGCCGGAACTCAGGGAGAGGGAGGCGATGGACGAAGGTGGGAGATGTTGTGTACAGTAGCTTGGAACAGCATCAATCGCTGTCGGAACAGTATTTTAGTGACCAGTGATATGCCTTCATCACTTAAATAGTCCGACAACAATTAATACGATGTCTCACTAATGTACATTAGAGAAATTAATGATGTTGATTTACTTGCTCTGGCCAGGGTTTGAACCCAGGCCCCAAGTCATTGTTTGCTTAGTAGTCAACGCGCTAACCACTTCAGCCAACACCAACCTTCCGTAGTAGTAGTAATAGAACAGTGTCGATACTCCAGTGAGTCAATACAGTTGGGTACTCTACAGTCACTGATAAGCTTTTTCGCACTATTTTGTACGCGATCGACTAACTTCAAAATAGACTTTGAATCACTGGCCCATACATGTAAGTTGTATGCCTTTTTAGGTCAAATGCTGGTGGTATATAAAATATGGTGATCAGATGAAGTGAAGTATGTATTACACTATTGTAAAAATCCGAGTCAGTTGAATGCTTCTTCTAAGACATGAAAAATATGATCATTCCATCAAACATCAAAATAAATTTTCATGCAAAGAACATCAAGAGTTTCTGATTTCTCAATATTTAAACCCTCCATAATTACAGATAAAGCAGGTCCGATCATAAGTCTATGCGTAAGCGTAGCACATTGATTTTCTCGTGCATTAAAATTGCCCCTATTAGCATGAGCCCAATTTGAAATTGTATTAAGATTTTTCTCTAAGTGCACGTGCTTAAGAATAAGCTATTTTAATATAAATTTTTTATGAAGTAAAAATATTTAAACGAGATAAAGAAAATCTTTAATTAAAGCAAGGAAGCCAATAAAAAAATTTTTCGTTCTTTTGCAAAGTTTTTCTTTCATATTTATATTTTGCAGATTCACATGATAGCAAAATTTTACGTATAAGAACATTTATATGTAAATGCATGCCATAAATACATACATATATGTTCCTACACATTTGTACATTGTCTTTTTCAGACTACGGATGGAAATGTGTTATTGAACATTTACAACAATGAATTCATTTGCCCCAACATAAGAAAATTTATTCATAATTTTACAATATGTCCTTAAAGCGTAGTTGGTTGTGTAACAAAACGAATGAGTAAACAATACTTTAAGATAAAACGGTATACTTTTATATACATATTTGTGACAAATTTACATGTTATTTAACATGTATGTAAAGTGGGCACAAATAAATGTATAGAGAAGTATAAGTTTTTTTTTTTTTCTTTAAATTTATACTCCCTAAATTATGTACTTCGTTGTACTTGCTGGCGAAAATTTAAATAAAATTGCTTTAATATAATAAAGTATTTTTGCCATCGTAAAACAAACATAATTTAGTATTTAGGAATACTAAATTATGTGTCCTTTTTCTCATTTCCTTTTTTTTTTTGTTATAAGAAATCATACGAAGACAATTTTTACTTCAGTTTTTTTTTTTTTTTGTATTTATCAAGAAAATTGGAGAAAGGACATTTTTCTGGACATATTAATTTGTTTATGAAATATACGTTTTTTTCTTGTTCATTCTGATAAAAGAAAAAAATGTCTTACTTTGAAATTGTCGTTGACTAAAACAATCTTAGGTTTACAAATTGAGATATTTCTGCAAACTTTTTAATAAATTCATTCATATATGAAATTTTTTATTGCACTACTAATCCAATGAGATGTTTATCTTTTGATTGATAGCAGAACAAACAAGCGAATAGGATTTGTGATAATCTGTGGAAAAGTAGCTGATGGCAACTGATGCTTTCGTTTTTCACCAATTAAATGCTGGTACAAACAAAAACATATACGAAATTAATTTTTTTTAATAATATTAAAGAACATTTCAAACAACATAAGGAACTTTTAAAATTTCCTTATTTTAATTTTCAAATCACATGATACACACATCCAAATTCATTATTGACTTTAAAAATTCTTTTAATTTCTTTATCTTAATGTGTAGAATTTTACCAAACATTTTTTCCTCAACTTTAAGCCACAAGAAATTTATTTATAAGTTTATTTTTTTTTTTCACAAAATATTAAATCACTTCAAGTGAAAGAATTCCAAAAATGAAAAGAATGACATTTAAACATGAAGGTGCCATCCTTTATTCCATAGAATCTCTTTTTTAACAAAGAGCTGCGGCGCGAAGTTGATGATATAAAAAATAAAGTGAAATATTAGAATCAGTAAAAAAGCTTTGGCATTAAGTAAACTGATGAAAATAATATGAAAATATTGCAAAAAAAAAAAAAAATCAGTTTATGTCGCCTTCTCTTTTAACAACAGGATTCAGTGAAATCAATTCACGTTAAAATAATATATACATTTTTTTCTTCACTTACAAAATTATTTGGTTATTTAAGGTTTTATTTAATAATATAGAATTTTTTGGGTTGAAATGCTTTAAGCGAGTGCGAGTAAATATTTCACAAAATTTTTCTTTCTTTTTGGCACAATATCTGTGGTCTGAAGATAGATTAAAGGTTGATATTTTCAACAGTAGTGTTTCGCCAGATATATTGAGAGACACAGAAATGTAGCAACAAAGAGTTATAAAGCAACATTTATAATAAGAAATTTTCTTCTATTTATTTAGTTGTCGATAGTGTTGTGTTGTCTTGTAACTTAGCACTGTGTCTTGGGTTCGTATTGATATTTAATAAAATTTTAACGAAAAAAAGTTTACTAAAATTTGGGAAATTTTACTTAGTTTCAGATTAATATGGTTGTTGTATGGCGCCTATGCTGTCTTTTTATAGAATTTCTGTAAAAATAAAAATTTTCTCTTTTACAGGAAATTTTCGATAATAAATAGAATTAATAAAAATTTCAATTAGTGGGCCAACTGTCAGTGCCTGGAAACTAGTTTCTTAATATAATTGTGTCCTGATGCATGTTCTTGTAATGTAGCATGTGACCTTGCTGCCCCCTACATGGCGCTTCCTGAACTTCCATACAACTGACGTTGATGTTATTTATGTCAGGAAAGCGCTGTACTGTCCGGGGATGTTTCTTTAAAAGAAATACATATTTTATCTACAATAAGGTGGTTTGAAAAACTGTTAAAAAAACTTGAAATCTACTTGGCTTCGAACGGGCAGAAGTACTGTGAACTAATGAATATTTCTATGTTAAACTCTGTAAAGATATTGAAAGCAATTATCGCAATACATTGTATTGAATCCTGCGCTTAATACAAAAAAAAACTTTTGTATAAAAGGCATTATAGATGTACATATTTATGCACAATTTAGTATGTTTTCAAAAAAAAAACTTTGTATGCTGGTATGTGAACACAATTGATTGCCATTATTTCCTACATCCTTATCCTGTAGAGAAGAATTACTTTGTTTATTATGTTTATCTAAGTTTGATAATTACATGTACATAATTAACAAATCATGCAAATTTATGTTAATCTTAACATAATTATATCATATAAGTATAGTAAGAGTATTAATATAGTTGTTGTAGGAAATACTATGTATGTATGTCAAAAAAAAAAATCAAAAAGTAACCTACACACAAAAAAAAAATGTGGGTAGATCTAACCAATTTTGTTGGTAAGAAGTGCACCAACCAATAAAAATAGTAAAAACAACAAATAAAAATTGTAATTTGACATTATTTTACAAAATTTATGCACACTTTTTGTTTTGTCGTTTCGTTACAGTTTTATATTATATTATTGCACACATATTTATCCTGTCCTAGAAACACAGGACTTGATATTTTTAATACTTAACTATATTAAATTTGTTTACTCACTCTCATTTAATTTCCAAATTTATTTTGCCCACTGTTGGTATTGAACAAAGAACTCGCATGATGGTAACACAACGCCTTAGACAACTCAGCCACAGTAGAATATTAACATAAACAAATAAAAGCAAATACAAAGATGTTTGTATTTTAACATTGAGTGTGGGTCCGACAGACTTTTCGTAAGTAAAAAAAGCGTAACAAAGTATAATTGTAACACAATTAGTATGATTGCTTATCAACAAGCATGTTGTTGTCGTTGCTGTTTTTGTTGAAAAACAAACACACAGTTGAAATTTAAAAAAAGATAAAAAACAGCTCAACTGGGTATTTTCTAAAAACAATTTACACAAGTAGTTCTGTTACTGTTGTGACATGGTTAATTTAAACAATAGCAATAGTATGACACTGAAAATTGCAGTAGTTCATTAACCACTAAAATTGGTTAGATTAACCAACAATATTTTTTTGTGTGTAACAATATAATCACCACGTAAACATGAACTGTATTTGGCAACTTTCAACACATTTTGCAAATTTATCTTTTATTAAAATGTTTAACTGTTTTAAGTGCATGAAACAACAGAAGAAATATTAAATATTTTTTTCTAATTAACAATTTATACAGAACAGGACTCTCAAATACAGCACTGTTCTGTATAATACAGCACGGATGGTCACCGTAAGCATACGTCACACAATAAAATCAAAGATATTTATAACATATATGAGAAAGTTTTTCACTTCCTTTATCAATTTTGTAGTTTTCTGGTATTGCTTTAGCTTTCACGACAATTTCCTAATAAAAGTGTCGATACGGATATCCTTTTCATATATATTAAATATTTCTGTGTTGGTAAAATGGCCACAGCAAGCAAGAAATGATAAAAAAAACTAAATATCAAAACATGTGGAAATTCTATATATGTATATAAAAATGTATGAACATGTTTTATATTAGAAACATATTTAAAACTATTCCAATAAGTTGATTTTATAGCATACAAATTTAATATAATAATGATACACATGAGAAATGTTTCTAAAAAAAATTTTAAACAGAATATGGGAGGTGCGAAAATGGATGATTTTTTAAAAGATGTGATATATTTTACTCCTCTTTGACGTGTACTTACAAATGTATGAATGAAAGTATGAATGTATGTATAAATTTGCTCCTTTTACTACTGCTGATATTACGTATCATATAAGTGATATGAAGGTTTTTTTTTATTTCAAAATAAAACTCATACGCCACAGGAGTTACGTCAACAGGAGTATTACTTTAAATTTGTATGCTTAAATTTAATGAAGATTTGTTACATTTGTTCAATGTATTTCTTGTATTAAATTTATATTTTAGGAGGATTTTATTACGTATATAAAAGATAGGCAAGACCATATTTTGTTAAAGTCTTTATGCACACATTTAACAAACGACTTTCACAAACACTTAAATCAAATTAAACATATTTATGCACCGAAGTGAAAAACCCACTTGTACATATTTTGCCTAAATCAGTGTAGTATTTTGAGAGCTTTAAGCGTTTTAAGCTGCCACTTAACCCTTATCATACCGAAAACCTGATATTAAAAAAATAATATGTGTTTAAATGAGTTTGCAAACTTTTCAAGCAAGATGGTAAAACATCTAATGATGACTTTGTATTTAGATACCAACGAAATGAAGGATATAGATTAGCTAAACCATAACAAATAAATAAAATTTTTATTATAAAAAATATAAGTCAAGAAATATGGTCACAATATGCCGAATACTATCGTTACTATATTAAATTAAACTTCAAAATGTTTCACACAATTACATATTGGTAAGATTAGGGATAAACGTGCACACCTTTTACTCGTGCATTTAAATTCAAAAAATGAAACATACTAACAATTTCAACATATAAAAATTTAGTAAAGAAATTAAAAAAAAATGAGTATCCACATTCATAAGAAAGAAATTAACGCTGTTGAGTGGTGTAGCTGCCTTTCAATCGGAATACTGATACGTTTTACTATTCCGATTAAATATTTTTATGTTTCAGAAAAAACTTAGTAATTAAAATTGTCTTTAATGCAATAAAATCTGAGCTAAAGTCTATAATTTACTTTCAATTCACTTTTAAATAGAATAAATTTTTAAAATCATTTTCTAAAACAAAATAATGTGTGAAATGACTTGAAAATTGTAAATTAGGGATAGTAGAAATAAAATCTATAGCTGGATCTGCACCTGCTATCCATTCTAGTTATAAAATCACAGCTAAAATTAGTAAACTTAAAGAAGTTAATTATTTTTAAATTATGTAAAAAATTTTATTCATTTGTAGTGGGTTATCAAATCTATATGCCTTTCGTTGGGTGCTTAATACCAACTCATATATAGAGCAATTATGTTTGAAAAGTCCCAAAAAACGAAATGCATATGGGTATTTCCACAGAAAGGTCTACCGCGGCCAAAATATTAAAAGTTATTAGACATTTTTTTTTATCCAATATTATGAGAGAAAAATAGTAAAATTTTGTTATTTTAATGAATGTATACGAATTCGAATGCGCACGAGACCACATAAATGGGATTCATTTAACTTTTATAAGTGCAGACGAAATTGAAAGACTTTCCCCACCGTTAACGGAAAAATGGAAAGAAGTGCAGAGTATCTCAGGCATGCAGAAACTTCAATACTTACCATGCGAAGAAGATTTACAAATAAAAGTAGCTCGAACCGCAATTTCGTCAAAGAGAGATATTTAATAAAATACCTTTTTTTACTATTTTTTATTCTTATGTACCTTTTCAAACATTGACTTGAAGTTGAATTTTCATTTATTTTCTTTGAATTAAAACTTTAAAACCCAACTGCATCAAAAATTATTTGAGTTTATCATAAAATGTCACGTCACGCTTTATATTATGGCTTGTATCAATAAAACTATACATAAAATCATCAAAAAAACAGTTATAAAAATAAAGCTAAACTATCCCTTAAAAATATCCGAATAAGTTACATAAAAATCTTTAGATTATTTCGCTGGTTTTTCACTTTAGTAAATGTAGAAAAAAACCACTTCCAGTTTTTGTCACGTCACGCAACAGCTTTTGTTGACCAATATGTCAGGACCCCGACTCTTACAGCAACCATGCTTTCCACTAAATAAAGAGCTCCAAAATTGCTTCCCAAAAACCTAAATGAGTAAAATATTTGGGTCTTAGTTTGATTTTTTTCATGTTGAATACGTGCGACTGTCACGTGCGCAACCATGGAAATACATATAAAGATTTGCTAACCCACAAAAAATATATAAAATTTTTTAATATTTCTATATTATTACGAATAAACGTAACTATTATTTGAACTTATATTGATGTACATATGAAAAGTAATATTAGTAATTTGAATTTTCATTAATTCAATAAACCACAAAAATTTTGTATTATTTTTATAAATATTTTATACAATTATTGTGTTAAATTAATTTTGTTGAACACCACATTAGCTTTGATATTTTCTTACTTCTTAACACAGATTTTTTTCTTCCACCTACAATTGTAACCTTGTTGAAATTACGTTTTTTTATTTTATATTATGTTTTCATTCCCACTCAATTTTTAAATTTTTTTAATCTTCTCGCCAAAAAATATGTCGGCATTGAAGTGGAAATTTTAAGTTGATAAGCAAAAATATTTCAATGATTTTGACATCCTTATTTCATACCTTTCTTTTTGTTATTTTTTTTTGTAATTTTTAAGCTTAAACAATGTTATTAAAGAACAAAGGCTGTGATTGTGAGAGTGTCGTATCGGAATTTTTTTTTTGTTGTAAAGAACAATATGAGTGGAAAAAAAAAACATTTATATATATTCAATGTGTGTGTGTAAAGTTTTGTAAGAACATATTAAAAAGCTCTGTATGTAAAATCGAATGTAATCTACTCTCCTTTTTCTTATAATAATTTTATCTTATTTTGTTTATGCATAGTCAAGGCACTCTGCATTTTTCTATTGCTAATGTTGTTTAGGAAGATAAAGTTCATGTACGTGAAAAGTTTCATATAAGTACCGGTAAAATATTAGCAGCGCTCATCTGTCGACTTTTCTTACCATGGTATTTCTAACTATGGTCTAGAGTAGTAAATATTTATTAATAGATCGGTTTGAAAGCTTAATGATAATCAATTTTGTAGAAGTTGTTTCATTAGGGCGTAAAAATGATAAAATTTGTGTCGCGGTGTATTTATTTAAGGATAACTAAAAAGATAAACGAAAAATAAAATATATATATCTTTTGCAAGTGCGTTGACGCCGGCAAAGTGCACCAAAACAAACAAGATCAGTTAAAAAGTAATCACATCCTTCACAATTACAACCGAATCAAACTTAAAAGAATTCAAAAGAAAGAAATATCTTCATTGCCATATTTGGTGGAGGAAGTTTTCAAAGAAATTTAAAAAAATTTTGTAATAATTCTTCTACGGTCTTATTTTTTGTGTAAAGTTTATTTTATTCGAATATAAGTTTTTTTACTCGAAAAAATAGACTTTTGTAATTTATATTAAAAATACAGGGTACAATTATACATAAACCATCCATTTCAATTTTGATCTTATTTTGAGCCGAAACAATTTTTGCTCGTCACTGTTTGTGTTGTGACTTAAAGCATTTATAAACATCTTTTGCAGATTTCTGTCAAAAATGTTACGTTGCAGGAAAAATGCTTATTTTTTTAATTGTCATTTCAAAGGTAAAATCGTTTAAACTGTAAAGAAGATTTTCTGGATAATAGTGTTTTTCCATTATTTAAAGTTCTTCTATGCTGAAATTTATTACTTTGCACAATAAAGCAAATTAAAATGAGTGCTTGCAAAAGTGTATGTAGTTGTTAGTTATACTATGGATAGTTAAAATAACAGAAATTGCGAAAGTTAAATAACTATGCACAAACTAGCTTTATACGATTGTAACCAAAAACTTCTTGTCTGTTGTAAAGAGCAAAGGAAGAAAATAATTAGACACATATATTTTACACAGAGAAAAGAGATTTGTTTAAGGCAAACGAATTATATGGGTAGCACGTACTATTTCATAAATCAATTATTTGACACGAATGAATTCTTGTAAGAAAATAAAATAAATAAAAGCTATACAAAAAGATATGTGTACAATAAAATGTTTAAAAGAACTCCACATTTGACTTTTTGAATATTTTTTATAATTAACAATTTATTCTTCTATATTATTCGAAATTCTTTTTAATTTAATTTTTATCAATTTATTAATGGCCTGTCCCACGATATCAAACGATGTCGATCGCTAAATTTCCAGACGTAAAAAAACTAACTTGCGTTCCACTAATAACGGATTTTATTTAACTTATTATTTGTTTAGAGGCACATAAACTAAACAAATAAATTAAATTGGTGCTTAGAAGGTGGTAATTCAGTTGCTTTTCGTCCACAATTTTAGCTTTATCGATCGATCGACATCGTGGGGCGGGGCCGTAAGTCTTTAGTTCACCTTTTTTTATAAAAAATGGTAAAAATTTTTATAAAGCTCCAAATTGTCCCCAATTCTTAATGTGGCTCCTTTAGGGATATAAAAATTTGTGTAAAAATAATTATTTAACAAAATTTATTTTTGAATGGCCGAAAACTCTATGTCCTACCAGCAGTCTTAACATCAACAAAAGAACAAGGATCTCTTACAAGGATCGTTACAAGATTTTCTAAACTCTTTTTTCTTCTGATCCTTATATGGAGTTACGTATGAGTTTAATTACTTTAAAAGGACCCTCACTGGTTTTGTGACGTATATGAAGCTGAAATGTAGCTCAAAGTTTTCATATTAACAGGATATTTATGTTTTAATGTGAATATGTCATTGGATACCTTTTCAGCTAAATAATACCCACAGAATCAACTACTTTCTTCTCTAATATTCGTGTTTTATATGAAATGTTTTAAAAAATTATACAATTATTAAATTTAAAATCTTTAAGATTATTTATTCTACCTTTTTATTCAAATCAATGAGGTAATTGACTACGAGCTTGCTTAATTATCTTATTTATTATTAATATTATTTAACACACTTTGATGTTTGTATGACATACGCATTTATGGGAAAATTAATTGCAGTCTCTCTTTTCAATATTAATTTAAATTTTATTCTTTCGTGCTGGAATTTTTTATAAAACATGCGATAATAAATATTTTTTATAAATTAGTGTTTGAGACTTAAAATTCATTAGAGTAATTGACATTTCCGCTGTGCACAACTCGGTTTTAGTGTTGAATATAGAATTATTAATTAGTTAGGTTAGGCTAGGTTAGATTAGGAAGGGTAGTGTGAAATACACTCGGAGACGCATTTGGATCCATTGTGATTCCCTTCATTTATAATTTATTGACTAATTACTCTCCTTACTGTCCAAGGAGAAACAAAGAGCCGTTATCATCCATCATTCAGCCATTTAATTTAAATCCCCTGATATCCTCACGTTTGCACTTTGCGATATCACTAATGCCCTCATGGAAACGCCTGCTCAGCCATCTTTGCCTATGGCGTTGCAGCTTTGGGCAACGACAGATGATATGCTCTATAGTTTCTGGCTCCTCTGCATCCCCACATATCCTACAGAAATACGGAGTGCCATTTTCCCATATGCTGGTCCTCGCTCTAACCGAGCAATAGCCAGTTAACGCACCTACTTAGACTCTCAAAACCGTTCTATTCATATCCAGCAGTAGATCAGATTTACCTGAGTCTAGTTCTGTTCATATGGACCTCGAGAATCTACAATCTTCTCTTTTCCTCCAGGAATAGTTAGTTCTGCTAATCACCCAATTACTGAGTTCCCTATAGTAGTGACCGATTGGAGGTTTAACCGACCTGTCACTAACTGCCACATCTAACGCTGACCCTATTCTTACCAGCTCATCAGCGATTTCGTTTCCCTCAATATTGCAATGTCCTGGTACCCAACATAGCCTAACGCTAAATTTGTCCATAAGCAAGTTGAGAGATAGCCTACACTTGCTGATCAGCTTCGATTTGACTTTATGTTTATTTTCAAAGAAAGTTTTCTATCTAGGACAACACCCAAGTATTTTGCCTCCTTTGCTAGTTTTAACTCCACCGCGCCAATCCTAGGTAGTAAAAAACTATCTATTTTGTATCTCCTGTTGAAGAGAACTAGCTCCGTTTTTACCGGGTTACAACAAACAGTTTGTCAGCCAATTTTTTTCTCTGTGTAAGTTTTCAGAGTTGTTGAAAAATTTTCTTAGTAATTTTATTAACAAGTAATTGTCACAATATTTCTGAGTTTTTTTTTTAATGAATACTTAACATTCCCTAAGAGGAATAACGACTTTATTAGTCAAGCTTTGTGGAACACAACCATAGAAAGGAGAAAAAAATATCACTTCAACATAAACTTACTAACAAGATGTTGCAACTGTAAAGTTTCATTAAGTGCCACGCATACATATGAGTTGCCTCTTTATTTATAAATAAAAAAATCTTTAGCAATTTTTTTTCAATTTTGTACACTTTTTTGTATCATTAAATTTTAACACCAATTGAACATTAGAGGAGCAGATTTTACCTAACGAATAAAAGTTATTTTTTTTATTGAATTACAAAAGCACTCACGAAATGTGCGTGTGTTAGGTACGTAATAGAAAACGATTCTAAAATTTAAGCCGTTTTAAATGCTCTTTTTCAAATACAAAATCATAAAAATTTTATATCAAAATCTGTCAATAAAGAACTATACATATTTTTATAATAAAGTAATTATATTTATTAAAAAAATTATTTTATTTTTTTTTTTTAAATTCGTTGGTTATTGTAGCCAATGCCAAACAAAATTATTAGTTTCAGGCGGTTGATTGTTTAATTTCTGATATACCAAGGGGGCAGCTGTATTTGTACGAAACATTTTGTTTTGTCGCCTCTGATTTTTTTCCACATTCGATGTGGAGGCAGTGCCTTATAAGTGGTTGCCATATGACCATAAATTAGGAAAGAGACTATTCCAATAATCCAATTTATCACTTAATTTCATTTGTATCAGATTTGCGTTTAAGTACGATGTCCATGTTAAACGGCGATGTAGACGAACACGGTGATATTTTATTGCAGTGTGTTGCGGTATAGTCTGTCTGTTGATTTCAATAGGTGGGCATATATCCCTGCTCAATATAAAAACATTGCTCATAGTTTCGGCAGATTGCGCCCCATGACGAAATTTTCAATGATTTTGGGAGAAACACTGAACAATTTTTTAGCAAATATTTTCTGCAAAAGACGAAATTTTTTTTTCGTAACATCAAGGAACTTTTTACAGAAATTTTGTAAAAAAAACAGCATTGATGCCACACAACAAACATTTTGAAATCAAATTAAGTAAAATTTCCCAAATTTAAGTTAATTTTTTTAGTGTATGTTACTGCCACAAAAACAATTATTTTTCTCAATAAAGAAGCTGTTTTGAATGCTATATTTTAATCAAATATAAACATATATATTATTTTTAATTATATATTTACGAGTATGTGAAATCTTCATTATAATTTTTTTTTTTTATTTTAATTTCATTTCATGTTTGTATCATACAAACATACAAATGTACGTACATACATACATAAGAATTTATATACAAAGTACAAAGTGTGCAAACATCCTAAATTAAATTTATATTCAAACATATCTACTTACATGACAAAATTCTATTATAAATGTCAAGCACGAGCCGTTTTAATTTTTTTCATTTTCATCAGGATCATGGTTAAATTTCATAATAATAGCTAGAGTCCGGTCTGTTCCGGTACTTAAATGTATTTAATTAATTACTGTTAGTATAAGAAATTTTTTATTTCAAGGTTTTACACCGCAAAAGCTTTTTATTGCTTTTAAAGCTAAAATGCTGTAAAGACGCAATAGAGAATACTGACAAAGATGTTTTCGCGATATACACCCGATAGATCTTTTTCAAACTTTTTTTCGCAACTCTTTTGAGCAACAATTATACTTTTTAGTAAACTCCCAGGAATGCACAATTGGAACAATTTTAATTGTTTGCACTGCATCCGTGTACTAATTGACACAGCACATCTTAAAATGATTCAAGTATACGACCAACACTTATGTAGCCCTCCAATGACTATTAAAATGTTCAAGTATCTTTTTTTATATTAATTGATTGCTTCGAATTGCATTTAAAAGCGACAGGTCTCTGTGGTATTAAACTATATAACTTAGACAGATTGACAGGTCGACAGGATATTTTCCCTCTATAAAGTGTATAAAAATAATCATGTAAATAATCGATTAACTCGAATAATTGCTAGGAGTAAAATTACTTTAATAACTAAGAGAATATAATGGCTTTTGTCGATTATAAGTTGTGATTATTTTATCACTCGAATATCTACATAGAGGGAAAAAAGACGTTGATAACCAGTGTTCACAATTTGACAACAATCCGTAAACAAGTCGATAACGAAAGTGCACAAAGCTTTAAATCGTGAACATTCTATTGTCACGTTATAACACCTCGTTGTCAAGTTTTAAACAAATAGTTGGAAAATACCTAGATGAGAACAAATGTTGTCAAAACGACTACATGGCATTGTCAGATTATGAATAATCCGTTGTCAAGTTTAAAACAAATAGTTGGAAAATACCGAGATGAGAACAAACGTCGTCAAAACAGTAACAGTTGTCATCTCCTTTGTTTTGTTTTTAATTTCTTCATAAAATTTTAGTCTATTCAAAGTGTTGTATGTGAAGGGGAATTAAAATTATAAAAATTATTAAAAAATATAAATAAAAATGGAAACAAGCCAAGAAATTGTTCTTAGTGAGGTTACAAACTTATTTTATTTAGACGATGATCTAGTGCAATAAAAACATGCGGACCGCTTAAATACCTTTAGAGTATGAAATTTGAATCTAAACATAAGGAAGCTAAATTGTATTTCAATAATATAACTTCAAGACTTAATCCTTGCTCTTCGTTATCTTTAAAGATTGGGCTAAAATTTTCAGACTTTTTGTTTAGACATAAAAATTTTTTGGAAGCTATTTTTACTTATAATTCATCTAAAATTATTAACTTAACTTAAAAGATTACTTCTGTAACATTGTAAAATTAAATACTATTAATTTTGAAAGATGCGAAATTTGCAATGAAATTATTTTTAAGGGAACTTGCTATAAACAAAATTATTATTTGGCCTTGAGTTTGATTAGTTTTGAATTCAATAAAATTACAAGGGTTTTGTATTGAAAATCAGTTAATTTATGTTTTATATTATTCTAATAATATAAGGTGTTTTGACTTATGAAGCTGGTTCCCAAAATACATGCATTTATATAAAACCAATTACTGATTTTGTAAGTCCACTTTTTCATTTGTGTTCAACAAATAATGCTAAAACCTATTTTAGAATTAAATATGTTTTATTTGTATAAAAAATAAATTGAATAAATGTTTATTTAAAAAACTGCATTCTTACTGTTTTTATTTTTAAAGTCTGGGTTCGCAGTGGGTTATTCGTGAAACAAATAAAGAACGGTTTGTTGTCAAAGTGAGAAAAAAGCGTTGTCAAATCGATTACGGTTAGTTCTCAAACCGAGAACGTTTGTTGTCAAATCGATAACGGTAAGTTGTCAAACTGAGCACGGTTCGTTGTCAAAGAGAGACCGATTCGTGACAGAATGACAACATTTGTTAACAACTAGAGAAAAAAACAGTTCATAATAGTTTGACACCAACCGTTGTCAAATTGAGAAAAAACGTGGTCGATGCACTTTTGTCAACGGATGGTGTCAATTTCGTTTTTTTTCCACCGGTTTTTTTTCTCTGTGTAAATGTTCGATTAAAAAGAAGGTTGCTTAACGATACTGTTCAGAAAATATCAAACATGCAAACAAAAAACACAATTTTATTATTCTAAACACGTAAAAAGACAAGGATTAATACCAACATACACACTTCGATACTCGTATGTATGTAAACAAATTCTTTATAATATGTTAAGATTCCTTCATAATCCTTGAATGAATGTCCCTTTATGGCATTTAAGTGTTAACCGTTTTAAGGGATAATAAACATTTTAATACTCATACATCATTTCCTTTATTTTGTTCACAAGAAGACCGCAAACTATTATATGGTGGCCAGCCACACTATTGCAGACAATTAAATATTTAAGGAAATATAAAAATTTATATTATGTTTTTCTAAAAGTGAATTTTTGTATTTTTATATAGGCGCACGGTAGTGCGCCAGGCCAAGCTCGGTATGTTTTTCAGTTAGTCTGTCTATCTGTCTGTCTGTTTGTTTGTATGGTTGAAAGTCAAGCAATATTTTAAGTGCGCGTGGCACTTTTCGTACAAAGGAACTTTTTATATGATGATTTTTATTTTGATGCAGATAAAAACATGAAGTTTGATACTGGCGTTAATGAAAAATATTTAAGTCCGTTTGGGTGGGCGTAGCACCTCTTACATATGTGGTTTCACATATCTAAGAAACTTATGGTACGTCTCAGAAGTATAGAAGCTTATGTAAAGAGTAATTTTTATAGAGTATCACAGCTTTGAGTTGGCATCACTGCTTTATTTGAGTACCCATTTAACACATGCTAGTTGCCCTTTGCTTAGATTGCTTTGAAATTTCATTATTATCGACTTACACCAGAGCAACGTGTGCAAATTGTTGAAATATTTAATCAAAATTTCGCAACTGCTGCGAAACTAAAATTGGTGTTCCAGATTGCGCTTTCTACGCGCCAGCCGTGGCGGCCACATGATAGAAATCATATTTAAACATTAATTTCAATAAAGTTTTCTTTCCAATAAAGCCCGTTTCATTGATATTAAAAATATATTTTCTTGTTTTATTATGATTTAAATTTGTATCACTGTATAAAAACACCCTGTATTGCTTTAAAGTATTCCAATGATCACGACAGGAATGTCTCAGTCTTTATAAGTAATTGACATTAATTTAAGTCATTCATATTTCGCGTAAATTTTCTCTGAATATGCGTTTAAGCTTGATTTTTTGAAGGCAATAAATCATATTGAAGGCATTAAGAAGGTGTCCTAAATTTGTCTCCACTTCGTATCATTAAAAATGTTTTAGCACATAAACAAATGTATGAATGTTTGTGTGTATACTTAAAAATCATACTTATAACCATTGATCAATTTTACAAGAAAAATCAATACTAACAAATATCATCACTTTTAATATCATGTGTGTACGTTCGTCAATATGTCAATAATTTGTCATACAGATGTAACGTCACGGCAACATTAGTGCACCATATTGAACGCATCGAATTGTAAAAATCAAAAATTTTTATTTGCATGATAACACGTATTTGTGACTTAATCCAAGTGGTTCTGTATCAAGTTTCGATAGGCAAAAAATTAATAATTATAAATAATTTAGTTGTTTAAACTTGCATTATGTGTTAAAAAACATTTTATAATTATATGTAATATTTTACAAAAGACTGTTGCACATATAGGATTTACTTAGAGCTAAACGTTTAAGAAATACTGCAGTTATTCAGTGAGCCTTAACAAAAAGGTTTCAGTATTTCATAATGAGGACACAGTGCCAACAAACCGATGATGACTAAGTGTAAATGTGTGCGTGCGTATTCATATCTAACATCGTTTATTCCATTTCTAGCAATGTAATGGCTCTTTTGCTGTATCACATTTTGTTTGCAAGCAACCACATGTTAAATTTGAAATGGCAAAAACTAACAACTGAATTTCTATGTGAAAACACACACTGAATACAAGAGAATATCTGAAAGGCATAAACTTAAACAATAGTGTAAGAAAAAAAAAACCAATAGATTTGTAAAAGGTTTAAGAGCCTTAAGTGTTCAAAAGTTGTAAGATTGTAATTAATTTCAAATGAAATATTAAATCAGTTGCAAGAAACTTGGTTAGTAAATTTGTACAAGAACTGAAATCATATTGGCGATTTATTATAATGATCGTTACTTAAATAATTGCCAGACTACTATTGAAACTTTTTCTAGGAAAAAACCTTAAGCCAAACAAATATATTTTATCACGATAAATGCGATCAATTGGAAAATTTGAATATTGGTAAGAAATATATACATCACTTAAGCAAATTTAAATATTTGCTTCAATTGTTATTGAGTTTAAAACTAAACAATTTAATTTTTTTAAATATATTTCAATGAGTACAATTTGTATGGCACAGATTTCTAGTTTTACGGTCATTAAACAGAATGACAA
This sequence comes from Lypha dubia, assembly GCA_947311025.1. Classification (NCBI taxonomy): domain Eukaryota; kingdom Metazoa; phylum Arthropoda; class Insecta; order Diptera; family Tachinidae; genus Lypha; species Lypha dubia. Next base: position 123,214,474 of record OX371260.1, on the reverse strand, counting down.
AAATATAGTTTAAAAAAATATACATCTTATGTTACAAAACTGTAACCATAAAGAAGAAAAAATTTCCATTTTCTTATTTTGAAACATGACATGCATAAACTGCATCGTTTGTAAAATATACTGATATTTTTTAGGTTTGAAAAGTTTTAAAAAAGTCATAAATCAAAGATGACATGTTAACATATGGTTATAAGAATTAAAAGAATTATTTAATTTTTTTTTTTTTTTTTTTTTTTTTTTTAATAACATACTCGTACATGTGTATGTAAAGATGTAAACATGTTTTAGTAGAAAAATTAAATTTAAAATGAAACCACATTACAAAAGTTTCTTTAATGGAAGCATGTGGCATATTGTATGAAAACTATGCAAATGACAATTATACGCCCTCTTATTTTATATTTGCAAAAATTGAGGTATTCACACAGTAGTCATAAGTCATATGTCATAATATAATAGCACACCAAATTATGACAAGTGTGAACACCCCGTCATATATTAGTGTGCTATGTCATAATTGTGCCAGCTGATAAATATTTAACAACACTCCATTTTTTAGTCAGATTAGTGCGCATGCGTTTGCATTTTGCCATAAATGTAAATGTTTTTTTTTTTTTAATTTAGTCCGACTTGTTATTTAAAGAAAATAATAAATTTCTTGTAAATCTTCTAAAATGTCCATTATCAATTAAAATTTTCAAATTGTTTTTTATCTATGTATGTATGTATACGATCTTGCTGAAATAAATATAATCAAAAGCAGCCATTGCGGGTAACATGAGCTGAACTATTTTTTTGGACGGCGGCAAGTGGAAAAACGTTCAGAAGCTGCCAGGCAGATCACTTACACAAACACATATTTTTATTCTTCTGTTATTAAAAAGTAGCGGTGGCTTGTAAATATTATCGCCGGCTCGAATAAGGAATAGCAGCTGCTCGACTAAGATTTCTACTGTTATTTTATGACAAACCATAAACATACCTCAGAATGTCTTATTATTATATGACTTTTTGCTTGAAGCACAACAACAATTTTTTTAAACTATTGTAAAATAATAAGACATTATGACAATATGACTGATATGACTGATATGACAACAGTGTGAACATCCCTAATATATTTTATATGCATTTTTTTATTAAATAAAATCAGCAACAACTAATTAAGTATCCGCTCGTTTGTTTATTCATGTTAAACAAATGACACTTAATGATTGTATGCCAAACAGTGTAAACATGTTGAAACTAAATGAATTTTATATATATGTACATATATGTATGTATATATGTAAGTACTCCCTTGAATATCAGAATTGTTTTTTGGCAATTCATAATAAATATTGCGTACATTTAAAAATTATATTTGAGACAAAATGCATTGCATTTCTTATGATGATACGCGAAGGTCGCTCTTAGATTTTATTATTAACGCAAATTCAACAAAGCTTGCTTAGCTGCATATCAAAGCTTTTTTATATTTTTATGTACACAAAGTGTAAAAATGGTTTTCATAATTTTAAATTTAAAAACAGCATGAAAATAATTAACGCAATAGATGTACATATTTTTATTACATGATGAAATGCAATTGAATATATGTACATACATATGTATGCCTTATTGTATTGTGTGATTATAATTAATAAAATACAAAATCGTAAAAAAGCAACTTTCTATATTATGAAAAGACATCATAGCAAGAATATGTCAAGAGGGCTTTGAAAGAAATTCTTTATTTATAACATTTCTTTTTATTTGCAAGAGAAACTCTTGAAATTTTTTTCGTGTTTTCATTGAATTCTTAAAGCTGATCTTTATTTAGGGGCATTAAAACCTAAAATATTAATGCAAGAAAGAAAAGTTTTTGGAACGAAAGTTTTATTCATTATAAAATAATATGTTAGATAATTTACTGGCATTTATTTTTTACATAAATATGTATGTATGTATGTATGTATTTTTTCCGGCCGAAGCTACAAGTCCCATTTGGTACATTCAGCAGACTCAATTTGCTACACAACTGTTGCTCAATAATCAGCTGAACGCTTTGATTACTTAGCGATGAGCGTTCACTATTTTTGGTAGCACAAAAAAAGTACGATACATTTCATCAAATTACGACATATCAGTTCCGTTTGACTGTTGAATAAAATTTCATAAAAAAAGTTTTTTAATTTTAATCCATTTTAATTCTTAAATAAAATTTATGAAATTCTTTGCAAAATAGAATCAATAATTTACACATATTGTAAAGTCAATGGTTTTGCTATTTTTGTTATAAAGAGACACTTGTGGGTACTTAAGGTTTAATCAGCCATGGCAGAGAAATAAATTCCGATCGAAAGTAGTTTAAATTCAGAAAAAAAACCGAAAATTCTGTTGGTAATTAAAACACTTTTATATGCGGTTTTTTTAATACAAACAAATGGTTTAAGTAGAAAATTTTTATGAAAACTACTCAATCTTTAGAGTGATTCCCATACAACATTTCTACACAAACCATTTGCTTGTATTCTGAAACTGCGCCTTAAAATTGAATTGAATTAATATTTTTTTTTTTTAATTAGGACCAGCACTCAGGGGACGACCCCTACATGTGCAGTGCATTGCTCCGGAACTCAGAGAGGGATAGAGTAAATAAGATAGATGTTGAAAATTTAGAAAGCTTAACTCTTTTATAAGTCTGCTGTGCGCGTTATGTTAATTTTTTGTTATAGCAGTGTTGAGGCGCCTCCAGCGTAAAGTAGACGCATTAACTTTGTTAAGCTGTATTGGCAGGCATTTTATTAATTGTTTTACTTCGCCGATGTTTCAATCGCTGTCGGAAGAGTTTTTTAGTGACCAGTGCTATGCCTTCATCACGTAAATAGTCCGACAACAATTAATACAATGTCTCACTAATGTACATTAGAGAAATAAATGATGTTGATTGACTTGCTCTGGCCAGGGTTTGAACCAAGGCCCCACGTCATTGTTTGCTTAGTAGTCAACGCGCTAACCACTTCAGCCAACAATAAACAATAAAAAACATGCATACTTTTAAAAGCGTTCGTAAATAAGCTTTGTATGTTAATAAATGCTTAATGTAAGCTTTGCTAATAAAATCCGTTTAATGAAAAGCTTGCACTGTAAGATCGAAATACAAAATAAACGGAATCTGAAGACCATTCCGATCGGAATGCTAAAATTAATCAACTACTAACCAAAGATGTTAGGTCCTTTCTTTTAAAACGAAATGAAAGCTCTATTATTAGAATATTTAATTTTTAATACTAAATATTATCGAAATCGTAACGATTTAAATATGAAAGCTTTGCAACGATATGTAAGTAGGAAATGCCACCAATAAATGTATTCGAATCAAATATGTTTTAAGAAATTCTTTACGATATGTCTGCTTTCAGACAAGTTACCGAAATGTTTTACAGATTTTATTACAACATAGCTTGCAAAGGCAAACGTCGATGCCTTTGTTTTAGTGGTGTACAACAACAACAACAATACAACAATAATATACTTCAGGTTGAACCAAAACTTGCATCGCTTATGCTTTAATTGCCTACATAAGCATGTTTTATTATTTTCTGATTGAAACATGCTAAATAATAGTCCTTAAATATAAGTTTAAGACTAAACAAAGTATTTGTTTAAGATAACCCACATGATAATAAAATAAATTTACACACAATTTAAACCGCATATATGCTACAAAGAAGAATATTCTAATATCATTAAATTTATTTCATATAAAATTTTGTAATTTCCATCAAGTTCTTACCATGTAATTTAATATAGCAAATGTCTTTGCGGTAAATAAATTTGAATAATTGTTCAGTATTATAATTTTTTTAGTGTTAATTTACTACACCAGTGCATTTTCTTCGTTCTCACTTATTTTCTAATTAGGTTAAGTGGCATTGTTGTGGCATTTCTTTTTTTTTTTCAATTCACTGAAGATAATTGCATTACATTATGAAAAGTGTATGTAGCGTAACTCTGGATAAAATGTTAATTTTTCAAACCGCATAGGATGTACATTATTCTCCCCTAAAAAAAACAAACAATATGTTAACAACAGTTAAGCGTTGGCAAAGTAGTTGTTGCTTGTCGGAAAGGATAATAATTGCATTGAGGTAAAAAAAAAATAAAAATAAAAAGAAGCAAGCCAGAATTGCTGGAGATAAACTAGAGTTATTTAAACGATGAATTTTAGATCTTTTAATTCCACTGAAAGTATGATTGAAAGTGTATTAACCTGTAAAAAAATCATTGAATTACAATTTTGTACACCATAACTTTTAGATCAGTGCTATGCCTTCTTCACTTAAACAGCTTAACACAAATTAATAAAATGCCACGGTATTGAACATTAATATAGTTTATGATGTTGAGCACTTTCCATGATCAGGGATCAAACCCAGGCCCTAAAACATAGTTTTCTAAGTTGTTAATGCGATAACGACTTCAGCCAACACCACCCTTAGTTTTTATTCAATTGATAAAAATTCAAATCACTAAGTGTTGTAGCAGTATTTGAATATCCGACAAGGCTAAAAGAACTTATCACTATACCAATTTCTAGGATATTCCTTTCATTAGCATTCATTTGTTCAAGAAAAAAAATATACAAAGTTGTCATTAGATTTCAAAAAAAATAAATACAATATTTTTAATTTACACTTTCGTAATTAAATTTATTAACACATTGCTTTAGCCACAATAGTAAATATAGACAATTATAATATTGAGTTAAGCTGTTATTCCATATAAGAGAATTGATTGGAAAAAGAAAAGCAACTAGTCATGGCGGCAGAAGTTTGATAACAATCGTTCAATATCAAATAAAAGTTTGCACAGAAATAATTTTGGCTTTGAAAACTACAATGATGATATTGACTTAAAATAAGCTTATCTCGACTTAACCTTTCCTTATTTCCATAGATTTTTTTAAACATTTTCGCTTATTCTTTTTTTTTCAGTTTTGTAATGGTACCCTAGACAACTTTTACAGATTATTCAAATTTTAATAAATAATAATTTTGTTTTGTACCTGAGCTAAAAGAAAAATAAAACCAAAAGAAACGAAAACATTTTAAGCAGGCAAAAAAAAATTCTAGTGAATCATTTTAATGTTGGATAAAAGAGACACACACATCACTATACGAGTTATATGTTGACCTTTTGCTAAAAACTGGCCACAAAGCACTACTACACTAAGTCTTTATGAAAAAAAAAAAAGAATTCCTATTTCATAACACCTTTTTACTGTGTTGATGATAAAAAAAAACCAGGCACGTTTTTTAAATCTTATCACCATACCTTTTTTTCTTTAAAATATAACGTTTTATAGAAGAAAAAAAAATGTAGCAACAAAAAACTATTCGTTTTGCGTTAACACACGTGATAACATGTCATGAATATTAATCGTTCGTAAAAAAATAGAAAACCCGAAATACTATACCTCGCAGATTTATTTTTAACAGAAAATATCATTTAAATTCGCTTTATTACATAGAAAGTTCGGAATTCTTTTATCTCAAAAATAATTAGATCTTTAGCTAAAATAATTTTATAGTCTTCAGCCATGAACTGAGCTAATTATTTCTGGCTATTAAGACTTGAAGTTTAACCATAAAATAAGCCTCCAGCAATCCTTCACCAGCAGCTACCAAATTAATTCAAATCATGGGTGGTGTTGGCTGAAGTGGTTAGCGCGTTGATTACTAAGCAAACAATGACTTAGGACCTGGGGTCACATCCTGTTCACAGCAAGTCAATCAACATCATTAATTTCTCTAATGTACATTAGTGAGACATTGTAATAATTGTTGTCGGATTATTTAAGTGATGAAGGCATAGCACTGGTCACTAAAAAACTGTTCCGACAGCGATTGATGATGTTCTAAGCTAATGTACACAACATCGCCCTCCTTCGTCGGTTAGCAGAAACGGAGACGCCTCAACACTGCTATAAAAATTAACATAACGCGCAAAGCAGAGTTGTGAAAGAGTTAAGTCTTCTAAATTTTCAACATCTATCTTCTCTACCATATCCCTCTCCCTGAGTTCTGGCACAGTGCACTGCATACGTAGGAAACATTTTTAAATTATTTTACCTATATACTTTGAGATTTCGTTTTTCTTACTCTGGTTGCGCTTTTAATTAGTGTTGTTTGGGAGAATTAAATGATAGTTTCGAAATATAATTTTCGTTAGTTTTTAAAGAAGATTATTATCTTAAGTCAAAGGCTTTTTTCTTTAAATAAAAATTTTTAGAAATTAATATATTTTTGTACATTTTATGTACTTTTTTAACTTTTTGTATGATATTTTTTTTTATTTTTTGAGAAAATTTATGTGAAAATTATTCGAGAAATATTCGCTTGAATTTGGCGAATACGAATACGAATACGAATATATTAAAATAGGTGAATAGTCGAATAATCGAATACGAATACGAGTGTTCGTAACATCACTAATGCATACATATTTTTTCATATGGCCATCAAAAAAAAGGCAGAATAGATTCCCAATACGTCAAAACATGGATACCTGACGATGAATTGGGGTTAATTCAATAAGTTCTTATTTTTTTATGCGAGATTTTATAACAAGTTATTTTGACGATCTTTTATTGCGGGGGTGTCTTTATTAAGGATTCAGGATCAAGATTTCATTCAGTCTCCCGGGCAAATTAAGCATCCTAAAAGTAGAAATATCCGCCTGTTAAGCAACGAACTGGCTGCATTTTTACATGGGTGTCCATACCACATCTAGGTCTGGTCTGGTCCTGTTATTCCGTAAGTCACTAAAAGCGTTGGAGAATCATTTCGATGCTACCTAAATAAAGATACGTGAACAGGAAGACACTACGGGCAATATCTTCGCTGACATTCTGGCTAAAAAAAAAAAGAAAGAGAGCTAGAGAATGTCTACTCTCAGCCTGCTGGAAGCGTATTGATGCTGCTGTTATGCTGTTAGCGAGAACATTATGGCCTCGCCTGGATGTTAAAAGAACTTAGAAAATACTGAATTTTCTTAAGAAGCACGCTCGCACACAGTGTGTCACAGGACACTGCACCTTCGGTACCCACGCTGACCACATGCGTCTACCCTATTATGATTATTGATCCAACACAAAGAACATTTCAAGCACCTTCCATGCCTCTGCCCAGATTTGGGGCATTACCGCTTTCCTTCAGTATTCTCTCCGAGCTTTTAGCAATGGAACTTGGGAACTTAAATTCCTTTCTCTTAGTTCTCATACTTCTCTCGCTGACTACACTTCAGCGGGTTTAGTACGTCAGGATCTCTTTTACCTCACTTCGCATCTAGTTATTGCCCTTTTCTTGTATTTTTCAGTCTAACCTTCATCTTCTTCTATACTTCTCTACTTCGTAAAGGTAGTACAATGGGGCCACATTGGGACACAATTGGGCTGGAGTCCTATTTCCTTTCACAGCAACCTGCTAACCTAACCTAACCTTCATTGCGCAGTTGATCTTTTAGTAATTAATTGTCCAACATTAAACGTTTATGTAGTTTTCGTATATTTACAAAGACAATTACAAAGGCAAAAATTACCGAATTTTTGTAATATACTCTTCGGTAAGAGTTAACACTGAACAATCACAAAAAAAATTCAATTATGTCGAAACACCCAACAACAATAACAGTTTTGTTTGTACTTTCGACATGTTTGTAATTTGGGTAATCGTTTACAACAAACAATAAGCACCAAAATTTCGATTAATAGCAAAAGACATAAAAGCAGTAGAAAACACCCACGCTGTTAAAAACATTTTGGGCGACTGTTTGTTTCCTTTTCATGGCTAATTCGTAATCGGCAAAAGAAGGCAAGTTGTATTTTTTCCTTTCACATTTTTCCAATAGGAATGAAAACAATTAGATGCAAAGAACAATTACCCAAAATAAAATTATGGCGATTGTACGTTGTGTAATTTTCCCTTTCGTCATTCATTGTCTAACCAATTCTATCATAACATAAACAGTTAAATTTAAGGTGATAGTGTAGACAAAATTTTAATTTTAAGTCAATTATAAATAATAAAATATTTAAAATAATTTTTTCTATATTTCAATTTAGTTACCGCTAATTTATAAAATTTTTTAAATCTTTTTGAAGCACGGTTTACACTATTTATGTTTATTAATCGTTAGATATCGTCATATGTCATATATGCTACTTAGGAGCTGTAACTCATTTTATTTTAAAAATATTAAATCCAAAATTAATGATCAAACATTGCAAGTACAATCTTGCCATCTTTAAAAGTTCTATTATCTGCTTATTCTGCCAATTTAATTTATTATTTTTACCTCACAACTTTCTTTTTCTTTGTGCAAATAATTGAAATTTACCTGCATTGCCTTTTGTTCTACTTTATTTATAGCGTCAACAATGAATGAATTTTTCTATCTAAATAGTCATCTAGTTCTTCCATATCTTTCTTTTTTATATTCTTTCTTTAAAAGTACAATCAACAAATAACCTTAAGCTTTATTGGCATTTATTGTTTTCAAAACACTATTTGTGTAATATTTTAGTTAAATATTAAAAGGGGATAAGCTATTTAAATACGATGAGTGTGCAAAATAAAATATGCTAATGCTTTTGTATGCCGCAAAAGTTTGCATCAGATGTGTTCTCTTTCTCTCTCTCTCTCTCTCTCATTCGTATTAGAAACATGCGTACTGGCCCAGTAATGTATGTATAGAAAACAGCTGTTAGAATTTGAATCAAACATTTTTATAAAGTTTTAATTCGAAGTAAGAGTATTGTTAGTTAGTGTTCTTTTAGTTAAATTCACTAAAAATTATAGAAAAATGTTAGTGTTATAGAGTTGTCCCTACAGGTTGCGGCCAGTTCTCCATAATTTTGTATGTATGATGGCAGTTTTTTTTATTAGTTCTTTTCACTTTCATTAAAACACTTTATACGCAACACCATGCGAACTAAAATATACGTATGTATGTGTGAAAAGGAAATATAATTTAGGATTTCTTAAAAAGAAAGTACGAATGTATTTCGAAGATATCTTAAAATTTTATTTTATTTTTAGTATGCTTGAGTTTGTATTATTCTTGGAAAAATTTTTTTTTACTAAATAATTGGTTCCAAAAAAACAGACAGGCGGACCTTTATGTACCCTACTGTGCACTTGTTTAACCCTACGATGTTCAAGGGTTTTTAGGCAATAACTGGTACAACTAGGTCTGCGCAGACCTACATGCAGTTTACATGTAAATATATATAGGCAGGTGTTCTATAAGTTTTTAACGGGTACCTTGAACATAAAGACGGTCCAAATTGCGCATGAGCATATTCCAAATGTCGTCAATAGTGGCCGATTTTCTTTCTAATAGCCGAGTAGTTCTAGTGTTGTCGTTGTCGAATCGAATATACTGTAAAATAGCTTTATATCGGTGAGCTGACATCGTTGCACTAATCTTGCCCCAAAGCTCACTATTTGACCCGGATATGCCAGCAAACAAAGTCAAGCCAAAAAATGCGTATATTTCGTTTTCCGTTACAGGTTTCGTCCATAACCACGGTGTTTTGTCAGGATTATTGACAGACCATAGATGGCACAGGCTTTAGGCTTTCCTATTTGTTTCACGTACAATTATACTTATGATTTCGGGTGTTATTAGCGACTTAAATATTGAAACTGGGTTTCGCATAATACCTGCTGCCGGGCCTTCACGACCCGTAGTGACGCAGTTATGAGCACAAATTCTACCTGTACACGGCTGAGCACTAGACCAAATTTTACCATCTTTTAAACTGTAGTTGATAACCGAGCTTGGTAAGCGGGCTGCTTGTCTATATCGTCACATTGAAGAACATTGGTGGTATCTGTAGCGCCTTCATTGAAATCTTCTGAGTCCCCATCATCGTCATATGGTTTGTATCAGCATCAGAAGATGCTTCTTCTACCATTGGAACATATCAGAATCGTCAATATCAACGTCGCCTTCGAAATGATTAATTTCTGCGGCTTATCCATCCGCACCACCATTTGGCTAATTTTTCTTCCCTTTGATAACTCTCTTCTTCCGATAAATTTTGATATTTTCTGGGGCAATTCACTATGTCCATTATATCATCGTCAATAATAGATGTTGATGTCATTTTGCTAAATGATTGACAATTTATATTTTTTCTTTTTGGGAAAACTCCTAAATATATTCACTTCAAGCACACAGATCTTTACACTACAAACTCTGCTACTATACTGGAAAGTTGCCTGTCTTATTTCTAATAAGAATAAAAAAAAAACCGTTACATAAAATTTGCATTCTTTATCATAGCAACCAGCTAGGTCTGCACAGACCTGCTTGGTATTTTTGAACCATTTAACTTGTAAACAGAAATAATACCGAAAATACCCATATAAGCGATATAATGCGATGATTATTGTGTTCGCCGTAGCCGCTTCTAGGAAGTCATGGACGGGCTCATCTCTAAAACATAAGATAAAAAAGTTATACAAACAATTATATCCAAAAAGTATGCACAGACCTGGTTGAACCTCCTAGGGTTAAGGTTTGACACAATATTTCTAATAGAGTTATCTATGACAGCAAGTTTTCAAAATTTAATATTTTGACCTTAATTATCTTTCAAAAATCTAGAACTGTCTCTTAGCAGTCAAATAAAAACATAAACAATTAAAAGATATACAAGTATCATAAATAATATAAAAAAACACATAATACGTACATAGAAAACCCAGGAATAAATCACAACTCACCCTTTTTAAACTCGGTATTGTTGTTTCATTTAATTTTTGTTGTGGAAAACAAAAAACCAACAAAAAAAAAATTAAATATATAAATTAAAGCAATGGGAGTATTTTTGTTTTTTTTATCTATTTATTTTGAAAAAAAATTAGGCAATTATCGAACATGTACATGACGTGACATGATTGATGCTCACATTTGGGCTTTAACGTTAAAAGACCTACACATGTTTTATTTTTTTTTTCAATTTTAATTTTGAAGCATGAACAACACAACAAATATACATATTTCTATAATACAAATAGTTGTTCTATCACGTACTGTTCAAATATTGTATACAAGTTATGCAAATAGCGAGCATCATAATCCGATGGTGTTATTGATAAGATTTGCAAATATTATTTTATCTATAGTGGCAATATATCATGTAAAATATTCATAATTAAATACGTAAATAAATAATGAAATAATGATATATTATACGTGGATTAGCATTTCAGCGTAATTTTGTATGTGTATGTATTTAATAGAAATTAATGTTATCTTATTGGCATCTGATAACAATAGAATTCCCAATTTTTCTTTAACACTGTAATACAAAAGTTGAGAAAAAAATTATTCAGGGAGATCTTCAGTGTTTCTAAAACGCAGAAAAACTGGCTAGGATGGGAGCTAACACAACCATGGTTAGACCAGATCCGTTTTATGGACTTGGACTGGATAAAATCCAGAAGGATATTTATATGGTTGTAGATCAAGAATACCAGAGAACACCTCTGGTTCAATATCCCTGGATTAAGGCATACAATTCTAATGATTGGAACGTGTAACCAAAAAAATTTTATAGCTCTCATTTCATTAAATAAAAAGAATCTAAGAACGCTTATAGGTTTCCACACAGGCCATTGTAGACTGAGAAAACACCTCAACTAGCTTGACATTAAGAGAAACAGCCTCCAGAGCACATTCTGTAGGAAGGTAGAAGAAAGAGCCAATTGGGAAAGCATCTGTTGAAGGATTGGGATCAGCCAACACTAAAACGATTTGTAACTTGAGATTCCTCAGGAAAGCAAATCTAGATAAATTTTTCCAGCACAGGGCAAGGGACACAGTTTAAACTCGTTTAAACAGACTAACACTGCCACTATATAAATTCAAAAGGGATGCCAATCGGGACTGGATTTGTGAATCCCGGGATTTGGGATTTCAAAAATTCCGATTCCGGGATCCCGAAAAAATCCCGAAATAAAATGCATATAGATTAGTTAACCCACAACAAATATATACAAATTTTCAAAACATAAATTCTTGAGTATATTTATTCCAATAAATATTTTTTTTTTTTTTTAATTAGGACCAGCACTCAGGGGATGACCCCTACGTATGCAGTGCATTGTGCCGGAACCCAGGGAGAGGGATAGGGTAGAGAAGATAGATGTTGAAAATTTAGAAGACTTTACTCTTTCACAACTCTGATTTGCGCGTTATGTTAATTTTTAAGGCAGTGGTGAGGCACCTCCGGTGTTAAGTAGACGCATTAACTTTGTTAAGCTGTATTATCAGGCATTTTGTTAATAGTTTTACTTCGCCGATGTTTCTCCTAACCGACGAAGGAGGGCGATGCTGTGTACATTAGCATGGAACAGCATCAATCGCTGTCGGAACAGTTTTTTAGTGACCAGTGCTATGCCTTCATCACTTAAATAGTCCGACAACAATTAATACAATGTCTCACTAATGTAATGTAGAAATTAATGATGTTGATTGACTTGCTCTGGCCAGGGTTTGAAACAAGGCCCCAAGTCATTGTTTGCTTAGTAGTCAACGCGCTAACCACTTCAGCCAACACCACCCTCATCATATTGCACTGTTAAAAATAATTACATATGGTGTTTATATTATTCCAACATATAACAAAATTATAAAGTATTCATTAAAAATCAAAGTAACAGAATAAAATTATTTAAATAAAGATATTGAAGAGCCCATTTTTTTCAATTGCTAAACGCGTTTAAAAAGAAAAATAAAGTTAAATTTGTTTCTTTTAGTTTCATTACAGTTTTAACAGGGTGAAACAAAATTATATAAAATATGAAAGTTTTTATAGCACTTTTATTGCAAATGGGACCTTGTACTTTTCCAACAATATAACACTACTAGAGCACAAAGAAGCTATATAATGTAAACTTTTGGCGCTCACATATGAGCCGAAATCGATTCCAGTTGCTACTTCGTTATTTTCATTTTCTTAAAAAACACAAATATGGCATCAAACTATATGAACTATGTGAGTCCGACGGTCTTGTAATAAAAATAAAAATTTACAGCGGAAAATCTGAGGAAACTACCAATAATGTAGGTCATACTGCTGACGTTGTTTTACATTTACTTGAGGACTATCTTGATAAAGGCTACGCGCTTTACATGGATAATTTTTATAATTCAGTTAGTATTACAAAACTGTTATATACAAGAAAAACTTATGTGTGTGGAACCCTGCGAAGTAACAGAAAAGGAAACCCCAGAGATGTGATAAATCGTAAACTGAAAAAAGGTCCTGTTTCTGTATGCAAATAGAAAGACAATCGAGAAGTCCTTACCATTTCAAACATGCATGCTGTTGAAATAGTAGAGGTGGCCAATCGCAACTGTTCCTTCGTCGGCTAGCAGAAACATCGGCGAAGTAAAACAATTAACAAAATGCCTGCTAATACAGCTTAACAAAGTTAATGCGTCTACTTAACACCGGAGGCGCCTCAACACTGTTATAAAAATTAGCATAACGCGCAAAGCAGAGTCGTAAAAGAGTTAAGCCTTCTAAATTTTCAACATCTATCTTCTCTACCCTATCCCTCTCCCTGAGTTCCGGCACAATACAATGCTTACGTAGAAGTCATCCCTTGACTGCTGGTCCTAATTAAAAAAAAAAATGTAGAAGAATAATTATCTGCAAACAAAAATTTAACATTTCCCTTTAATTTGTTTGTAAAGAAATCCTTACGCATTTGTTAGTGTTGCTTTAAGGAATATTCAAATACTTAAGAAACATTTGCAATTTGTCTCACTAATATTTACAGCTCTGCTGTGACTTTATCCATTAGGAATTTGAACCTAATTTTCATCATGAAAAACAAATACTTTTAAGCTACCGGAAAAATGCCTTTATTTTGAGTTAAAAAAATTTTCGTATTTATTTGGGTCATCTGAAGTATTAGAACCAATATGTATTAAGAAAGTTTCTTAAAAGAAGTAAAAAACAAAATGACATCATTCACTTAAATCCGGTTAAACTAATATGTTTCTATTTGTTGTAGTTTGGAAACAAACAACCGTATTTATGTTATTCAATTGTTAAATAAACAAATCCATGGGATAGGACAACAACACCATGGGACAATTTTACTAACTTAAATAAACCTAACTTAAAACCTAAATTAAACGAAGCGACAGGACATGCTGTCCATTTTCATGATGAGCTTATGGTATAAAGGACTTATTATCGTTTAAATATTTTTGCAAACATATGGCACAAAAATGCCAATATACAAAAACAGTAAGCATCAGCACTTATACTTATATACAAAATATTTATGTCATCTTTTTACGTACATACGAGTATATGTGAATATGTTGCTGTGGCTTGTCAATTCAATTGGGAAATAAAATAGTAGATTACATTTGAAATCCGAAGAAAACTTTATTGATTTTGACCGAAATCGAAAACGAAAATAAGCTCTTGAGAATTATGTGCAGAAAAAAATTATTTTAAAGTCTACGTTTTTGAAAATAGTTGTTCTTCAATGAATTTTCTGATAATCTGAGAAAAAAATTTCAGTTATAAAATATTTTATATTTGATAAGTCTTTAAATTACTTTCTATACACAGAATGTTTTGAATAAAATACATAAACGAAAATTTTTTGTGCCCTAAAGATTTTATTTATATTTTTTTTTACAACAATCGAATGCAGTACAAGAAGGTTATCTCTTCTTTGCCATTTTAGTAAAATAGAAAACCAATTGAAAGAATTTTTACTTTCTTATTACTTTAATAAAATCTTAATAGACTTAAATGTTATTTTGTATGTTATATATTAAGAAGAATTTTTATTGAGTTACATGTGCTACTGCTTATAAATAAAAATCATAGAAAAAACTAAACGGGGTATATATAGAAATTATATCTTGAACTTCTATACATATGTTGCAATGCAACAAATGTTTTTTATAATGAAATTTTTACATTTTTTAACCAAAATGAGCAAAAATATTTTAAGAACATGGAATAAAGATCGAATTTAATACGCTATTTACTATTTGTATTAAAGGAATCACACTAAAGGTAATAGCAATAACTGAATATAAGGTTGTTAATTTTTGTCCATAGTTTAGGTAATTTTATCTCTATATCACTCGAAGCTGTCATCATTTTTCGAATAAACGTAAATTTATTAAAATAGGTACCAGTGTGGCTGATTGGTGGCGATGATAATCTATTATTTCAGTCACCATGAATTCGATTCTCGCCATAGAGACGGGTTGTTATTAACGTGTATTAATTAAAAAGAAGGGAATAAAAATGCATCTCCAATGCAATGGATCTCCGATTGAAAATGTTTTTGACATACTTCCCTTGTTAACCTAACTTAACCGAGTATTCATGTGCAAATGCTTTCACTTCGTTGAACGTTATTACATATTCTATTTATACACCATTAAAAATACAAATAGAATACGCGACTAGCTAGCTAGCTGGGGAATTTTTTATTTTTGTTTTTATTTATTATAATATATTAAAAAAGTAGTGAAAGCATTTACACATGAATACTAACTAGGTTTAGTGGCTTCTACCGAAAACAACGTTTGTTCTATTCGGACAGTGCGGTTGAAAAATCTACAAAAGGGATGTATAAATATTAAATTTTTGTAATGACGTTCAACGAAGCCACCTAGCAAATAGTGAAACCATTTGCACATGAATACTGACGAGATTCAGTGGCTTCTAGAGAGAACTTAATCACTTTACATATGTATATGCTTTTTACTTCTTTTCTGCTTATATATGAATATTTTTATGTCAGTAATTTGGTTTTGGATTGTAAATTAAATTTAGACGTCATCATCTTTAATTAATTAAGAATGTACTTCATTTTTAGTTAATTCTGTTGGCATTGGAAGCGTGCACCATTAATACGATATATAAAACATGCGTAGCTAATTTTGGAAAGTGTAATTCTACATGTTATACATTAACTGTACCTGATCTTGACGAGTTAAATTCCTTAATAAAATTTTGAATGTGGTCTGTATTTTCATTCATATAATGAACGTTTAAGCATTATTTATCAAGGTTTATCGAAGAGCAAATGTTTCCATCACCGAAGCAATTAGGAAGTGTTATGGATGCTATCCTGTAAATTTCTCTTTTGTGCATTGCAGTGAAGGAGGAATTCCGCCTGGTACACTGTCGGCAGCGAACAGATAAATTATCATGGCCAGGGATATACGTCTCTAATTTTTTGAGGGGGAAAACTCGCTTCAATTTTCCATGCCTAAGTTTATGCCATTCTTATTAGTTGTAACGAATGCCTGTGAAGCTAATGGCAGAATACCCATATCAACTTAATGTATGATAGTCAGGCAGCGCTCAAAAGCCTTAATCTCCTACGAGTTAAGATTGGGTATTGCAAAGGACTGTTTTACATCTCAAAATAAAGTTCGCACCAAAAATTAAATAACTTTATGATGGGCGCCTGGCTACAAAAGTAATTATAAAAAAACGAATCTAGCCAACAGACAGGACTAGAATCTGTTTTTGGTTAATCACAAGGATATGTCAAAGAACGTAATAGTTCATGACCTCAGTCGGAATTTGCTCGCCACTAGGAAGCCATCCAAGGCGTAAGATAAGCAAAACGATTTATAACGTTATCCCAAAGTAAATCCTAAAATTCACTACTAATTGACAAAAATTACCTTAGATTACTGACTGCTTGCTTTAACAGACACTGCGGTCTCAGGAGACACCAGTTCTTTACTGATCTAAGCAGATGATAAAGCTTCGCAAAAAAAAAATTTGCAATCTCTCACCGTGCAGAATAGTTAGCTTTTTATGTTGCCTTCATTTACTTTGGTGAACATTTGGGCTGCACAAAAAAAGGCTTTAGTTTTAGGTGTCCATGGCCTCATTTAATAATAATTGGTAGTGAGTACCAACGGTCTAACCAATCGAACGTGTTCTAGTCATAGAAAGAAAAATCATAAAAAGTCTCGTATAAAACAGTCATACAACAAGAAAAATTACAATTATTTAATGATACATTTGTACGAATTCACAAAAATTAAAAATAAAAATAGAACGGATTAATGCAAAGACAAAATACCTTCCATTGAGCTACATAAATCAATTTACTCAACTTTCTCATCTATTTGCCCACGATTCTCCAACATCTTAGTATGTATTAATGTCATTTTGTTATTTTTCTCTTTCCAGACAAATGGGTAAAACATAGGTTTGTTTGGTTGTTTTTTTTTTTGGCTTTAACTTACAACAACTTTAAACGGTTATACAGCCCGCTTTTGTAAAACAAAAGTCTTCTCACACGAAATTTCGTTTTGTAACGATATCGTTTTAAATTTGGATCTTATAAAATGTTAGAAAGCTTTCGTTTATTCACTTTTGACATGTATAAAGCTTTTTGCTTTCGTAAAGGAACATTATTGCCAATGCGTTCGTTTTCATAAATTTAATTTTTTTTTTCTCATATAAACGTACTGTGTTTAGTCTTAACTCTATAAATCAAATGTTTTTTATTAACAAAAAATAATCTTGAGTTCAAAAAGGCTCCATAAAAAATGGCCCGAATTGAAAAATTTTCACAAGCTGAAAAATTATGAATAACACCGAACAAAAAATTAAAAATGGTCCAATAATTTATTTTTTTGTTTTAAATGGAAAAATTGCAGAACGAGCTATAACCCAAAAAAATTAACTCCCTCAAGTGCACTGAGACCGCAAAAAAAAATGAAACAAATTTTCACACTGTTCTATTATGTACGATTTCGTGGCCGAATGACAGGAATGCTGTCTTTAGAAAGCATCGTCGTTTCAGGAAATTCAATAGTGGAGAAAATCTGCAATACGGCGGAATACCAACTATTCGGGGAGTCTTTAGTTATCAGTGCCAAATATATCATTTGGTTTATAACCAATGAAAAATGCACCCAGAAGGTTTTGTTAATAACAAAAATAAAAACTTTTGGTGCAATTTACAATTTTTGTTATTTTATTTGGGGCCATTTTTAATTTTGTTATTATTTGTCACTTTAATAAAAATTTAACAAAAAATTAGGAAAAATTTTTTCAATATTTAAAAAGTTAAAAAATTCACTCAGATATAAGAAAAATTAGGTCATAAAATTCGAGTTTTTTTTTTTTGTCAATCCGAAACTTTGGTGCGATTTTTGAAGTTCTTCTGCTTATCATAAATCTTTTCAATAAAAATGTATTCCTCGACTACTTTAATAACATACCCCAAAAGACTTGTGGCTATAAAGTAAATCGATTTTTAATATTTAGCTCAGGGCCATTTTTCATGGAGCCTAAAAAATAAAACTTTCCGTAAATTTAAATAAATAAAACAATTATAATATACATATGTTTCAAACTTTTTTTAAATACATTCATACATAAATAAATATGTACGTATTATTATTGTGTGAATTTTTCAAACGATAGCATTTTACTTATCGTTTTGTTTTTGACATTTGCTATCGTTATTACAGATATTTTCATTTTATAAGAACCAAAAATACAATGAAAAAATAATAAAGCTTTTTCGTCACTCACATGAAAATGATATATTTTATAAAAACGTAAAAGTGGTTTCGTTCGTTTTTTATGAGAACGTATACAAAAATTCATTTTCGAAAAACAGGCTGATAGCCCCAAGATACTGAACCCACAATACCCTCTTTCACTTCTGTGAAAAAATGTCTTTAATTTGATAGAAGCCTGGTAAAAATCGGTTTTATAATAGGTGCATGAAGGGCAGCACAAAAAAGCAATTGTCTATTAATTATATAGATAGATAAAAATAAGCAAGACCGATCGCTTGAAAGCATTTGCTATCATGTAACTGATAGTTGGGAAATAAAAATTGCGATAATTTAATTTTAAATATATATTTTAATGGCGTACTTACATATAAAGCAATTTAAAATTCTCAATATATGTATAACTCCAATAGTAAAATTGAAAGTTTGTTGATATCTGATGAAACTCGATTTTCGAAGGATGACTTGGTATCAGTAAATTTCAATTTTGCATTGCAGAAAGCTAAAAGAAATGTAAAGAAAAAGTAGATGTTATAAGTTTTTTAACAATTTTATAAAAGCAAGAAAGTGGGAAAATTGTTTTCTAGGAGTTAAAGAAAACAGCTAATATATAAAGGCCTTAAATTATTATAGTTTTTTTTTATTTTTTTTTTTTTGGAAATGGCTTATTTGCAGTAGGTAACCCTCCGAGTTATCGATATAAGCAGAAAAAAAAACGGAATAAATTAGTTAGGGTCTTTGTATACATAAAATACTTTCTAACATTATTCAACTTAAAATCTATTATATATTAAGAAGCAAACTTAAATTTAATATAAATTTCTATCTATTTAATGTATACATACTCGTATATTAATTAAATTAATTTTGGAAATATTATGGTATATTTTATTACTCCTTTTATATAATTTTCAATGTAATGTGAATAAAGGACAATGTAGAAAACAATCATAAGTTTGAGTTTGGTGTTAATAAAAATAAGCTGCTGGTGATATTTATATATATATATATATATATGTAGATGCGTGTAGTTGTGTTGTTCACAAATATCAAATCTCTATTATGTGAGTAATATTAAATTGTTGTATATAAAACGTGTGTATGTGTTTGTAGTTTATTGTTTGTTTTGTTTCCAGTTCATGATTTATTAATTGCCATTAAGAGTGATGAACGTGCTTGAATACAGGCAAACAATGTCATATATTTTAATAAAAATTTTATTGTGTATGAAGATTTGTGGATTGTATTTAATGGTAAGTCTTAGTCATATAATGTTAAATCATCTCAATTAATCGTTTTATTGGTATTTTAGTTATTTTCTAGAGCATCCTTATAGGAAGCCATCGTGTGTTGAATACAAAGAAACTATTAATACGTATTGATATATAATCGCAACTTAAACAACGAATGTCTTCAAAATTTTATGTGGGTTTTACCAAAATATCTCTTCTCTTTAAAGAATAATTTTTATCCAAATTCTAAACATAAAATCTTGAGGCATTCTCGATTAACAATTAGAAACATGAGTAAGCTTGCCAAGAATTCTTTCCCATATTAAAAAGGCAAAAAAATGTTGCCAAGCTTACAGGTTGCCTAGAAATAGGATGGTATTGTACCTATCAAGAACTTGGTCCTTATTTCGATCTCACTACTTTTTACGGCTGATTATTTTTTTAGATAAATATTACAAAATACCTAAGTTCATATAACGTATTATAATAGTTTAATTTTATATGTCGACAGGATCAAAATTGTAGGCATAAGCAAATAGTTAGATCTTCGTACTGATGTAGTATGAATTTTGTCAAAAAAATCGCAATTTTTGTTCGTGAAAGTCGTGATGTGCTTTGATTAGGTAAATCGAAATTTATAAAAGTAAATAGCTTCCGTGCGAAGCCGGCGCGCTCAGCTAGTTACCATACGGGAAATGTTGTACCAATTGTCTTAAACATACCTGTCCTATGATAGGTGAAAATGGGAATGGTACAAAGTGTTCCTGAGTTGTGACTGTTGAAAAGAGGACATATCACAAAACTAGAACTCAGTGTCTCATCCAAAGATTTACATACATACTTAGGTATGCATCAGGAATGTCAGCATCATACACAATTGTGGAAACAAAACTCACATGTACGCTTTCGCTCTTTTATTTTGCGAGCGTATTGAAATGTTCACTTTTTATATTTTTTATAATTTTTTTAATACCCACTTTAATATAATTTAAATGAATTAATAAAATTTTTATTTTTTACATGTAAACTTATTGTTGTAAAACATTTAGACTCGTACGGTGATACTTACTTATGTCAACGAAGGACTAGATTTTATACCAGGCTTTAAGTTACTATTTTCAGACATGTTCATTAAGGACTAGTTTTAGACAGTTACTGTAGGATAATACTATTACCGGTTTTTATGAAACCAATACTGAGACTAGTACTTAGGAAACCACCACAGGACAAGTACCTTCAGTTTAGGTCTAGGACCTATCACCGGGTATCTTAATTATGTCAATTGAACCCCTCTAATAACAACGCCATGTTAAAGTTACCGGTCCCACTCATATAAAGTTCCGGAACTCGAACCGGTTGCTAGTCCCTGGGAACCAGACACGTGACGTGTCCTGTGACATGTTCTTTTCTCTCTAGGGTATATATAAAATAGCTTTTCTTGCAATTCAATTACCAAGACGACTTTGACAGATTATTAAAATATTACACTTCAGCTGAATAAAAAATAAATTTATAAATAAAAATTCTTTTTATCACACTTAAAACTCTAAAATATCATTTAAATACGTAAATGCCTCGCTTCACCTACTTACGAATTAAATGTTGACCTTTTGCTAGCAACCAGCCACAAAGCACTACTTAATCATTATGTTTAAAACAAATTCTCTTTTATAACATTTATCACATCTATTATGGAGATGGTAAAAAAAAACACGGTTTTTAAATCTTAACACCAGTAAAGTAAAGCCTTTTATAAAAAGGAATATATTAAACTCAAAAAAACCATGCGTTTCAACGTTAATACACGTGACGGCATGTGGCGAATTATAAACGGGCGTAAAAAATAGAAAGCTGAAACCATGTATAATCATGCAAATTTATGTTTAAGCAAGCAAATAGAGAGAAAAACTACGATAAATTTATAAAAAAAAAAATTATGAACTTTAGTTTACTTTTTATATAAAAAATTATTATGTTTTAATTTCATGAAATATTGTAAATATAATGGAAATTTTTCTAAATAACTTTCGTACTCTCTTATTCGTAAAAGATTAGCAAAATAAAAGTACACAATAAAACCAGGTTTCCCACACAAAGTTCGTACATTAAGGCCACAATGACTTTAAAAATCGTTAATGAATAAGAAGGATAGTCTTCAGTCATGAGGCGTTTTTTTTTTTTCTTTTTTTTTTTTTTTTTTGTTTAATTGGCAGGACATTAGTTAAGTCTGTCAAAGTTATAATTCACTTTATTTATTAACCCTAGAAGGATCACATACATACGTCTCGCATATATATACATAAATTTTTTTTAATTTTTCTTAAATGACTGTAAGATATCGCTTCATCAGTATCGGCTTGTAATCATGTAGTAATCTAAATAACCTTTGAGAAATTATCAAAACGAAAATCTAAAATACGTAACGATATAGAATTTTTTATTTTATTTTGACATTGAAACTGGTTTACACCTTTCAGTTTAAATTATTGCATTAAAGTGCAGGTCAGCCACTTACAAAAAGAAAAAGTATTCAGGTATCTCTTCATCCAAAAATTCATTGAATGTAAAAAAATTTATAAAGAAAAAGATATAACATATGAAAAGTAATATTATCAGGCTCAAGTTCAGTTTTATTGAATTAATGAAAATTCAAAATTACTAAGAGTTTTTTTGTGTTGGAAAATATTATTATTTATATCCAATCAAAGATATCAAAGATATAAAGAAAAAAATTTATATCCTTATATGGTGAGCAGAAAAACTAATACCCTGGCCTATGATGTCGACCGATCGATAATGCTAGAATTGGAAAAAAATATTAAGTTATAGAAGATCTTCTATTAAATTTTTTATGTCGTTCGAATATCTAAAAATCTTGTGTATAATCTCAAAATAATTACAATTTTATTTGCGAATACTAATAAATTCATTTCCAAAATTTTAAATTCATTCAAAACATTACAGTTTTTAATTAATTTTTTTTTTTTTTTAACATAATCCGATTTTTTAACGCAATGCAATTTTTTCGTTATTTTTACAGATTAATAAAGTTTTAATCCTGATTGAATATTAGTACTAATAAAATTTATTTATATATAAATTATTTTATATAGAAACTGATTAAATAAAAGATAAAAAAATTTGTTATATATACCCTGAAACAAAAGTAAATCGGCTTACGTCTCTCAGATGCATCGTTATCTTTCTAGGGTTAAAGAATAAAATTAGCAAAAATTTTATTTATTTGTTGTGGGCCTAGCTAATCTTTATTTGTTGAGTGCTAAACTCTTTAACCATGATTTAAAAGTTTTTAAGCTCGTGTGTATATTCACAAATTATCAAAGGTAGTTTATCTTTTACCCAAAATAGATAAATATCACTTTTGAGAACATAAATTCTTAACAATTAATAAATTTTTATTTGTTTTGTTTTTGTTCCCTTCGATACCAGTCAACTTTTGAGTTTTTAGTTGAGAAAGGATTGAGGGAGGAATGGCAAAGGATACAATGTTTCATGTAGATGCAACTGAAGCATCAATTATGTGTAAAAACTACACATGCTTCACAAGAAGTACTGCATTCATTGTTTGGACATAAAACCAACGTCAAAAGAAAATTTAAAAAAGTTAAAGAAACAAAAGTTGCCTCGTATGTACGTAGTGAGATGCATAAAAGTAGAAAGTGAACATTTGTTGTCAATTATTTCAGCTCAATCTCTTTCTCTCTATATATCTCTCTTCATACCAAAAAAATGTTCAATTTTTATAAAAAGCGATAGTAAAATGCAATTTATTAATAAACAATTTTACAAAAGAAAAAATTTAAATTTCCTGGTTGTTTCTGGCTTTTGCGTTTTATGCCAGCATAATATTTTTTATTAAAAAAACAAGAATATTTACTCTGGTTGACGCTCAATTGCATGAGTGAAAAATAAATTCAAAAAAGGAAAATTATTTTCGATTAAAAAAATTTCGATGCAGTTGTGCCGCTTTAAACTCTATAAAAAAAACTTTATATTAAATATTTATTTTCATTTCAAAGAATGTTAGTAAAGAAAACGTTTTCAAAGGCGAAAAGTAAAAAAGTAGTCCTTTAAATTAACGAGTGCACTGTAAAACATTTTCACTAGAAACCCTTGACACAGTCAACACATTTCTTTATATGTACTTTTTTTTTTTTTTTGTAAAATCAAATAAAGCGAGAACTGCAGTAAAAGTATACTTATGTATATCGAGCCTTTGCTGCAATATGGTCATAACTTACAATAAGTAGATTTGCAGAAAACAAATTTTACGTTTAAAATTCGCCAACCACTTAATGGTAAAAGAAAATATCTCTTAAAAGTTTAGAAAACAAAATAATTGAATGAAATTGTTAGAAAATATAAAGAACGCTATGACAATTAAAAAACTACATATATTGAGTTATGACCCTATTGGAACAAAAGGCTCAATATGCATGTCTACATGTTTACAAACATTTATAGCAATGACCATCATTTACGTATCAAAGAGGAAATAAATTCTCTTTAGACCCGCAGAATTGTGCGTAAAGTGATGCTATGAAAAAACTGAACAAACATATCGTCGCCTTAAATTGTAAAATCTGTAACTTTATAAATTTTCATTTTTCAATAAGTGACCCTCAAATTTATCGTTTCAATCAAAACAAACGCAATTTGAAACAATATGAGTTAGGACTTTTCTATATTAAGCTAACGACATATCCATACAAAAGAATTTTGGTTATTTATGGCTTGTTAAAGTTCTTTAATATATATTTTATTGCCAATTAAAATTAAAAAGAACTCAGAAACTTTTAAAATTGTATAACTATTGAATATAAAATTTAAGTAAAGATACACATTAAAAACTGGAGATGACTTCAATAGTTTTATTACATACGTGTTCTAAAAACTTATTTTTAAATACTTTTCGTGAGCTACAAGAACGTTTATGTTGTGTAAAATTTTTTTTATAAAGATACCAATCAGCAATATAAAAATGGTAAAATAATTATATAAAGGAAGTAGTTTAAGACTGAAAACGAGATTTTGAGAAGAAGAACTCTTTAAGTATGCATCGTTAGCAGCGAAGTTGATCTTATTAAACAGAGCCCGATGACCTTCCCTAATACCTTTTCATCTAGTTTTAGTATATTTAAAAACAACGCCTTCAAAGTTTTTAGACGCACGTCTGTAACTTCTAATAGTGCAGAGTTCTTATAAAAAAATAAAAAAAAAAAACTACGGGTAGCATTTCGGAGGTGCCGACAGAAGTGAAAACGTTTTTTGATTACAACAATACACGTGCTATTGCCAAAAAAATTATGCGTAGATATAAACAATCAAGTCGTATGCAACAGGTGAGCTTACTAGCACATCTGACTGAGCTCGCTTTATAGCAAACTGATATAGTTTGAAGAGAGTACATAAAAAATGGTTACAGTTTGGTACTCATTATTGAAATGCTTTAAATTTGTTTGTGTATTTTGATATGAAGCGAGTGCTTTATACCAACAAAATACATGTTGTTTTTGGATTGTTGTACTTGTTGTCGCACTACGCATACCTGTTAGTATTGCCATGCCACTTATTGTAAACGCAAATGCAACTTGAATAAAAATGGCAGCATCTTATCTGTCAAGTGTCCAATGTCCGGGCGTTACTACACCTGTAATATGTTTGCAATGCATAGGCACAAACAGAGATGCTACAAAAGTTCAAGTTAAATATCAAGGCGAATTTATTTCCAGGTGGATGTAGTGGCGAATTCGGGCTAATTTGTAATTTTCCCACACTGTCAAATTTATACATATTTCCCGACGCCATTTTTATGTAAATTTTGACAGCGTAGAATAAGAGTTCGCCTTTTACACAAGAAAATGCCTGTTGTTTGTTTTGTTGGCGAATTGTTGTAATTCTAGTTTTGTTTGTTTATTGTTATCGAATAGTTTTGTTTTATGATGACTAGTTTTATTTCTATTTTTTTATTCTGTAGTTTGTTTTTCTATTTTTTTGGTGTGTGATTTTATTTTGTTTTGGTATTCCCATAATTCATACATATATATGTATGGACGTAGGTTGTTGGTTATGCTTCTTTGTTTTATTTGCGTTTGCAAATTTTCTTTTATTTTCTTTAGTTTTTATATTGACCGATGCAATTATGTTCGATTTGTATCTGTCTTTGTTATCATCAAAAAGTTGTTATTGGAAAATTGTCTTAGTAAAATTAAGGTTGTCTATATGAAGGCAAATTCATTACCAGGCATATGCACGACTACAATAATTCACCAACAAAACAAAGAACATGCATTTAGTTTGTTTACCGGCGAATTTATATCCTACGCTGTCAAAATTCTCCATGCATAAAAAGTTCCATAAAAATGGCGCCGGAAAATTTGTACAAAATTTGACAGTGTGGGCAATTGATACATTCGTCCGAATTCGCCACTGCATCCTGGTAATGAATTCGCCTTGGTCTGTAGTCTATGTAGTGTGCGTTCGTCTGCTATCAAGGCGAATCCAACAGGTGAGCTTACTAGCACAGCTGACTGAGCTCGCTTCATAGCATATTATCATACAAACTGAAACAGTTTTAAAAGTAGACATAAATAATGGTTACAGTTTGGTATGCATACGCAAGAAAATGTTTTAAATTTGTTTGTGTATTTTGATATGAAGCGAGTGCTTTATACCAACCCAACAAAATATATGTTTTTTGGATTGTTGTACTTGTTGTCGAACTGCACATACCTGTTAGTGTTACCATGTCTGGTATTTAGTTGTCTGTTAAGTGTCAAATGTCCGGTCGTTACTACACCTGTATTTTGTTTGGTAGGCATTCGCACAAACACAGATGCTACAAGTGTCAAAAATCGTGACGGTGTCGCGAGTTCTGAGGTTTTGTCTCATCCAAAACCTTCGTACCGCGCCAATAGAAGTTTTCATTTCAAAAACAAAAATTGTAGCGAACAAAATAAATAACAATCACTTCAATAGATTAATTTCCAAACTAAGGCAAAAGCATTCCGATTACGGTACGTATGAGTAATATTTCAATCCTTAGAATACGGTCGTTTTTGAGCTTTTGATCACGGAGCGTATAACTAATAATTGCGTACTCAATTTTAGAAAGTCTACAGTTTCTAAAGCGGACTGCTTTAGGAATTAAATATTGAGACACAGTTAGTGATATATAAAATAATTTATATTTATTTATTTGTTTTCTATTATAATTAATGCTTATGCGAACTTTGTTTCTAAAAGCAGTGTTGGAGTTCCATAGGCTTTTTCTATTCGAACTAACTTTCTTAAGTTGTATGCACAGTCATTATTATTTTTTAAGTCAAACCCTAATTAAAAAAAATGTTTGCTAACTTGTTCTTTAAAAACTAATTATAGTAACCTTGAACGTCTATGTGATTTTCTTATGCTCACAAAGAAATTATTCAGTAAAAACCCAACTGAATTAAGCCAAAAAATTTTTTGTAGCTTTCGATATTTTTGCAATATGGGTAAGAGTTGATAATGAAAAATCAACCTAAATTTTAATTATGTCAGAATACCCCAGGAGCAATTTTTGTTTGTGTTTGTACTTTTAACATTTTTCTATTTAGGCAATCGTTAACAACAACCAACCATCGAAAATTCGCTTTATGCCAGAAGCAATAAAGGAAATAGAAAACACCCAAATTGTTTGAAAAATATTTGGGCAATTGTTTTTTTCGTTTTAGAAGATTAATTCAAAATTGTCAAAAGAAACAAATAAACAAATAAAACTTAGCAAAAAATTTTAATAAAACCCAAAGAGCCAAATGCAATGGAAAAAGGCACAAATTATAACAATTGCAATTGTTTTTTATGCGGTTATTCTTTATGTGGTTCTTCGTCTAGCCAATTCCATCATAACATAAAAAAATGAATATAAAGCGAATAAATTTTATATTCAAGGAGACATACAAAAGTATAATTTGATAAAAAACTAAAGGAATTGAAAAATATAGTTGCTCGCAATAAAAAAAAAGTTTCAGGACTATTTTACGTGCTGTTTCCAAAACAACTCAGTTTTTTGAGTTGTTCCATACAAAGTTTCTACTCAAACCAATTGTTTTTAATAGGTTTTCCAATGGGGATGATATGATTTTGAAGTGACGTTTCGACCATTTGTAATATATCATGATATGTCATTTTTTTTCATTGTATTCAGTAGTGTTTACAATTTTATCAAGGAGAGATATACGCGCGAGTTTATTGCAACTGTCAAGAATTCTGATGATGAGATCATGTTTGCTCTCAAAACATCATGATGTCAATTAAAACTGTCTTAAAATCGAAAATTTTCAGTCTTTATGGGTGCCATCGTGGGTGTTTAGTACCAATGCGAGCCTTTAAGTCCTGATATTGTACTTTACCTGGATCTACTTTAATAATGACTAACAAAAAGTATGTACGAATTAAATTTTCCGTAACTCAGGCAATATTTCTTGATCAAAGAAAATATTAATATATAGTGCTTTTGACACCGCTTAGGATAATGCAAACATGTAATCTCACAACTAAAGGATTTTTTTTATAAAGTGACACAAGTTTACATCATAATAAAATATATTTTTAATATTACTGAAGCGGGCTTTATTGGAAAGAGAATTTTCTAAAATTAATGTGTGAATATGATTTCTGCCATGTGGCCGGCATGGATGGTGTGTAGAAGGCGTAATATGGAACACCAATTTTCAAAAACTTTTCGCTGCATTTGCGACCGTATTCTACCAATAAATCTCCGAATGTTGTTTTCCAGATGTTCAATTTTTTGTGACTTATGGACGTAGATAAGTAACTTAACATAATCCCAAAGAAAATAATCTAATGGAGTTAAATCACCCGATCATCACCCGATCGTGGTGGCCAATTAAATGGGCCATTACGTGAAATTATTTTTTCATCAAAAGTTTCTTTGAGTAAATTAATTGAAGTGCCCGCTGCACGATGAGTTCGACGAATAGAACAATTATATTGATTAAAAATTTCAACAATTTGCACGCGTTGCTCTGGTGTAAGTCTATTCATAATGAAATTTCAAACCAGACTGAACAAAAAGCAACAGTCAGCTGCTAAATGGGTGCTCAAATAAAGCAGTGATGCCAACTCAAAGTTGTGACACTCAAAAAAAAAACACCCTTTATCATTTCACTAGTTGATAAATAACAACTCATCAGTAGATCTTTAGCACAATGTTTTAAAAAAATATAAAATTCATAAGTTTATACATAAACTTCCAAGCAAGAAATGAGAATTACCAAGGCACAAGCAAAAATAGTTTAAAAAAACTTCTACAAACAACACAACAAACATATTTTATTCGCCATGAATTTGTTTATTTTTCTTACAACCTTTAATATTATTGATCTGAAAGACGTTAAGAGGATGGTTAGTATTTTAATGTTTCTTATATTTTTATAATACATTTGCTTTACATAAAGAAACCATAAATTTTATAAATATCTGCGTGCTCGTTTTAACAAAACAAGTAGTCAAACCTTATTTTGTTATTTAAAATGCATTTATTGTGCTACACCAAACATATACTCGTACATATAAAACAATTCAACATTTCATATGACATTCATTCACACTTGACACATTTAATTCCTTTTATTTGTTGATGGCAAAAAAATAATAGAAGCAGAAGCAGAAGAAAACAGCATAGGTATAAATATAAGACTAAATTGATTCATGGCAGTGATTGTGAGTGTGTGTAGCTGGTTGCTTTCTTCGCACAACTACAACTACTATAAATTCATACCACAATTACATACTTTGCAAAGTTTCAACAAAACTGTTTTCTATTTGGTTTTTTTTTGCTGCTTTTATTTTTAGTAAAAAGCAAAACTTTTTATATAAAATTTTTTGTGTTAGAATTTTGCGCAACAGAATTCAAAGCAACTTTTCCAACCTTTTAATCAGTAAAAAAAAAAACGGAGAGAAAAAAGCATTTATGGTTAATAAGAACTCATCAACTTTTTTGAAGCATTTTTTGTATAAAAAAAAAAAAAAAAAAAAACAACTTAAGAATCTCGTTTTTTACTGAATTTATAATTATTTTATATACATTTTAAGCACATAGAAAATTAAAAGCAAAAATTCATTACTTCTTTGATGCTTAATTATTTAAAATCCCGACCGCATGCAAAGAGTCAGCATAAGTTTTGCCATAATCATGGCATTCAGTCTGAATGTTATTCGTCACAGGGTGTAAAACAGGGTTCAAAATTTTTGGTTGGTGTGAAGTTAATAACTCATACAATCCTGAAGATTTATTGGCAGTATTTTTTCTCTAAAATTATATTGATTTTAAAGTTATAAAGTACAATGTTTTTTATTATAAAAAGAGTATATAGACTTATTGTGTGACATTCAAATTGTGGTTTTGTTTTTCTTAAGAGGCTTTGGAAGAATTTCAGAAGTTTTAACATCTGTAACAGCAGTACGAATATTTGAATAATTTTTAAAGAGATTAATATAAAAGTAAAATAATTTTGATTTAAGAAAATTATATAATTTTTTTACATGTTTTTTAGGGTACAAAACTTTATTATTGTCAAGTTATGATGGCCTTTAGTAAACGAGCGCGCATTACCAGATTTATAAAAAGGCATAAATTAATTTTTGCGAAATCTATTTGAACTATCAATGCTACAAAGAATTTAAGTTGTAATTAAAAAAAAAACACACACGATTTACATTGCTGGTTGTAGGGTATATGTCATCAATACAAAAGAATTAGTGATAGACACACTATCCGTGGATGACCTTTTGTAGGTGTCTGATCAATAAATGGCTGTTTTACAAAATTGAAAATATTAAAGATTCTTTTTATTAAAAACGTGTATTGTTTTTTTAGTTTTACCTCTTTAAATTTTGATTAATTTTACGGCCCCAAAAAGGACGAAACAAAAAGTAATTTGAATTTTCATTAATTCAATAAAACTGAACTTAAGCTTAATAATAATAATTTCTCATTTATGCATTATTACAGTTCAAATAATAATTACGTTTTTTCGTAATTCCCAAATAATAGGATCATCACAGTGATGTGAATATCCCTAATATTGAGAGAAAATAACAAAACGTTATAATTGCAAAGTAAAATACTTTGAGTATAACGGACTATGAGAGTTTGTTGAATATTAGTAGTAAGCAATCAGAATTTCGTACTAACAAAAATTGTTTCAATATGTAAAAATAGAATAAAAATGAATTAAATTAATTCTCGTATTCTATTTCTGTTGAAAACTTGGTTAAATAGTTGATATTCTGTCCAATTAGTATCCACTTTACGAAAATTGTAAACACGGACAAATGAACGCTGATGAGAGGTGAAGCGGTCTTGAAATCGGTATACTGATACGTTCTGCTAATCAAAAAATAAAAACTCATTGTAATTTGAATTTTCATTAATTGAGGCGGCAAGATGGCTTAGGTGTTATAGGATATCGGAAGACATACTTATTTTTACCGACAGCAAAGCGGCCATTGATGCTATAAATATATATATATACACTACATCGACGGTGGTAAACGAACGCCGGAAATCTTTAAACGTGATAGCGAGACATTCAAGAGTAACAATAGTCTGAATTCCAGGGCACTCAGAGTGCAGTCGAAACGATATTGCGGACAAAATTGCCAAAATGAGCGCATCATTGAGCAACTCGATGATAATGTCACTTCGTTGGCATTCCTCTATCTTACTGCAAGCGATTGATCCAGCAGGAATCACACAATCTTGCTCAAAAACGGTGAGAACAAGAGCATAACTCTCAAGTCGCCAGGTCCACTTGGCCCCGCTACATCCTGCACAGAACTCGCGATCTGCTCAGGCTTGGTAACTGTCGTATAAGACAATTGGTAACAGTGCTAACAGTGAACTGGTGTTTCGGGACTTTTGCCAGAAGGATGGGCCTAAGTTACAATGCCTACTGCAGAAGTTGTAACGATGAGGAGGAAAAAGAAACAGTTCTTCATCTTCTATGTCAATGTTCCGCAGTTAACAACATAAGGGCTAGTACTATGGGCTTCAACATTCTGCCAGACCTTGACAGTCTGGTGAACATGGGCTAATCAACCAATCCTCTTGCAACAATAAGAATGGTTTTATTCGGCGACAGGGAAATTACAGGAAATTGAATAACTAATTGACTGTGCCCTGTCTGTGGAAGGGTATCACAAAGGGGAACGAATTAACGGACCCCAGTGCGTCACGTTTCAGATGTGGCGGCTCTCGAAAACTAACCTAGCCTAATTAAACTGAACTTAAGCCTAATAATGATAATTTCTCATGTAAAGTAAAACTTAATTGTGTACAATTTAAAAAAAAAGTCCAGGCAAACATTTTTTTTTCCTTTTGGTGGTATTGGCTGAAGCAGTTTGCGTGTTGAGTACAAAACAACCTGAACGTTAGTTCCTGGGTTAAAAATCTGTTCAGAGAAAGTCGATAAACATTTCATATTTCTTCGATGATGTTTGACTGTTTAAGTGATGAAGGCATAGCGCTGGTAACTAAAAACTTTTGCAGCTACAATTGATGTAGTTCCCAGCTAATGTACAACGCAATGCCCTCTTTCGTCGGTTAGCAGAATCATCAGCGCAGTAAAAATATTATTAATATGAATACTCGTACAGCTTAAGAAATTTAATGAGTCTACTTAACATGAGAGGCAACGCTGCTCTAAATATTAAAAAAAAAACGTGCAATGGCAGAAATGTAAAATAATTAATTATTCGTCTACATTTTCAACATCTAATATCTTTTCCACATTCTTTTTCCTAAGTTCTGGCACAATGCATGGAATAGGTAGGGGTCATCTCCTGAGTTCCGGTCCTAAAAAAAAGTCAAATATTTTCGCAGTCATGATAAATACGGAAACCCATGTTTCTTTATATATTTTAGTTAAATTCAAAACGTCGTACATTTTAAAATGAGAAGATAACAAAAAATTAAATTCGCTGAAGATTTTTTATATATAATATAGTCAAGTTTGGTCCTTCCTGTTTGTTTTTTTTTTTTTTATAATTAGGACCAGCACTCAGGGGATGGCCGCTACGTATGCAGTTCACTGTGCCGGAACTCAGGAAGAGGGATAGGGTAGAGAAGATAGATGTTGAAAATTTAGAAGACTTAACTCTTTCACAACTCTGCTTTGCGCGTTATGTTAATTTTTAAGGCAATGTTGAGGCGCCTCCGGTGTTAAGTAGAAGCTAACCACTTTAGCCAACACCACTCCTTTCTGTTTAAATTGGAACACCGCTGGCCTTTTAATGCCTGACTTTTAATCTAAATCCAATCCGTAGCAAAAGCTTCCGATTATATATCATTAGTTGGTTAAAATCCCCCACTGTGCAATGTCTGCTATATTATATTAGAAGGTGATATAATAAAGGCAATGAATTTTCAGTTAAGCTGAATGATGTTTAATCAAAGAAATTTTGAATAAGTCAAGATAGTTTTCTTATATTTAAAATTTTTATTTTTATTAGAAAATAAATTATAGAAGCTCGTAATAACAATTGAACATACAAAGAAAAATTAGACTGCACGGAAGATTTAACTGACATTTTGATGTTTCGAGACTAACCGACGCAGATTCAATAAATGATAAGGGGATATTTACAAAACACAGGCTGACTTCTGAAACGTTCGTATACAAAATTTTTATACAGTATTGCTACTGTATTTAAATCACATACATATGCAAAGTTCCCAAACAATGCAACAACTATAAAACCGAAGCCTTGTTTGCTTTCTTACTGCGTTAAAAATACTTGGGAGCGGCGTTTTGAAAAGGTATAAACTGTATAATTATTGTACTACGGCTTTATGAAATTTGATACTTTGTTAAAACACAAAGCAATTGACGTTTTGGAAGTCAGCCACACACTACGACTATATTGCATAGCCAATTAAAGTGTGTAACAAAGAGAAAATTTGTCTCATATTATATTTGTAAGGATAGTCCTGCTTATTGGATACAATGGGATAAATCAACAATCATATGTAAAATAATTTTCTTTGCGGTATTCGTTTTAAGCATAAACTAAAATTTTAATCTCTGATTTTTAGCAAATATTTCTTATTTAACAAAAAATGTTCAAACTGATAACTCAATCCATTGTATTAAGTTCTTTATCAAAACTTTTTTTTGTTTTGAAGATTTAAAAGAACTTAATATTTTAATATAACGAATTAAGAAGAACTAAGAAATATTCTTCATTTATTTGAATTTATTATCCAAAAACAAATATGGGATTTTTAAGAGATCGTGGAGTGAGAGATCATTGATTTACACGCAAAACTAGTATATTTTTTATGGATATGTTGTTTTAATTTTTATAAAGGAAAAACATTAATATCATTAGTCTTCCAATATTATTTGCAAGCTACAAATATTTTATACAATTTTTTACTATCGCCATGCAAATGTCATTATGGCAAATGTTTTTGACACTTCCATTTTTTTTTTTGCTCTTTGTATATTTAAACGTGTTTTTTGGTATAACTTTTTCTATTTTCGCACATTACATTAATCGTTTATATGTATGTATTAACGAAAACTTTTTCGAGAAAAAAAGTTTGCATTCAATCCGATAAGACTTTCACAAAACGAAATCAGATAAAGTTATAATTTGCTCATTTAAATTCAACACAATGTTTAAAAGAAAAAACAAGCATAATTTCCAATTCACAACACTTCTTTAGATATAAGAGTTTTTTTTTTATATATTGATTAAGATAAAATTCATTAAATTGTATGTTTAAATTTAAACATTTTAAACCCTTAAAGGTAGTTAAGCAAATTAGATAAAATATAAAAAAAACAAAATGTCTGATAAGTTTTTGTGTTTCTGTTGTTTTATATATAAAATAAGTAAAATTAAGGCTAAAATGATCAGATAATTTTATTGTGAAAAATTATAAAAATTTGCATGTCTTCAAGTTTATTCCACAGCGGCATTGCTGGTTTTTAGCCCTTTTGGATCATCTGCACCATAAGTGTGCCACATAATGTTCACAGCGCCCTAATTGCCTTAAGTTTTTTTTTTTTACTATCCAATTTCAATGCAGCAAATATTTTAGAAGACTCAGATGAAGATTACTTTTCATCTAGAAGCGGAGACAGTTACCTACCATCGGACTTCGAGAATATTATTGAGGAAAAATATATGAATTAAATCAAACAGATGATGATAAATAAAAAGAAATAGATAAAGTGGGTATGTTGTCAAATCCATCTCAAACTCCTAAATTTAAAATAACCAATGATATACAACAGATTGTACCCAGCAGCTACAGCAAACAGCAGCAGTGATAGATAGATAGAACAACTTGGCAAGTTGTCAAAAAGTGCCACCGAAGAAGCCATTTTTAAATTGTTTAGTTCTAGAATTAAATAAGCCAAATGCCATGAAAAAATGATATATCAGCTAAAAGCCATTGTCATGCTTCTCTAAAGGCATTAATGAAAAAAAATCGAAGAAATGGCTAAATTCAAATTGTACTAGTGCTTGGAAATAATGAAAATTTTACTGAAATATAATGTAGAGGCACTTATAAAGCTGATCGGTTATCTTCAATGTAGGAAATATATCGTAAATCACAAAAATTGTGAAGGAACATCTTTTGTGGTGAGTTAAGATCGTAAAAATTAACCATTTATAGATTTTTTAATTCTGCCAGCAAAAGGTAAATAAATGCAGTTGATGCAGAAAACGATGGCCGTTAGGAGAGCTCTTAGTCATTCCTAAAATAAGAAAACTCTAGAACTTGGCGACCTGTTGACGACATGTTAATCTGGGATTGTGACACCAGATGACTAGATAGCTATGAAGGTTAGGTTGGATTAGGTTAGGAAGGGTAGTGTGAAATACACATCCACACGGAGACCCAATTGGATCCATTGTGATTCCCATCATTTATAATTTATTGACTAATTAGTCTCCTTACTGCCCAAAAAGAAACAAAGAGCCGTTATGATCCATCATTCAGCCATTTAATTCCCATGATAAAGCCCCTGATATCCTCAAGTTTGCACTTCGCGATATCACTACTGCCCTCATGGAAACGGCTGCTCAGCCATCTTTGCCAATGGCGTTGCAGCATTGGACAATGACAGATGATATGCTCTATAGTTTCTGGCTCCTCTTCATCCCCACACATCCTACAGAAATCCGGAGTGCCATTTTCCCATATACTGGTCCTCGCTCTAACCGAGCAATTGCCAGTTAACGCGCCTACTAAAACTCAAAACCTTTCTTTTCATACCGAGCAGTAGATCAGACTTACCTTAGTCAAGTTCTGTCCAAATAGACTTCGAGACTCTACAATCTTCTCTTTTCCTTCAGGAATGGTTGGTTCTGCTAATAACCCAATTAAAAGAACACTTTTAAAGATTTTTTGTTAAAAATGAATTGGAGGTTTAACCGACCTGTCACTAAAAAAAAAATCGAAATTTTCTCTTAAAAAAATTTATTTTTCTTAAACTGAGATTGCAAATTACTGAATTACGAATTTTGTATTCCCAGTATCAAGAGTTATTTTCCGTTAAATAGTTAACTGTGCCTTTGGCTAACAATAAAGTTCATTTTTAGACTGTTCACATTTATTTTATAATGCTTTATAGCTATTTTCTTTATTTAATCTCGTTAATACTTTTCTGCCGTGACATATAGTTAAAAACTATTGACATTAACATATAAAAGCTGGTCGTTTGATTAAAACACGTAACTTTAATAAAATAAATTAACTT
The DNA here is from genome assembly GCA_947311025.1 of Lypha dubia. Classification (NCBI taxonomy): domain Eukaryota; kingdom Metazoa; phylum Arthropoda; class Insecta; order Diptera; family Tachinidae; genus Lypha; species Lypha dubia. The sequence continues at coordinate 123,177,837 of OX371260.1, read as the reverse complement.
GTTATGCGCTTTTTAATGCGCTTATTTGAAAATAAAATGCGGTTAAAATAACATTATTTAATTAATTAATTATAGATTTAATTTAATTCATTGACTTTACCCGTTTGTATTGAATGCAGTCTCGATTTTTTTTTTTATTAACATAATTGCGATTGTAATTAATTTGATACGTTTCATCACACCTTTGGTCATAAAATTATATTATATATATACAAATAATACAAACTGATAATGTTTTACACAAATTAATATCATTTTCATAAATCATGAATAAAATAAATTAAAAAAATAATTGTGGAAAAACAATGCTAATTTTTTAGACTTTTAAATCTGAATCTAAGTCAATTTAAATATTAAAACTTATTTCGAGTTAATGGCTTCTATGAAAAATTCTCGCAAACCAAAAACTAACAACGGGTCAAAATTTTTGTATTAGCTGTGTCCTTTGCTAATCACACTAAAGTGAGTTCGTGTAAATTTTTGGTAGTGGTTGATACCCAATTTCACATGGTGTGGCAGGTTAGGCCGCAATTCAAACACTAATGTTCATCTTAAATACAACATAATGGAAAAATTATTAGCCGCTTTTTCGGAAAAATAGAATAGAATTTGAAAAAAATATTTTTAAATTTGTCCTTTAACACAGTCTTTATCCTTTGGACATCTCAAAAGGAAGTGTCACATCATTTTCTATATAAACTCGAATAAAAAAGTTAAATTTTTGAAAATTTACTTAATTTGAGTTCAAGTAGGTTGTCGTATGGCGCAAACGCCATCTTTTACAGAACATCAGTAAAAAATTCCTTGATGTTAAGAAATACAAATTTCGTTTTTAACAGGCAATTTTTACTAAAAAAAAAACAAGTTTAGTGTTTATCCCAAAATTAGTAAAAATTTCGTTATTTGCGTCACATCTACCATTTTGTTGTCATTTCCTTGTTTTATCATCTTTTGAACCGTCCCATCTACTGCAAGGAAGCTATTTTAAACTATTTTCAAGGAAAATTCCCACTTAAAATTTAATAAAAATTAGGTTCAATAATATATTATTTTAAAAGTTCAGTTGTGATTTTTTTTTCTATTATTCGAACTGACTGATGTTTATTCAAAGAAATTTTAATATGTCAGGCTTAACTTCGTAGCTCTTAATACTTGAGCAGACAAAGAATAATTAGACTGCGCGGAGGGTTGAACTGACATAATGATGTTTGGAGACTAACCACAGTCTGATCATCAGAGTTGTCTACCGCCTAAAAATTCTTTATCGATTAAAATAGCCGTCTTAATTTTATTTTGTATTCACATAGATTTTAGCAAGGATATTTATCGTTCCTTTTTTTTTTTTGTTTTTTGTAAACAAATCCTTAAGTATTTTGTAATGCTTTCAAGAAAGATGTTAGAAGGATACATAAACATAAACATTTAGAATTTGTTTTACTTAAATTTACGAAATATATTTTTTTTTACTTTAGCAATTGGCAATTTGACCCTAAGTCTCATCACGATAAACAAACATTTTTAGCAACCGGAAATCTCCTTTCTTTTAACTTTTAAAAATGCAACATTTTGTATTTGAGTCATCTTAAGTATTAGAAAAACAAATAATAAGATAGTTGTCTTATAACAGTTAGTAGAGATAATATCATCTACTTTAGTTGTGTTTACAATTTTAATTCTTGCTAAAACTAATATCACTTCTTTTTAGTTTTGTAAATAAAAACGTTATATTTGTTGTTATTTAATTATTGTTAGTTAAATAAATACATGGTAGAACAATGTGGTTCAATTTTACTATTCTAGCTAAAATTAAACGTAAGTAAAAGACAAACTGTCCATTTTAATATTGAGATTATTGTCTTAAGTAGTTGTTATTGTTTAAATAATTTTGCACACACATGGCACAACATTAGAACTAACATAGTAAGAATGCCATATTTGTCTATGTATGTGAGAGTATGTATATGTTTCTTTGTACTTTTTAAATCTTTCCGGAAATACAACAGCAGCTTTCATTTAAAAAGTAGAGAAAACTGTATTGAAACACACTTTTGATGAAAAAAATTTCAAATGATATGTTCTTAATTAAATGATTTCAATGCTGGTTATGTTCAATGGATTCTTGTTCTTGTTATTTCCGTACAAAAACACAAATGTGAAAATACGCCAAGTTCCTATCAAAAAAATTTCGGCCGTCAAAAGTACTGAGATCAAAATAAGGACCAAGTTCTTGATAGGCACAATTCCATCTCAATTCTAGGCAACCTGTAAGCTTGCCAAAATTTATTTTCCTTTCTAATATGGGAAAGAATTCTTGAAAAAATATTGCCAACCTTATAGGTTGCCTAGAAATGAGATGGAATTGTACCTATCCAGAACTTGGTCCTTATTTTTATCTCAGTACTTTTTGTGTTTTTGTGCGAATCTCACTTATTTTTTCTAAGTAGTTTTTGTATAAATATTTATATGTATTGCTTATCTGCGCCTACGTGTGTATGAAATTTCAGCTTTCTAGCTATACTGTAAGTGCCCTATACAAAGAAGGGGAACCCTAGTCCCCCCAGGTGAAAAATGCCCGTTTGAAAAATATTTTTGTTAATTTCTCATCAGGACCTACCTGTGTACGAGATTAAAGTTTCTAGCTATACTGGAAGTGCCCCATACAAAGAAGGGGCATGATAATCTCCCCAGATGAAAAGTGCCCGTTTAAAAATCATTTCCGTTAATTTCTCAACAGGACCTTCCCGTGTGCCAAATTTAAGCTTTCTAGCTCTACTGGCAGTGCCCCATACAAAGAAGAAGCACCCTAGTCCCCCCGGGTAGAAAGTGCCCGTTTTCAGATTTTTCTGGTTCTGTGTATATATTTTTATATAATGTTTAAAAATAAAAATTTACCAATTTTACATAAAAAAAATTATTTTTAATCATTGCAGTCTAAATAATTCCGAAACCGTTGAGTTTATAAAAAAGTAATATTTGCATGGCTTAAATGTAATTTTATTTCAAGTTTTTTGATATGTTTTGTAACAAAATTGAACAAGTCGTTCCATAGTTATGATAAAATTGGTAAATCAGCCCCTTCGAAAACTCCAAAATTTAGAAAAAAATTTAAAAAAAAAACTTTTCCATAGAATTGAATATTTTTACCATTTTTGTACTTAGGTATCCATGATGCATCAAACCTATATAGTGGTTATTAAAGCATTTAAAATTTTTTCGAAATTGTACCCGTGTGTTATTATTGACTTTTACGTTCACAAATTGAACAACCATGGTGTGCTGGAACTGCAATTTCAACAAGACGGCGCTACATGTCACACAGCTCATGATACAATTGATTTATTCAAGGAAATGTCTGGTAAACGCATAGTTTCACCTTACGATACCGTGAATTGGCCTCGAAGATCGTGCGATTTAACGACGCTAGACTATTTTCTGTGGGAAAATGTAAAGTCTCTAGTCTCCGACGATGGTGTTGGTTGGAAGTGGTTAACGCGTTAACTACTAAGCAAACAATGACTTGGGGCCTGGATTCAAACCCTGGCCAGAGCAAGTCAATCAACATTATTAATTTCTCTAATGTACATTGGTTTGGCATTGTATTAATTGTTTTCGGACTATTTAAGTGATGAAGGCATAGCACTGGTCACTAAAAACTAATTTACACAACATCGCCTTCCTTCGTCGGTTAGCAGAAATATCAGCGGAGTAAAACAATTAATAAAATGCCTGCTAATACAGCATAACAAGGTTAATGCGTCCACTTAATACCGAAGGTGCCTCAACACTGCTATAAAAATTAACATAACGCGCAAAGCAGAGTTGTTAAAGAGTTAAGTCTTCTAAATTTTCAAAAATAAAAAAAAAAGCCGCAACGACTGACCACTTCGAGGACAACATTTGCCGCTTAATTGCCGATATACGACCACAAATGCTGGAAAAAGTCATCGAAAATTGGACCTTCAGATTAGCTTATGCCCGACCCAGGCGTGGTGGTAATATGACACAAGATTATCTTTCGAACAAAGTAAATTGTATGTCAATTTGTTTTATTTCATTTCAAAGTTTTTTTACAAAAAAAAAAATAAAACACTTTTAACATTTTTTTGTGTGCATGTTTGTATATTCATATGTATGTACATAAAATTCTTTTCAAAATTATTCAACTTAAAATGTATTGGACTTTTTATGTTGGCAATAGAATCAAAGAAGAAAGAAAACTAAAATTTTTTTGATATATTTTTATATTTTCTATGCCACAATTTACCAGGATGTTGAATTTAGCTTAAAGACATAAATGCTCGAAATATTATGATAAAGTTTATACTCTTTATATATTAATATTCTATTCTTTATAATAAAATGAAAATAAATGACAAAGAAATGTTAAATCATACAATGACATACGAGTACATATGTATGTTGAAGTTTGACATTGATCATGTTGTGCTGTTGGTGATTATGTGTTAAAATCAAGCAGCCAAACATACACACTTTGTTTGTATATGAGTATGTTTATATGGCTGTACATATATTGTACTCGAAAATCATATCTCTGTTAAGTGAGTCATATAAAATTGTTATATAATCTTATTTATGTACTTGTAGTTTATTGCTTGTATTGTTTTCAATAGTTTCCAGTTCATGATTTATTCATTACTATTAGAAAAGAAGACGATATACAAAGACACAGATCCAAGGCATGTCATAAAATTATTTATGGATTTATTGTATATTCAGATTTGTGGCTCGTGTTTAACTGAAAGTTATAAGGAAGTGTATAATAATACTCGTATAATATTAAATATTCTCAATTATATTTATTTGTTTTTTTTTTGTATTGTCATATATTTCATTTGTAACACAACTTATTATTAAATAACTTTTTGAGCAATTTATGAAGTATTTATAAACGTTAAGGGTGGTATTGGTTGAAGTGTTTATCGAGCTGAGTACAAAGAAAATTTATGATTTAAGACCTAGGTTGAATTCCTGGTTAGGGCAAGTTAATCAACATCATAAATTCTAGTGGGCATTAATGTGGCATTGAATTGATTGTAATAAGAATCAAGCATACTTTTAGGAGCATCAGTAAAATAAAATTAGCATGCTAATAAAAAAAAAAGCATGTTAATAAAAAGCATTTTAAAAAATGTCTATTGGAATAAAAAACTTCTTTAAAATTTAAATACAAAATAAACGAAATCTGAAGGCTATAAATCAAAAGCAATGGGAATACAATCATGGAATTGAAACCATTCCGAATGTGGAACTTGTCTGCTAATATTATATTTCTAACATTAATTTAATTTCTCAACATATCTGAACAAAAACAAAAACTATATTATTTAACTAAAGTTTTTTTGCTATAAATTATTTTATTCTACTAAATTATTGCATTTCTAAAAGCTAATAAAATAGTAGCATTCATACAGCAATAACGCATTGCAAAAAGTTCAGCAATAGCAATAAAAATTCTTTCCGAAAGCCTAATGAATTATCCTTTAATGTCATTTGCTATTTTTACACTTCTCTAACTTAAATGGAGAATAATATTTCACCTAAGTTGTCCATAAAACAGCATGAACATGATGGCTGGAAATGCAACACCTGATGTGCACATATAAATAGGATTTAACCTAAAGGGACATTGTAAAGCAAACAGGCCAAAAAGAAAATAATTATATTTGGAAATTTGTGGTAAAAGTTATGTATGTATGTACATACATATGTCAAAGTATGTACGTTCGACTTAAGTAAAACTGATGAGAAATGGCAGTATTGAAATAGTAAATAATTAAATGTTGTTACTTTTGTGTTTGATAAAAATAATAAATATGTTTTTTTAAACAGATTTTATATAAACTTTTAGTTTTAAGCTACGTTCACATTTATTAAATATTTGTCCAATAAAAAATCGTAACCACTAGTTCTGCTTAGGCATAGTAGAAATTAAATTAATTTTTATATCACAAAATTAAATTAAATTCTACAACAAAGTATTTTTATATAGTTTTTTTTAAAAAAAAAACCCACAACTAAAAAATATTGGTATTAAGGAAAATAAATTATTAGTTTCTTTCTTGGTCACATTTTTTGTTTTTTTTTCGACAAACATTTGATAAATGTGATCATATAGCTTCAGTTTAATAATAATTTAATTGATTTAATTAATTTGAATCGAATGTTTTCAGATGTTAAAAATTTAAAACATTATTATCTGTTTTTAGATGTAACCAAGGCCCTAACTATGCAGCATACCGAATCATGTTTAAATTAGTTTAGTTTTAAAAAACTACAATACTTTGAGCCACATTGCCGAACATAAAGCTTATGAATAAAATAAAAAAATCAGTTTTTTGTTACAACTGGGGCCTCAATTCGCATATTTGTATTAGAAATTAATTAATTTAATGACTATAACGCTGTGACGAACAAAAGGCGCTTGGCTTGTTTTTGCTCACATGGCTGATTTTTTATTTAAGTTTATCGTAGTTCGTAATTTGTATGGAGTAAGAATTATATTACAATTAAATCTATTTACTTTAAGAATGAATTTATTATTTTCTATATTACCTATATGAATGTATATACTCTTATTATTATATATGCATATTTAGTTATTATTGCCATACATAAACCGGTTTGGTATTTTCTTATATATTCTTCAATATAATATGTACATATGTACACATATATGTATGTACCTGCGTGTAGTCTGATGTAATATTGGTACTTAGCGAATGCACGATTGAACGAAGCAAGATAGAAAGAAGCAAACGACATACACATCTACGGACAGACCAACATTAATGCATGTCTGTTGTAAAGGTGCTGCGGATCATGGCAGTTGGTTGGCAGCCGGTACAGAGGTAAGTCGTGATTTTTATTGATAATAAATTCTCGGGTGGCTTTGTTAAATTTAATTTAGGAAGCCATTGTGAATGCGTTGAGATTCCTAATTGAGGGTTGACTTCTGATTGGTAGGATCAACGCAACGTGGTACTCTAAAGCCTATTTGAACACCAACTTACGACGCCAAGAAACAGTGTCATACTGAGGGTTGACTTCTACTGGGTCTGTTTCCGTATGTCCGAGTTGGAGTATACCGTCTATTGCGTGGGCTCTTAGTAAACTACGTACAATCTGAGAGCTGATCTCTTCCCGGTAGTTCCTTTACTACTCGCCCACAAGGACGCCTTCATAAATTTTGGCGTTGTTAACGAGTACATCGAGTACTCCGTATGGGTGTAGGGGAACTGATCCTAACTGAGGATCGGCCTCTTCCTGTTGACTTTCCCATTACTCGCCACCGGAGATATCTTTCTGCCCGTGCTTCACAACTTCGTGCGCTTGTGCCTGTACCACTGACTATCATATAAATTTAGGAACTTAGTTTAGTTTTAACACTCTCTTGTAAAATAAATGAAAATAAATACCAATAAAAAAATAGTATAAAGAAACTTTCTTTACTTCTCCTCCAATGGAGAATCTCATGTAACGACCCTGGACACCACTGAGCACTACCCCAGGACCCAGCGAAAACGTGTCGTTACAAAGTAGTAATTGTTTTTAAAACTAAAAATTATACAAATCCTTTTATATGCGCAACAACAATGTTAGCATCTATTAATACAATAAATTGTATTTAAATAATCTGGAAAACACGCTTTTGTGGTTAATAATTTTGTAAATCAGTTCTTAAATTGAAAACTAGTACGAGAATTTTGAACAGGTCAAGCTATACAATTATTCCGATAGTTGCTTGACCCTTCGATTTCCAAAAAAAAAAAAAATAAAACGTAGGTTGCCAAACTGCCAACAGTCCCATTAAAACAAAAAAGTAATTTGTAAAATCGGTCTATAAATGGGTGAGTAGAGTGATAATCAATATATTAACTCCGTTTTGGGGGCTTCTGATTTAAAAAAAAGTTCTTGCATCAAACTGCAGCCAAATCATTCAAACACCAAGAAAAGTAAGAGTCGGTAATCAAATGGTAAAGTCAGCTATAATCAATATATTTAAGGAGGAATTTTGTCCTTCCTAAAAAAAGATATACACTCATATGTGACCAAAATGATAATCGGTCCAAACATGAAGCAAATATTTCCCAATTGAAGGCACAACTTTCTCGATCGATTTCCTGACTAGCAACTGGTTAGTGTTCTGGAAGTTTTGTGTGAAAGGGACCTGTAAGTTTAGCATAGTGTTCTCATTGGAGGAGCAAAAATTTAAATAATTATGATAGGTTCTAGACCCAAACCACAAAATATACTGAAGTGACTCAATACGGAAGATTTTGCATACTTGTTTGTATTCACTCTTACAATCGCTGGTTTTAGTTTTTTTCTTTGAGCTGTCTTTCTATCCAAATTAAAATTATAAATCACAAAACTAATTAAATATCCATATATTTCTATTTCACATTCAAAATATTATTAATTAATTAATTTAAGTTGGTTTTCACTTATCGTTTGTATTTTATCACCATAATATCTGGAAAATATCAGAATTTATAAAGTATGTATGAATGTTTGTGTGTATGTAAGTTAAAAACCACCACCATTTGGCAAATTTACAATATATATGTACTACGAGTATGTATATAAACTTAATATACGGATGCTGAATTCACAAAACCTCTTGTATCATTGTATCGAGTATATTATAGTATCATATACAATAGTGTAAAATTTGTTGTTGGTAATTTTCATATAAAAAGGAAATACACAATTACACTTTTATTTCATATGTTTTGCAAAAATCGTACTTCATACAATACTCAGAGAGTATATGTATATACTCTCAGAGAGTATTTGTATGGTGCTTGTTCTTCTTTCGTCCATCAATACAAGATTCAAGCCGATACAATATACACTAGGTGTTCACAAACATATAAACAAAAGTGTATTTCATACAAGATAAACGATAAAAATTTTTGTGAATTCAGCAAGAGTATATAAGCACACACTAACAGCCATACCTTAACAAGAGCGGCAAGCGTTTTTTAGCTGTCAAAAGTTCTCATGCCCATACAATTTGTATGGAGCATCCCGAAATAACGCGGCGGTAACGCGGCGGCAAAATTTTGCAATTGGAAAATCCGATTTTGACAGCGCGTTTAATAGTGAAGTTAGCTGCAAAAGACAAGCACTCATGATGCAATGACTATAAGGTAGTCTTACAAGCCCAGCTGACAATTCTTGTAAATTATTTGTTTTTTATTTCAAGTGTTATATTTTGATTTGTATTTATTTTTTCGTATTTGAATGAATAATTTTTATTTATATTTTTGTCACAGGTTGAAACATACACACATACACATTTATACTTTTAACTTCTGAGGAATTTTTTTGTTGTCTTTGTGTAGAGATGCATGTATTATTAGGTTATGAGTATACTATTATAATCAGGGTTGTTTTATATTTTGTAATAACCCTGTTTTTATGACAAAGCGTTGACGCTCTTGTTTAGGTATGGTATTTCAGCGTTAACGCTAGGCGGTAGAAAACGTTCCGCTTTCCGCTCTTGTTTAGGTATGGCTGTAAATTGTTTTATAACTTTATTTTCAAATTATATGCCGTAAATACTTAATATTATTACATTTGATTAAATTTAAGCGTACTTTCATGTAGCATTTTCCACTAAAAACTGAACTTTTTTTTGCTTTTCATTTTGTTTACTTTCAAAACAAACACACTTATGTTGTCTCTTTTTAACGATGCCGAGTTATGACAAATAAAATATAATCCAAGTCCAGTTTTTTTTTTTCGTCGCATCTGGTTACCTGTGCCCAAACTTCAGTTGCTTGTCCTGTATTGATTTCTTTAATACCAATTAAATTATTGTACAAACAAATATTTTTGATGCAGAAAAATAGGCATATACATTGAGGATATTTTGCGAAAAGTTTTATTCTAGTTTTTTAATATGTTCTCTCTTCGCCGGTCAAGACTTAGAATTTTCAGCAGTCACAGGACATGATCGTTTAAGACAAATGGTACATAATTTCCCACAGGGATCTGATAAAAAAAAATCCATATCATTAAGCAAATAGAACAAATTAAATTAAAATCATTAATTTGTTGCAACAATTTAATGACTTTCATTTGTGCTAACAATTTAACGACTTTCATCTATTCATGCACCATTAGCCATCATCTATGTTGTATAATTTCAATAATTTCTACTAAGAGTTATAGTAACAATAAGAACAACAAGTGGAAAATAAAATATAATTACAATTGACATAATTGTTAAATTGTTCAACAATTCCAAATCGTACTCTTTACATTCAACTGCTAAATTTGAAAACAATCATTCCTAAACATGTTAACGAAACATAAATTTCATAGTTAAAACTTTGCAATAATTAACATTTGCTTGAATCATGCTGACCCCAAATGTAATGTAATGTTATGATTTAAGGCCTATTAAATTTTAACTATGATTTCGTTGGATATTCCACAAAAATCTAAAGTGGCAAGTTAGCAAAAAAAAAAAAAGAAAAGTATTTTGAAATACTATTTTTTTAATTGCTGCTTGTTAAGTTTTGTTTACAAAGTGTTGTCGCTTTTATAGTTGATGGGCGAATTTAGGTCAGCGCTTCTACTGATGCATAACATTATTTGATTAAAAATCCGATAATAAAAAAAATTAAATATTCCATACGGCAAATTTAATTACGCAAAAATTGTTGATTCAATGTAAAATTATGCTATTTTGCTATTTCATACAAATATATTTACATAAAATTCGGTTTTATGAAACAAATTGTTCATTGTTTAGGCTTTTTTATATCAGCTTGTTTAACTTTACTTACACAAAACGGTTTTTTTACTGATAATTCTGAAAATAATAGGGTAACTCACGTCAAAACTGTAAATTTTATGTGGAAAGCAAAAAACTAAATTTAAAATATATTAAAAACAAAATTCTTAACAGGTATACTTTGGTCAATTCTCTTTAAAAAACATCTACTTCCGATATGAAAAAATGTACCGAACAATGTGGCAACTAAAGATTTGACATAACAACTGAATCACATATACAATGGACAAAGAAATCAAGGCGAAATAATTATCTGTATAAAGTGTATCAAATACATATATATATTAAAATTATATGCTAATACTTTTTCCGGCTGCTCCATTTAAAAATTGCCTCAATGAAAGATGGCCGCAAGCTAAAAAATTTTAAATTGACACCAAACTGAAAATGAAAAAATACGCCAAAAATGGGAAAAATCTTTTCTGTTTTCAATATCAAAAATTGTGGTACCATTTTACATTATTCAGTTTGGGGTCATTTTAAATAAAGGGCATTCTTCATTTCTGGTTTGGGGCCATTATTCATTGGGGCCATTTTGTCATGGGTCTCCGGTTTCTTAAGAGAAAAAAAAAACTACTCAAATAGAAGAAATTAGTTATCCTTATAATCTTATTCACTGGGATTTAATCCAACCTAACACTTGTTTTAACTTAATATACTAGATAACCAACGGCCGAAATTTTTTAATGTTTTTAGAGAAATTATAACAAAATCTTTATTAAAAAACAATCATATAACAATCACAAAATAATTTCCAATAAGCTAAATCCACTTACTGAGTTCTCTTCCTTTTTTTTCCCTTAACACAACACACAAAAAAATTTTGTTGGTTAATTTAACAAATTTTAGTGGCTAAGGAACTGTTAATGTAAATTGCTGTTGCAATTTTCAGTGTCAATCTACTGCTATTGGTTAAATTAACCATGTCACAGAGGTAAATGAACTACTTGTGTAAATTGTTTATGGAATTTACATAAATAATCAGTTGTTCTGTTTTTTATCTTATTTTCAATTTCAACTGTGTGTTTGTTTTTCAACAAAAACAGCAACGACAACAACATGCTTGTTGATAAGCAATCAAACGAATTGTGTTACAATTATACTTTGTTACGCTCTTTTCTCTGTAGCTCGGTAACAGTCGCTGTGAAATTTACGAAAAGTTTGTCGGACCCTCTCACAATGTTAAGATACAAACATTTCTGTATTCTGTATTTCTGAGTTGGCGATATGTTACCATCATGTGAGTTCTATGTTCAATACCAAGAGTGGGCAAAATAAATTTGGAAATTAAATGAGAGTGAGTAAACAAATTTAATATAGTTAAGTATTAAAAATATCAAGTCCTGTGTTCCAGGACATGATAAATATGTATGAAAATAGTATAAAACTGTAACGAATCCACAAAAAGTGTGCAGTTACCATAACTTTTGTAAAATAATGTCAAATTACAATTTTTATTAATTGTTTTTACTATTTTCATTGGTTAGTGCAATTCTAACCAACTAATTGGTTAGATCTATCCACATTTTTTTGTGTGTACTACAATTCTTTCACATGTCCTAGCTACTGTGCTCACTTTCTTTGCAAAACAAGTTGAAGAAAAAGATATGCATGTTTTGTTTGTTTTTTGTTTTAAATTTCTACAGACTTGTTTGAAGCACAAGTTTGTGGTAACGCAATTTTCTTAAATCATGCGTAAGAAATTGCGCATGTAACCTTACCGTGAATAAATAAGGTACATGTAGGGTTAGGATCGGTTGCGTGGGATGAGCAATCGATATTAGGGTTAGATTCCTCTATGCGGCTTCCTTTTAATAATTTAAGTCAATACCCAAAAGAGTTCAGTTAAAGAAAAAGACAATTTATTAGATGAACTTCAATTGGCTCGAAGTGTATATATAAATAATAACTTATGTACAAGTTGATATATGTATGTAGTAGTTGTTCGCACTGCTGATCTTTGAGGAATGAATACGAAAATTTATGACGTGGTTTTTAAAACAGTTCGGTTCTGGAAGAACCGACTGTGACAGTTGGAAAATTTGGAAAATATGGAAGTTATCAGTGCGACCAGCTTTACATAATTTAAAATAACTTAGGTAGGTACATAAATGATACAATAGATAAAAATAATTCATGGAGATACAGGTAAGTATAATTTTATGAATATAGGTATAAATTCATAAAGATAAATATAAATTCATAGAAATAGTAAATATATGTAAAATTAACGTGATCACTAATGATTTTTTAAGACTCAAAATAAGAATAAGGATATTGTCCAAATGAGTTTGGACAAAATTACATTCGTAAAGAATGCCGGTGCATTTGCTAATAGCAAGTTTAAGCTCTTCTAACTTCAAAAATACTGAACTAAAAATTTTCGTTCACTTTTGAGAATAATTGTTTTTAAGTTTGTATAAGATTTTTCAACATCTGTTGAATAATGGTATCATAAGGTACATCACAAAATAAATGCTTGCCTTTTAATTATTAAGATGTTTAAAAGTTTTTAAACACCAAAACTGAAAGAAGAAATCCATCTCTAATATATAATTAAGTATTTCCATATTTATTATTTTGGATCACAATTGAAATTTTCATTACTTTAATGTCACTTGCTTAATTAGAATTTGATTACTTATAATTATAAAAGTTCGAAAATAAATTAGTAAGATAATATTAAAGATCAAACTTAAGTCTTTATGCATATGTGTATGTGTCATCCTTTTTGAAATAAGTTTGCTTATCAATCTAAAAATTTTTACAAACTTTTGGGTGTTCTTCTTTCAAGCATTGTTGAAAACAGACAACAATTTTCTGTTTAGATTCTCTACACTTACAAACATTACAGGCATATGCATACTTATATGAAAGCAGTTTATTTGTATTTTCATTAGAAGTATGTATGTTGTATGTATGTATATACATTCCAAAAAAGTATAACAATAATAAACATGAACACTTGGCTGTGATAATAAAAAAGCTGTGAATTAAGTGCCTGCCTTAAAAAACATAACACGCAGTAACCTCATCATTTCTTCGACTTCATTGTTTCCTTATTTTTTTTTTTCTTTTTTTTCTTTTTTTGGTCTCTTGTAATTTCCGTTACGACTCAACAAAAACAAACTTTGTAATTTTCATCTAGAGAAAAATGACAAAACGGTAATGAAAAAAATAGTAAGAAAAAACAAGTGTTGCTTCAAAAGAGAATGAATGTCAAATATAAACAAACATATTTCCGGAAACTAAAATATTTGTGATCACTCATTTCAACACTCACGACTTGTCCAAGAAACATAAAAATAATGTATAGTTATTAAACAAATTTTGATTGGCTGCAATTGTCTCTTTTCAATAAACACAATTTTAAGCTTTCAAGGAATTTCTAAATATAAAGAATCTCTTTTAAGGCGACTGTGATTCCTTTAAAGTGATCATGTTGCAATAACTCGAAGTGATTTCATACAAAATTTGATTATATTGCTAATCCACTGGAAATCTGATGTTATCAGAAATAATTACTATGTAAGAAATAGAAATGGCATACGCAAGTGTTTTAACTGGATCATTTTTGATTAATATTAAAACTGCACAGACTCATAATAATTGAAAAAACAAAGAAAATTTAGACTACACTAATTCCGATTGGAAATTTTCCTGCTCAACCATTATTATTTTTTTTTTTTTAGAAAGAGAAACTAGAGTTATTTAGTAACACAGGTCAACAGCGAAAAAGGGCTTAAAGAACCACTTTATACATTTGATGCATCATGGATACCTTAGTACAAAAATGGTAAAATTTTTCAATTCTATGGATAAGTTTTTTTTTTTATTTTTTTCTAAATTTTGGGATTTTCGAAGGGGCTGATTTACCAATTTTATCATAACTATGGATTGACTTATTCAATTTTGTCACAAAACTTACTAAATTTTTATCTAATAATATAATATAACTAATGACGAGGTGGAGTACTTATCGAGCATTTATTGCAACGTAGTCATATCTTAAATTCGGTTAATTTCACTGTATTCTGAATAAAATCAACATTAATGCATCGATTTTCATGAAGTAACGTTTATTTTATTTGGAATATACATTCCTTTCTAATCATGTAATGAAAATATGAAGTTTTTGCCATTTTCGATTTTTTATACATTTTTTAAGAAGAATAAATATTTACCAATTTTGCATAAAAAAAAATAATTTCTAATCATTGCAGTCTAAATAATTCCCAAACCGTTGAGTTTATAAAAAAGTAATATTACCATGGCTTAAAATTAATTTAATTTCAAGTTTTTTAGTATTTTTTTGTGACAAAATTGAACAAGTCGTTCCATAGTTGTGATAAAATTAATAAATCAGCCCCTTCGAAAATCCCAAATTTTAGAAAAAATTAAAAGAAAAAAACTTATCCATAGAACTGAAAAATTTTACCATTTTTGTACTTAGGTATCCATTATGCATCAAATCTATATAGTGAATATTCAAGCCTTTAAAATTTTTTCGATTTTGTTCCCTTGTGTAATGCTTACCAGGTTATTAATACCATATTGCTGTTTTTGGGAAAGATACAGTGTATGGGGTACAGATGCTAAATTGTTAAATGAAATTACGCTTTAATAATATTTTCCATTTATAACGACGCCGTTATTGAGTAGGATTATTCCAAGTCATACTGTTGAAGGGGAAAGAACAAATAAATTCTGTAATTCCCAAAAGATTAGTATTGCTACGATTAAAGTTACTTTAAAATAATTACTTTCCGACTTTGATCTTAAATAAGTGATGGTTATTATTTCACTTCAAATTTGTCTTCTTTCGAGTTAATGATGTTGTCTGGATTAATTTTACTGTAAAATAACATACACACATTTTAACAATAATTGTCACAATTTGTAAAGTTCTAATCTCGTTTGGCAAAATGGAAACTCAACTTAAGTTTTACAATCTAAATAAATCTTAAATAGAAGTAAATTTGGTATTTACCTAAGTCTTTTTTTGTTGTACATATCGTCAGCTGAAATGCCATATTAGTAAAAAACGTAGCAAAATGTTTAAGGTATCGGTAGTAATTACCCTGGATCTTTGTGTTCTTAAAGTCGTTTCAGAAAATGAAATGGTGCAATAAACTGATTAAATCCAGTTTGTATCAAGATGTTGTTGTTGTTGTTTTCTACAAACTACTTTATTTTCCATTTCACTTTAACGAATTTAAGAGTTTATACTTCCATTTTTTTACGAATGAATATCCTACGCGAATTTCCTTAATTTTTATGAAAAATATCTGCAAAATTATAAGAATACGATATCCAACATTTTGTTAGTTATGTCTATTTAATATTTAGCTAACGATATATCTTATTTTAAACAATTCTACTAAAAATTTTCTTTAAACTCTACGTTTATGTTACAACAGTGTTGATACATAATATGTAACAGCAATAAGAATGCCTTAAGGCAAAATATTCACACGACCATACCCCCATTAAGAAGATCATATAAATTAAATTTATTATAAATTTACAACTACACAAGACCAACAGATTTTCATAAGAAAACTCATATACAGAGACAACTTCACATGTTCACGTGTTCACATCTTTGTGTTTCTATGAAAATTTACTGTAGATGTTTAATTGTGTGCAACCAGGGACATTCCTTTATATGTTACAATGAACTTTCTGTATGTGTGAGAGATTTAAATCAAACAACACACCGGTATGTTTTCCAAATTTAACACAGAAACACATACTGTGTTGTGTTGTAACTTTTGTAGGATAAGTTTGTGGAAAAGTTAATTCTGTTTGTTGTGTTTAATGGCCAAAAACAAATTAAAACTAAAAAAAAAAATAATTTCTTGCAGATAGACTTTTCTGAACTCGAAAAAAGTTTATAAGTTTTAACAATATATTCGATATTTTTTAATCTTGGGTGATTCAAAAATATAAAAGAATCTGTTCTCTCCAGACCACCTTGTTTGACTTCGTCTTAGTTTTGTCTTTAAAATTTTAAATAAATATTTAAGCAAATTTAAAACACATAAATCCGATAGCTCACACTTAATGTAATACTTATGAACTTGTAGATTTTAAATATGTAACATATATTTTTTGTTGTTCTCATTATATAAAGGGTGTTTTTATGGAGTGTCACAACTTTGAGTTGGCATAACAGCTTTAGATGCGCACCCATTTAACAACTAATAGTTGCTTTTTGTTTAGTTTGCTTTGAAATTTCAATTATGAATCGACTTACACCAGAGAAACTCAAACAAATTGTTGAAATTCTTAATCAAATTGTTCTATTCGTCAAGCACATCGTGTAGCGGGCGCTACAATTGATTTACTCACAGAAACTTTTGATGAAAATATAATTTCACGTAATGGCCCAATAAATCGGCCTCCAAGATCGTGTGATTTAACCCCATTAGATTCTTTTCTTTGGGGTTATGTTAAGTCACTTGTCTACGTCGATAAACCACAATCAATTGCACACCTGGAAATCAAAATTCGAAGAGTTATCGGTGAAATACGGCCGGAAATGGTATTTGTTGAAAATTGATGTTCCAAATTGCGCCTTTTACGCGCCTGCCGTTGCGGCCACTTGGCCGAAATCATATTTAAACATTAATTTCATAATAATGTTTTTCCAATAAAGCCCGTTTCATTGATATTAAAAATATATTTCCTTGTTTTGTTATGATATAAATTTGAGTCACTCTATAAAAAACACCCCTTATAATAAAATTCAATTGAGACGCATATTTTTATATATTATTTTTCTATTATGTTTTCAGTTAATCGTAAATTTTATCACGTATTTATTTTATAAAATACGAGACTAGTTGTATGATGTTGATTATGTGGTATGAATGTTCAAACATATAAACTCTTTTTATAATATTTATTTCATATCTATAAGTATATAGTCGTATAAATCGCAATTGAAAGTTTGCAAAATAAGTTCAAAGCGAGCTTATTTATATAAACAAATATTAATGTGCAATGAAAAAGTTCATATGGAGAACAAGTAAGAATAATATGTTGTCTAGAAATAGATTTAAATAGTTTGCCATAACAGTTTGATAATTATTAAAGTTCGTTATTGAGTTGATTGGGTATTTCGTTTTAATCGATGTGGAGATGGGTTGAATTTATGCAATTGTAAAAACTGTTAAGGCAGCCGAAAATTGGTTATGTGGTTTTTTTTCGACAAGTATTAAAATGAATAAATGCCTGAAAGTTTGTTATGTTTGTTTGTTATTCCATTATCGATGTGTACATATATAAATCTGAATTAAAATATATCAATAATAGATTGAATAAAAGAAGTCGCCAGTATTTTGCCTCTCTGGAAATGGAGTATGCCGCCTTAATTTTCTTCTTTTTTTATAATTTTTTAAAAATATTATTTTTAAGTTGCAACAGACTTGCATACTAAAACGTGGATACTAATTTAAAAAGGACACCACTTAATAAAAAGTATTGTTTAGGATGAAATACATTACGATTATATTCATATATCCCATGTATGTCAGCATTATTCTTGAATTTACATGAAAATTAGCTTGTAGAAAAGGATTTGGGCGAAAAAATAAATTTAAGTTTTTTACTTTTAATTTCTCAGGTTTGGGGTTAATAAACTTATTTTTTTATTTAATTTATTTAAGAACAATTTGAACAACATGCGTATAATTTTCGGTCACATAATACAAATTTCTTTTTTTGAGTATTTAAATAAAGATAAGTAGCTTAGCAGTTATACTGGAATAATTATAATCATAATCGTACTAACATACAAACACACAACTTAAACACAAAACAGTCCTTTTGCTTTATTTCTGAAGTAACTCACCTTTTAAAATTTTTTTAAATTGTAAAGGGTGTAGTTTATAGAGTGACACAAGTTTAAATCATAATAAAACAAGAATTAATATTTTTTTAATATCAATGGAATGGGCTTTATTGGATAGAAGAGGTTATGAAATTATTGTTTAAATATGGTTTTTGCCATGTGGCGGCTGGCGCATAGAAGGAGCCATCTGGAACACCAATTTTTAAAAACTTTTCGCAGCATTTACGGCCGTATTTCGCCGATAACTCTACGCATGTTGATTTCCAGGTGTTCAACTGTTTGTGGTTTATCAACGTAGACAAGTGACTTAACATAACCCCAAAGAAAATAATATAATCACGATCTTGGTGGCCAATTTATTGGGCCATTACGTGAAATTATTTTTTCATCAAAAGTTTCTTTGAGTAAATCAATTTTAGCGCCCGCTGCACGATGAGTACGACGAATAGAACAATTATTATTATTAAAAATTTTAACTGTTTGCACGCGTTGCTCTAGTGTAAGGTGATTCATAATGAAATTTCAATGCAAACTAAACAATAAGCAACAATCAGCTGTTAAATGGATGCTCAAATTATGCAGTGATGTCAACTCAAGGTTGTGACACTCTATAAAAAACGCCCTTTATATAGAAAAGCATATACATAAGTACATGTGTATAAATAATAATAGACGAATATTTACAAAAGTTTTTGCTTTTTAAAAAACACTCATACGTTGATGATTTCAACATGTACACATGTACATAAATTCCACACAGGGTTTGGTTTTTTATATGTCAAGGGTAGAAAGCAAAAAAGCAAAAATAAATATAAAAAAAACTACACCAACCTCAATGACTTCAATTATAAAACGATTTTTTAGCATTCTTGCACTCTAAGATTTTTCTTAGTTACATGCTTGTATAGACTTGATTCTGTCAAGTAACTTCATGTTAAAACATGAATTCATATAATGGGGAAAAACAAATTGTAAAGAATTTATTGCTTTTGGAAGACTTACTACTTATATCCAACGAAGAAAAATGAAATATTATATCATTTTGAATTACTATTCTTTTTATATGAAATTCAATTTAAGAAAATCTTTTTAAATATTAAGATCCTTTTCTGTACTTTATATTACTATTGATAACTTCCTATATTATCGGCTTATTTCTACAACTTCTATACGTCGAAGAGTTTATAAAAATTATATCTAAGGCTAGAAATTGCTTATCTTCAGTTTAAATATAAAAAAAAATGATTTCATCAACTCCTTTGATTCCCTCATACCAATACAAGCACTTCAGCCTCTACAGATCACACTACATTTTACTCCATGCGGAAACTCTATATTTATATTCTTGCTTTATATATGTTTATAACAAATAAAATGAGAATAGTCGTGCGAATGATTTTAATTTAGTAGAAATTTTAATATATCTAAGTTAAATTATGCAGACAATTGTTTGAAGTACTTGAGATAATACGTCTACATAATAAAATCAACGAACATAAATTTTATAAACGAAAAATTTTGTAAATACCTAACATGTGATTTAAAAGACGAATTTTTTCAATAATTATTGATTATAATAAATAATTATAATTGATATTTTTAAATATTTGGTGTACGCTACGTATGAGTAATATTTTTGTTAATAATTTTATATATTAATTATACGCTATTGATTATGATTTTTCATTGTAATTTTATCTTCTTATTAATTAAGCAACCATTAAGTTGTAATGTGTTACATATTTCTCTGTTTAAAATTGCAAAAAAATAAATAAAATTAGGGCGAATTATCCTGAGAGGAGTTCCTGACAATATTTTTTCAAATCGAATTTTTTAGAATGTTCCACAAATGTGATTCTCGTGGCGTTGAACTTGTAATACCAAACTGCACCATTGCTTCTACACGCTTATATATAATATTTCATATCGTAATTTTAACACTTATTTATATATTTTTGCAACTTATACAGGGAATATATAAATATGACTACCACAAAAATAACTAATCAATTTAAGATTACTTCAATATGCATTCTTACAAGTGCGTCTACATTTTCTCATGTGATATTGAAATTCTTACGAGGATTGATGGAAGCTGAAATTTGGCATAATTAAAGTACTTTATCTGCGGAAATCGTAACAGAGCCAGAGTAACTTACTTCGGCCTGTGATCGAAGCGCTGTGCATGGCATGGGTATGCTAGTATCAACATACTTTGTTCAGGCAATGAGATTATCAGACTCTTTTCGAAAACTTTATTATGTTCCTTAGCTGACAAATATAATATACAGAAGACTCAATCATAAAAGTGAATAATTTTATCCACGAAGTTTTTTAGATAGCAAAATATAAATTAATTTTAATAAACAGCAAAACATTTAAAACGCAATATTTTTATTTAACTAAAATTAAAAATTAAAAATGTGCTCTAAGCCAAACTCACACTTTGTTAAATTCATTACACTTTTCAGTTCTTAAGCCTTTTCAAACCAAAAATTAAACAAAGTATCACTCTGTAGTTGTATAAATAAGGAAAATTGTTTTAACTTCGCTTGTCTTAGTTTTATTATCATAATTTTTTTTTTTTTTTTTTTTTTGTTTATTTCATGTTCATCGTCAACATTATAAGAACAATAAGAAGCAAAAAGAAAATAAAGCCAAACCAAAAATACATATATAGAAATATATACGAAATTTACTAGTTCTTTTTATTCCAAATTATCCTTCTGAGAATGACCCAAAAAAAAAAGGAAAGAAGAAAAAAACTGCAAAAATGTCTAGTTTGAATAATAAAATTTTCTGCGATAAAGTTTTACGGCCAAAGTTTTTTAAAAGCATTAAAACAACATATATTTTAGCTAAGAGTGAATTCTTTCACTATCAGTAATTGAAATTTGATAGTTTAAATAATGATTTTTTAACTAGACATTATTTATTCGAAAGAACTAAATGCTATACGGTTTATTGATTTAAATTCATTTAAAAAAGCTTTTAATAGCGGAAAATTTTTGATGAAAATTTATAAGAAAAGTGAATATTATCCATATAGAGAGAAATTTTATGTGGCAAACATATATTTATGTTTGTTTGCGGCATATTGAAAAATTTCTTAAGATGGTATTTGCGCTTTAATGAAATCGATGTGCAGTAAATGGTAGACGTATGAGTAATATAATTTTATTCAGTGTAGTACAAATATTACTCATACGTTAATATATTCACCCCTGTTAAAATTAATATAACGAAAATTTATCGAATTTGGTATTCAGTAACACTTTTAACGATATTCGCAATCGGTATGTTAACGACAATAGTTTTTCGGTTGTTATGAAATAAATAAAAGTCAGCTGTACAATCGTAGCACGTTCGTTATGCCAAGTATAAAATTTATCTTTTAAAACAATATACAAAAACACAGAATCTTTTTGCATTAATAATAATAATATTACTATTTTTTAAACATGTAATTTAACATTCATTTAACTAAATTCCAAAAAATTTAACATTCACATTTTGAAATTCTAAAAAATTGTTGAAAAAAATTTCAATAAATAAATTAATTAATTTGTGTTTTGTTGTGCTTTTCTTATATATTGATAGAGATGCCACGTAAAAGGAAATTATAACGATGTTATTAAGAAGTAATTAGTGAAAAACAAAATCGTTACTGCAAATCGCAATAATTGTCGGTAAATTTAACAATTATCGAATTGCTAAAAGTTACTGAATCGCACTGCTGATCTCAAGTACTTCAAACAATTGGCTTAAAAGATTTAACTTAGAAATTAGTAAGCGTAAATTTCTCACTACTTTCAACATCTACAGATTCTATATGAGGACCACAATATGTTCCTGAAGTTAGGATCACATTTGACAAATAGTTGGGCTGAAAATCGTAACCACTAAATAGAGATAAAATATAGAGTGATCTGTAAAAAACATTTTTAAATTAAACCGTTGTCAATAATAGGGGATTCCTTGACATATTCTGTAAGTAACGTATGAAATTGGTGTCTGAATCAAAAACGTTTTTTGAAAAATTATTATTATTAGGCTTAAGTTCAGTTTTATTGAATTAATGAGTTTTTTATTTTTGAAAAACATTAGCATGTGCAATTAGATTAGCAGAACGTATCAGTATACCGATTTCGAGACTGCTACGCTACTTATCAGCGTTCATTTGTCCATCTTTACAATTTTCGTAAAGTGGATACTAATTGGGCAGAATATCAACTATTTAAACAAGTTTTCAACAGAAATAGTATACGATAATTATTTTAATTAATTTTTATTCTATTTTTACGGTTACGGTTTTTTGGGTAAATATTTGCCAAGTTTGAGCCTTTTTTTATATAACGCACATACTGTGGCATCCCAGCAAAAATTACTGCTTCGCCGTAAGCACGGTTGTAAGGGAATATCTGGTAATATTAACTTACAAACCTGCTTACGTATGGCATGATATTTGTTTGCGATGTCCCACTTTTGAGCATTTCATTTTAAGTGC
Organism: Lypha dubia; assembly: GCA_947311025.1. Classification (NCBI taxonomy): domain Eukaryota; kingdom Metazoa; phylum Arthropoda; class Insecta; order Diptera; family Tachinidae; genus Lypha; species Lypha dubia. Next base: position 123,154,644 of record OX371260.1, on the reverse strand, counting down.
TTATTTCAGAGCAGTGAGTATGAAGTAAATTCATGCAACGAAAACAATATCAAACATGCGTACTGTCGTCTTATTATGTTCGTTACACTTCGTAAAATTTAAAATTTTAATCATTTCCTTACAATAGTGCTTTCTAGTATGCACTAGTGTAAGGCTAGTGTGTTTTTTGCTTTTGTTTCTACATTGATTAAATAAAGTTATCAAAAAATTTTCCATTTTCTACCATACATTTCTGCATTTGTTAAGATAATACATATGTGCTTAATATGAAGCACGTTCTTAAGGCAGAAAAAGTATGTACTGCTTCCAAAAACTTGATTATTTTTTGCTGGGATATATTTAGTGCGAGTTACGTTCTTTTCAATTGGAATAATCAAAATTATTAAAAATAATTACATAAGCGTATAGTTAATATTTAAAAACATGAACAAATATATTGCTCATACGTAAGTTACACAAAACATACTAGTGATTTACAAAATTTTTCGGCTATAAAATCGATATAAAGTTGATAATGTAGACGTATGAGCAATATTATTCTTTTTCACAGCAAAATATTACGTGACAAGAAATTAGTTTAATCATGTGTTTGAATAGCTACGAACTGGTTCGATTTAGGTGAAACATGCATGATTTTAACGCAGATGTGACATTGGAGATCATGTGTTTATGCACCAATTTGAATAAAAAGCAATACTTCAGAACTCATGAACTAAACCAATGCAAAATCGATGATTTGGATACGTTTTTTCATTGCCAAAATAAATCAGTTCTAATACGTGACAGATATTTTTCATATGAAACAATTGCATTAATGAATGGGTTTTTAAGGAGTTCGACAATGATAATTATAATGAAGTCTATGAAAACATTAAGAACGGATTATAACAAATACATTCTTAAGAAGTCATTAAAAATGACTTCAGTTAGAACCCATTCAATTTTATTTTGCTGGGTTAGTGCAAAACAAATATTAATCATACGTTACAATATTCGCCTGAACTCAAGTACTTGAAACAATTGCCTTTAAAGATTAAACTTAGAAATTTCTATCTACTAATTATAATTATAGGTTAAGATATTCGACGAACTATTCTCATTTCAATTGATGTCATCTAAAGCAAGAATTTAAATACAGTTTTTCTGTGCGGGCATCAAGTATTTAAACACAGTAATTAAACAGTCATACAAGTAATTGAAGTGTCGTTGAAAAATTTATTGTTAATAATTAGTAGGACTTTCAAGTCATATAAAGAAAACAATAACATCAATACAGACATACAGACATACACAATTTCTGAAGTTCAAAAACTTATAAGCAAGTAGTGTAGTTTAGTCATGCGAAAACATGAAGAAATTTTTGCACAATATACCACAGTAGATGGTGAATAATAGAAGGCTTTACACTTTACACAATATCTGTAAATCGTGTATAAGAATTATCAGCTCGATCAACAGAGTTACTTAACAAGTAGTGAACGCATTATAGATATAAAAACTGACGATAGTTTCGTGTGCTTTCTTCCGAAAAACAACGTTGTTCTATTTAGCCATGATTGCTGATGGCAGATGTTCCTTCTATTCCACAGAATTGTATTCTAGTCGTAAACCAGAAATAAATGTATAGAATAGTTTAAGAAGTATCTTGCTACCGGTTTTTGCAGCAATTAAAATACATTTGCCATTTCTGCGAGCGATAGCATTTTTAATCTTTCGACAACTTTAGCAAAAAGTAGTGACAGTACACTTACGAAACAGTAGATTTGGAGTAAACTCCTACTTTAAGAAGCAACCAAACAGCGTCTTTTTTCAAAATCACATTCTGCTCAATGTCTGCTCAAAGTTCTTATAAGACATTTACACTTTGTATTTTTATTGATCTGATAATTTATTAAGGTGCGTTACCTCAGTCACTATCTTCGAACTTTATTTTTCAGAATAAAATTGTTTTTAACAGTCGCTTAAGATTGTTTAAGATTTGACCCTGAATGTCTTAGGCCTAAATTCACAGTCTTTATTTAACTAATGATTGTAATTTAACTACTGATATTTGTATAAAATTTCTTTTGTTAAACTATTGTTATTAGAGGTTGTGAATTTGGGACTGATAGAGACTTCATGTTCTTTAGGAGCCTTTTTTGATTAGCGATTTAATCTAAAGAATCGTTTACTTTTTTTTCTATTGGTCACTCAAAAAACAATTATATGAAGTGGTTTTTTCATCCGTATGGATGACAATAGGCTGGCTGTTTACTTCAAATGACATTGAAACAAATTTTTGAAATTGTGTTAAACAGAAGGCCATCATAAAGAATAAAAAATAGTGAAATTTAGATAGAAATTTTGTTTTACTCACACTAAGATTTAAAAATTACAAAACTAAATTTTGTTTGCTCTCTTTCAGTATAGCGGACCAATATATTAGGATTATAAAAGTAATTTAATCGTTAGTTTATTTACTAAAAAGTTTATCCACTTGATAATAGATTTAATCATAAATGTAAACTAAAATTCGACATGCGCAAGAAAAAATATATAAAAATTTTCTGTTACCAATTGGAAATGAAACATGAATGAAACTAATATGTTTGTTAAAACAGCTGACACTATTCAACGAAAAAAAAAGAAAACAAATGCTGTTAAATAACATTTTTATTTCGAAAATGTGCACTGCGCAATCGAAATTCATTTGCAAAAGCAAAAGTACCGGCAGTTTTGTTAATGCAATGGTTTGGAAAACACTTGCTAAACAGCAATAAAACGGATTGATTTTTCTCAAAATGATTAGGAAAATAAACTCGAATAAATGCTAAATTTAAACGAGATAGCTAATTGCACTCAAACGAAAAGAAAAAAAAATACAGAAACTTTTTATTGGACACAATTAGAAGTATATACATAAGTATGCTGTGGATTTCTGCCAGTATTGTGGAAACCAGGATAATGTAACAACTAACTGATAATGTTTTTCATGCAAAAGCAACATCTAATGACATTTAAGATGTGAATATACAATCAAACAGATTTCAGAAAAAGGTGCAAGTTATATGCAATGGTTACATTTCTATAAAATTAGCAATGTGACTGACGTAAAGTGAATTTTTCAAGTAAATAAAATGTATATTAATTTATTGTTAATCAAAGTCATTTCTTCAATCTTTAATTTATCAGCGAACTAACTTTCAATATTTTGACAATTACATTGTAATCAATGTAGTACTTTAGTCACTAAAAGCACTTCAATAATTTTTTTTATGGAAAAAGTAATTTTAGCTGATTTTAAATTAAAGATTTTTGAAAAAATATACCCATAAAAAATGTATTTAGTCTTTTAAAAACTTTCAGACCCAGTAATAAAATTCTCTATTGGATGCAACACAATCACTAGACTTCTGACAAAAGACATGAGAAATAGAATATGAGAATTACTTTTTAATTCATTTTTTATTCTACCTTGAAACGGTGCTGGTTAGTACGAAATTCCCTCATTACTGTTTGGAAAGTACTAATAATCAATACAAACTCATAGTCCGTTATCATCAAAGTATTCTACTTTGTAATTTAACGTTTTTGTTATTTTTACTCTATATTAGGGAAATTCACATATTACTGTGACCCCTGTTATTAGGGTATTTATAGCTCGTGCCCAAGCGGAATTAATATTTTTATATTATTATTATTATTATGAATAAACGTAATTACTATTCGAACTTATATTGATTATTAATTCCGCTTGGGCACGAGCTATAAACACTCTAATAACAAGGGTCACAGTAATATGTGAATTTCCCTAATATAGAGTAAAAATAACAAAAACGTTAAATTACAAAGTAGAATACTTTGATGATAACGGACTATGAGTTTGTGTTGATTATTAGTTCCAAACAGTAATGAGGGAATTTCGTACTAACCAGCACTGTTTCATTGTAGAATAAAAATTGAATTAAAAATTAATTATCATATTCTATTTCTGTTGAAAACTGGTTAAATAGTTGATATTCTGCCCAATTAGTATCCACTTTACGAAAATTGTAAAGATGGACAATTGAACGCTGATAAGAGGTGTAGCGGCCTTGAAATCAGTACTGATACGTTCTGCTAAAAAACTGATTGGATATAAATAATAATATTTTCCAACACAAAAAAACTCTTAGTAATTTTGAATTTTCATTAATTTAATGAAACTGAACTTGAGCCTGATAATACTACTTTTCATATGTACATAAATCTTAACTTTTAGTTTCTTGCTTTAAAAACTTAAATACAAATGTCAAAATTTACAATGATTTTGTGCCGATTTCAATATTTTGTACTTTTTTTGTTATCGCATCTTCAGAAATATAAAAAAGAAAAAAATTTATGCAATGAAGTGCAAAAACAATATATTAAAATATCGTAACCTCAATTTTTATTTTGATAGTTTTTTCATGATACTTGCTTAAAAAAATGAATAAAACAATGAATAAGAATTATGTCAAAATATAAAGAGAAATAACTGAAATGATTAAACGACGTATTTTATCCTTATGTAATGTAGTAAGCACATGGAATATGTTTGCAAATTTATTGCATAAAAAGCGTCACCTAAATGTTTTATGTCATGCTTTTATTCTTATTTTCTAGAATATTTAAAATTAAAAAGAAAATGTTACATAAAAAAATTTAAGGCGATCCTTATTTTTTAAATTCTACTCTTAATTTAGAAAAGAAGGAATTATCATACTAAACAAATTATTGCTATACATTTCATAGGTCCATAAATTGAAAACTATGCTTTTCCAAGACTTGTGCCACATCAAATCTTCGTCTTATTTTTAAATTTTCTTTAGTATTCTATACATAACTCGTATTTTTTTGGAAGTGCGTCGTTAGTTGATCATAAAAACCTAAAAACAACAAAGTTTAATTTAATTTTCATAAGCTACATAAAATCTTATGAAAGGAGTTTTTAAGATCGTAGTAAAGCAACTTTTTCTTAGTTCATGTACTTTATCATGCGTTTGCTTTAGTTTAAAATAAGTACCCATATATCCTTGCACTTTAGTGTTTTAAAAATACTTATAGTTTGTCCTTCAACCACCATTATTCCTTGCAATCAAATTTTTAAAAATCTAAATAAACTTATTTATATGTGTGTGCTAATTTTATGCGAAACAAAAACATTTTCAATAAAATTAAAATAACAAATAAAATAATAAAAGAAGAAAATAAAATGTGCAAATATATGCAAAATACTCATGTCTATCTATCTATGAATTAAATATGTAGCAGCAAAATAGAATTTTTTTTTAATGCTGCTCGTAAAATAAAACAAGACACAATAAAATAAATAAAAAACAGAAAATATGTAAACAATTTTATTATTTGTATTATTTAAATATTTCTTTGAAAATTCATATACTCGTACATACTCGTACATAAATATTTTTCAAATATGTTAATATGTTTAACGATCAAATGCTGTCAAACCAAATCAGACATCTTAGAAGAGTAAAAAAAAAGAGTTTAATTCTTTTTGGTGGAATAGTTAAACAGAAATGTTTGTTGCAGGAATTTTCTTTTATTGAAAGTTTCTTTCTTCCTTCCGCCGTTCTTTCCCACACAGTTTATCAATATGTGTTCTCTACAATAATAAACAATTTATTTTTAAACATCAGACATGTGTATCGAACCATTTACGTTCTTTGTTTGTTTGTTTTTTTTTTACATTTTATTTCAATATAATTTCTATATTTTCTGTTTGTTATGCATGGCTTCAATTTGTTTAGGATTTTGTAGATGATATTATTTGAATATTATTTTAAGTTAGACAAAGTAGATCCAATTACATGGATCCTGTAATTTTCAGGATAAATAAAATCAGATAAGATGACAAATGCGGTAGTTTTGCATAGCAGAGAAACCAATAACTAATAAAAGAATATGTAAGTTTTTCAGTGGTGCAAAAAAAAAATAATTGCAATAGGAATATTTTGGAAGAAATACTATTTTTTTTTTCTTTTTTTGCATTTAGGTATTGTCGAGTTCTGAAAATTGTTAAACAGATCCTGGAGTTAGGGGCAAAAACCCAGTGTTTGATTTATTTCTACACTTATAAGCCACTGATACAATTAACCACAACCAGTCTGTACCTTTCGTAGCGAATTAAAAAGAAAGGAAGCGGAGGCTTTGCACATAACATATACGGAGCCTTTTATGCAATAAAGTCATAACTCAATATACTCGTATGTAATTTTTCGAATACATTTTTTCGGCCGTCCTTGATCAGTTTTCTTTTTTAATTTGCACTGTCAGTATTATACATCTTAGTGATTTACACATATTTATGCTATGCTTCCTGTGGAAAATTGTAATTGGCTTTTCCAGACATTATCTTTGGTCAATTACCCGTAAACCTTAAATCTTACTAAATAATCTCTGAAACAACATAGCAACGGATGTACTTATAAGATATAAAAGGAAGTAGGGTAACGTATGTAAGTCTGGTAAGGTCTCTCCACATTCCCCAAGGGGATAGAAAGATGATATCTTGGGATTATCTTTAGATGATCGACCAGTAACAATAAACTGGTATCACGGAAGCCGGTAATCGGAACAGATGATTGCATACTTTGGTTAAGGGTTAAGTGTTGCTTCTATATTGGACTTAGTTTGCGATGTGTTTTCTATCCGCGATAGCGTGAGTATGCTATTTAGGGGAGTGCCACAAAATCCCCAAAAAATAAAATCCCCAAACACTAAATCCCCAACTTAAAAAAAAATACCCAAGCACAAAATCCCTAAAAACAAAATCCCCAAATTCAAAATCCCCAAATTCAAAATCCCCAAAATCCAACTTTAGCGAAAGTTCCAAAAAATCCCCAAACAGAAAATCCCTAAACTGAAATTAAAACTCAAAAAAAATTTTATGATAAATTACCAAATTTTTATTAGGTACGAGTAAATGGAACAAAAAGTTAATTCATGAAAATATTTTTGAAAACTAAAAATATTATATATAAAGTTAATTTTTTATAAAATAATATTTTATAAAAAAATGTCGTACTGTGTAATATTTGTAGTTTTTTGTATTATATTTTCATAAGTTAACTATTTGTTCCATTTACATAGTCGTACCTAATAAATATTTGTAAATTTAATAAAATTTATTTGGAGTTTTAATGTCAGAAAGATATGTACATTAGGGGTATAACCAATTTTTGGCCCTAGCACCACGCGATGGCGAAGGTTGTGTTATTTACGAAAAAATAATTTTGGGGTCATTTCGGATAAAAAACCTCACCCACGAAAACGATTTTCTAAAATCTCCCAAAAAAAAAACATTCATTTTAAATAAAAATTTTTAATTATTTTATTAATAAAGTAAAATAGTGAACTGAAAAATTTTGTTTAATTATTAAAAGACATAAACTTCAAATTTAACGTGCGCGTTGTTTTGCATAATGGATAAATGTCCTGTATTACTTTAATACCGCGTTCTGCGCATATGTTGCTTCGCTGTTGCTTTGGGATTATTGAAGCTTATCTAACCCAGTGTCTTTTAAGACATGCTTGACCGTTCTTAAATCGTGCTAAGGATTGATCTAAAGCTGCGAAGTTGTCTTTATTAAAACAATGATTGGAAAACCATATATTATACCATGGTCCACATATGAATTCACATATTGGGGTAAGCTGGTCTCGGTATTTCGGTATAAGCACAAATGCTAAAATGGCAAGAATTGCCCTTGAGTTCCATCGAGTCAAATGTCTGACGCTCGTCCAGTGCTGTTGGCTGGGAAACCTCTAAGTAATGCTGTTGCAAAACAACACTAAAAGAGATTAGATAGCTCGAACACTTAAGCAAGGTATATACGCATTGATTATAGTTTAACCCTCCGTCATGCGCATGTATCTGGCCAGATATTTTACGAATTTAACTGTGATTTAAATATATTTCTAATTTAGCTAGGGGTTTAAGTCTCCAGGTGCCCTCTACAAATATTGTTAGGTATCGTTTTATGAAAAAATACATTAAAAAAAAAAAAACAAACAAAATTTATGTGGATTTTTTCATCTATACATCGTATACGTAGCGCATGTATCTGGCCAGATACACACACATTTTGTATGAAGAGTACTGTACTTTATTGGTATTTTTTATTTTTCTCTGCGTTTGTTTACTCAAATCACTCTCACAGCAATGGTTGCAAACACAAACAAGGGTTTTTTTTGGTTTTTATATATTTTCGCTTCAGTTGCATAGTGAACTTTGAAAGGTACAGACAATAATTTACGGAAGAATTTTTATTTATTCGAAAAAAAAATGGGTGAAGAAGTACAGTTTGTTTATAATACGCGATTTAGTAGTGGTAATGTGAATTTCCATACACGACTAGCAGAAGCATTGGCCAATGAGTTAGAGTGTGAAAGAGCCGCTGAAGAAGAGGTTGCAAATGATGAGATTGATGACTTCCCAGGAGTTGACGACAATATGGATCTAAATTATATGCCAGACGATGGCGATGCCTCAGATGTCGAAAATGATGGGGTTGTCGAAGCAGATGCAGAGTTTGATAGAGACGATAGTGACGACGATGAAGAAATTGAAGAACAGAATGCTACCGAAGATTCTTTTCTTGGTAAGGACGGTACTATATGGTGTAAAAATGAACCAAATAATGGAGTTCGTTTACGTCAACACAATATCATGCGTTTTCGACCTGGTCCGAAGGAACAAAACAGTGTTCCAATTGAGGTGTTCAACAAATTTTTCACACCAAATATAACATTTATTATCATTTCTGAAACGAATCGCCATGGAAAAGCAGTAGTCGAGAAGTGGAATGCAGCTAATCCCAGTAAAAAACAAAAAGTTTGGAAAGATTTGACCGCAACTGAATTAGACGCATTCGTCGGCATTCTTTTAGCAGCTGGTTATTCCCACAATAATATGCAAACCACAAAAGCTTTGTGGCAATCAAATAATCTACCCATATTCAGAGCAGCCATGTCTTTTAATCGATTCTCTGCAGTGGCACGATACATTTGTTTTGATGGTGGTAGAACACGCGCTCAACGATTGCGCGATGACAAAGCTGCACCCATTCGTGACGTTTGGAATTTTTTAAATGAAAATCTTGCCAAAAACTATAGTCCGCATGGCAGCATAACAGTTGATAAAAAACTGTTCCCATATCGTGGAAAAACTAAATTTACTCAATACATACCATCAAAACCAGCGAAATATGGTATCAAAATTTGGTGGGCTTGCGATTCCAAATCTAAATATCCACTGCAAGGAAAGCTCTATACCGGTCGACAAGAAGGAGAAGAACGGGAAGTGAATCAAGGTGAAAATGTTTTGATACAGCTCGCAAAGCCGTACAGCAATACTGGCCGTACAATTTTAGCTGACAACTTTTTTACTACTCTAGAAGGAGTAAAACGTCTGGCCAGAATTGGTCTGGCATTTGTTGGTACCATTCGCTCCAATAAAAAATGTATTCCTAAGGAAATGAGAAAGGATCGGTCTCGTCCTGTTTTGCCATCATTATTTGGATTCCACGAAAATTTAGTATCAATTTGCAGCTACGTGCCAAAAAAAAATAAATGTGTGAACCTACTTTCGACCGTTCATTATACAAATCATTGTGAAGGGGAAGCAATGAAACCCGAAGCAATTTTATTTTACAATGAAAATAAAGCTGGCGTAGATTGTATGGACCAAATGGTTACACATTTTACTACAAAGCGGTCAACAAGACGATGGACTTTTGCGTTTTTCTGCAACATGTTGGACACCATGGCACTGGCTGCATTTTGTATTTGCAAAGAAGTTGATGGTCTCAATAAAAATAGTGCTAGAAGAAATTTTCTCACTACGTTAGCTGATACATTGGTTCTTCCAAATATTGAAAACCGAATGAATAACAATCAATTATCAAACAGTTCTTCACTCGTTTGGCCATGGAATCGTATTTTGGAAGACCACTAAATGTAAGTTGGATTGATATAACATTTGCCCATCATTACATATCATTTTCCTCGTTTTTTTTTTATTTCAGATTCCAGTAGTACTTCCTAGCTCAAGTAGTGCTGATACTCTACAAAAGAGAAAAAGTTGACAGCTTTGTACATTGGGAGATGAAAAAATTCGCCGACTTACTCGTTTTTTTTGTTCCAAGTGCTCGAATCCGGTATGCCTACAACATTCGAAATCAGAGTATACATGCTTTAGTTGCTTACCTGAAGCTGTGTAAGAGTTTTTTAATTTAGAATTACTTAAAACTTACATTATAACTACTAAATCTAATTGAAATGAACTTTATAACAACTTTTTTTTGGAAATTAAACACAAAAATAAAATTTTCTTGTTTTATTTCTCATTAAAATTTTTTTTGCACGGGTAGGATGATTAGCATGTACTAAGAAAAAAAAAAATAGAAAATATATATCTGCCTGGCGTGATAACAATATAAAAATGTAATATTATCACTAAAATAGCATATTTTTCATATAAATGTACCGAAAAACATAGTGTATCTGGCCAGATACATGCGCTACGTACGTGACTATTGGAACATGCGCATGACGGAGGGTTAAGCATAATAAGTTGCCTCCTTATGTGTCACATGACATCACACTTTTGTGCCCTAGCGGTGATTCAGGGTTGGTGGTGGAAAACAAAGACGTTAATCAATAACTCATTTCTCAACATTCCTTTTTTTTTATTAGAACCTGCACTTAGGGGATGACCCCTACTTATGCAATGCATGTGCCACATGGGAAAGGGATAGGGTAGAGAAGACAGATGTTTAAAATGTAGGGGATGACTTTATTCCTTTACATCTTTGGTATTGCGAGTTTTGTCTATTTTTCGAGCAGTATTACAGCGGCTCTAGTGTTACGTATACGCAGTCATTTTATTAATTTTTTTACTACGACGACGCTTCTGCTATTCTACGAAAAAGGGCGATGTTGTGTACATATGCTGTGAAGTGTATCAATCGCAAACGGAACAGTTTTAAGTTCCCAATCCTATTCATTCATCACTTGAACAAACTATACAAATAGAGAAATTTATGATGTTGATTTACATGCTCTGACCAGGTTTAAACTCATATTTTGCTTTGTAGTCATTTGCGATTACTTCTTAAGTCAACAATTATCTCATATTCACCCCTTTCGTGAATAAGAAGTGACATATTTATTTCACGCGAAATTTTTATTTCCCTCGAAAGGAAAAATAGTATCGTGAATCTCCAGTGAAAAATTATTCCTGCTATCACTTCTCAGTGAATGTAAAAAAGGGAAGCAGATTATAAAAATAAGAAATCATAGAAAAGTTTGTTCAAAAATATACACGGACATATTTATTTTAAAGAAAACTAAAAAAATCAAAGGTAAATATTCAGTGTTTGAGTTTTAGTTTGGCTGCTCAGTTTGTTTATTGCATTCCAACTTTTATGTTGTAAAATAATTCGGTACTTTTTGAAATCCAACAAAACGAAACAATTCCAACAAATTAAAGTTCTGCAGGCAATCGGCCTGTTGTTTTGCATTTTGTTGAGCAATACATCAGTTTTTGCCTTATTATTACATCCTTTCATTAAAATAAACTTTTTAAGCTTTAATATTCGCATTATAAGAAGAAACTTGTTCTATTATGTTCCCTATCAAAAATAAAGTGAACAAATTGAAGGGAAAAGTGAAAAATTTCGCGGGAAAAAAATCATTCACGATTAAGGAAATTTTATTTTATCGTGAAATTATTAACGGGGAATTGTTTCACGATTGCAATAATGTGAAATGTAAAAAAAGTTTCATGTGGAAAATTATTCACGATAGGGGTGATTATTTATTAATTTCATGTGTGCAATATTTACATTAAAGAATCCGTGCTTGAATTACTATTTTTATATTTAATTCAAGAAAATCCGTACTTAATGTATTTTCAATACACTTTAGAAATTTTTTAACTACTTTAGAGGATGAATGGAGAGGATTTGTATGTATATTTTTTTTTTCTGTCAACTTATTTTTTTTCTTCCGAAATATCAGAGTAAACAATATTAAAACATGTTTAGCTTTTGTGCCAACAATCCGGATACAGTGTTGATATTAAGTTGATTTATGGCTATCTAGCTTCCGGTATTAAATTTACTCAAAATTTTAGATGTTTTTGACAGCTTTGGAGAGAGTTTTAAAATAAAATATTTAAAATTTTATTATTAGAATAATTTTTACAGGCGTGCTATCAAGATTCCCTTCTTCGAACAACGGCAAATATTGTTTGGTAAAAAAAAAAATTTTTAATGAAAACTATGAAAATGTGTATGTTTGTGTGTATGAATATATTGTCATATTATTAAAAATATTTTTGATTCATAATTTTTCTAAGAACCGTGTGCACTGTTGCTGATGTTTTTTTTTTTTATTAGAAATATGTAGATGTTTTAATAAAGTCAAACAAAAAAATTTAATTTTCATTTGCAAAAATGTTCAATTCAGTAAGTTTCCCATTTAATTAAAATAAATAAATTTGTTCTATATAAAGTCATTCTTTAAATATGTACTTGCATTTTGTTCATACATATGAAAAGTTTTAAACTCTCAAAGAACAAATGAAAATTACAAAATTGCAAAGATACCAGACTATAATACACAACTAACATTTAACAATTCATACGAATATGTAAAGTTCCTTACAGCCTTTATAAAATTAGTCAAGCTTTGATTATGTATAAAATTAAAAACTCAAAACAGAAATACCCTTTTTGTAACATGAAATTTTTGTTTAGCTTTTGTTGTATTAAAATTAAATGGAAATCTAAGTAAGTAAAAATTAAGTTTGGTTGAACGAATTTAGCTAAACTTTCGGGGATTTGCAACGACTAGAAATATATGCAGATTGTTATGTATGCAAATATTGTATTTTTTTATTGTATACAAATTTCAAATGTACTGCCTCTATACTAATATACTAATACTAATAATATTATAAAGAGGAAAGATTTGATTTTTTGTTTGTTTGTTTGTTTGAAATGAATAGGCTCCAAAACGGCTGGAGCGATTTTGATGAAATTTTCAGGGAATCTTCAGAATATTCAGGCGGGTGACATAGGCTATATGAAGTTTTTATTGGACAAAGAGGCGTGGCACCGCCCATATAACCTAAAAATTTAAATCGCCATATTTTGGGCATTTTTTGACCTATGTTGGTGATATTTGGTACAAATGGTATTGGCATAATTTGGAATAAGTACCAGGATAAAAGTGGGTGGGAACACGCCCCTTTTTAGGAAAACTAAACCCTTCGACCGATCTTCCTGAAATTTTCACAGCATGTTACTGTTACTCTGGAAGGAATAAAAGGCTATATAAAGTTTAGATTAAACAAAGAAGCGTGGCACCGCCCATATAACCCAAAAATTTAAATGGCCATATTTTGGGCATTTTTTGACCTACGTCGATGATATTTGGTACATATGATATTGGCATAATTTAGAATACGTATCAGGAGAAAAGTGGGTGGGACCATGCCCCTTTTTAGAAAAATTAAAAATCGTAATATAGTCTTAACTACTGGACCGATCGTCATTAAATTTTCACAATAGGAATTTCATTTTATAACGAGGGGGCAGCGAAGCGCACCGGGTATATCTAGTAATATATAAAAAAAAAAATAATTTTCAATCAATTGTTTAAATAGTTTTAAATACGTGCGGTAAATGCTGATTCATGTGGATTTTTTACATAAAAACTTCTATTAAAATATGCATATTTTACCACTAAGGAAAACAACACTTGGTTGAGTTTGTTTCATCAGTTTGAAATATTAATGCAACTATCATTCACATACATAAGTATATAAATGTATGAATGTTCTCATTTTTATCTGCGTATAAATAAACATACTCGCACATATGCACTTATTTGTTCATGTGCAAAACCAGGAATACTTTTGTTTTATTTTTGGTATACTACCGACTAGGCCTAAAATATCTATATGATTAGTTTTTTTTTTATCCATATTTGTCAGAATGGCTTGGCTAATGATACTAATGTATAGTGTGCCATATAATTTTAACTATTTTATTATTTGTTTGTTATATGATTAATTTCTCATATAAAGGGACTTTCGTATAGAGTGTCACAAGTTTAGATAATAATCAAACAAGTAAATATATTTTTAATATCAATGAAACAGGCTTTATTGGAAAGAAAATTTTATAAAATTAATGTTTAAATATGAGTTCGGACATGTGACCGCCATGCTGGTGCGTAGAAGGCACCAATTTTCAAAATTTTTTCGCAGAATTCTGACCGTATTTCGCTATAACTCGTCGAATGTTGATTCTCAGGTCTTCAATTGTTTGTGGTTTATCGACGTAGACAAGTGACTTAACATAACCCCAAAGAAAATAATCGAATGAGGTTAAATCACACGATCTTGGGGGCCAATTAATTGGGTCATTACGTAAAATTATTTTCTCATCAAAAGTTTCTTTGCGTAAATCAATTGCAGCGCCGGCTACATGATGTGCTTGACGAATAGAACAATTTGATTAAAAATTTCAACAACTTGCACGTGTTGCTCTGGTGTAAGTCGATTTATAATGAAATTTCAAAGCAAACTCAACATGAAGCAACTATCAACTGTTACATGGGTGCTTAAATAAAGAAGTTATGCCAACACACAGTTGTTACACTCTATAAAAAACACCATTTTTAAATTTATAGTTAAATAATTTGCAATAACAGGAAAATAACTTAAATTAAGCTGAGAAAATGAAAAATTTGTTTTGTGCGTTATTTTTTTTTTTTTTTTTTTTTTTGTAGGACCAACACTCAGTGGCTGACTGCTACTTATGCGGCACATTGTGCCAGGACTAGAAAAATTTGTTTTTGGGAAGGACGATAGAGGGTGTAGTATTTCTGGACATTCGATTTGAACTTTTATATACTGAAGGCGAATTTTTTTCTGTAAAGCTCTTAATGAAGTACGTCTAAAATCTGAGGTTTGGGAATAATTTTTCTGATTTCATTAGAACACACACCACTGAAACACACACCAGTGAAACATGCTGAATATTGCTACGAAGTACCAGTGAGTCAATAGAGATGGCTTCCCAAATGCCAACAATTATATTCCTTGCCCTCTCCTGTACTGCGATCGAGTACTTTCAAAATAGACTTTTAAGCATCGGCATATAAGTTAATAATTAACACATTTATTTTTAATAAAAGTTCAATTGCTGACACATTTCCGTTAGTTGCAATTAATAATTATTTTACTTACCTTAATAAAGTTCAATCTCCTCTGTCGCAATTCAATTGCTGACACATTTCCATTTAAATTGCAATTAATAATTATTTTACTTACTTTAATAAAGTTCAATCTCCTCTGTCGCAATTCAATTGCTGACACATTTCCATTTAAATTTTAATTCACGAATTTTTTGTTACAACATTTATTAAAAGTGCTGACGACCTATTTGCACTGAATGCAAGTGGAACAGCTCACGTTGCATTCAAGGTGATGATTGCTGTTCGACAATTCTTAAGTTTATATAAAGTTTAACATTAAGTTTAAATTGTCAATTAGTTAGTAAGTAATCTATAATAAGAAGTCCGAATAAGAAGACATAGTCTTCCGGCAAATTAAATAATTATAAATACTAAAGGGATAAAGAAGACATAGTCTTCTCCTCTAAATAATAAATAAATAAATATAAAATTTTTAAAAAATAAAAATAATTAAGAATTTTATTTACTGGCGCCCGAGCAACCGGTACAAAAATAGTGTACTAAAAGAACCCTAAAATAAAAAAATAAGCCTGTAAGTGTCCGTCCGCAGGCGACCGTCCGTATAAAGTGTCATAAGTGAATCCTTAGTAGAAGTACGAAAAGGACAAAATTCGCATGATCGGGACGGTATAGTTTAATAAGTTTACAATTTAAAGTAAGAAAATAGACACAACAAATAAAAAGAACAGTGAACAAATAAAAAGAACGGTGAACAAATAAAAAATATAATAACTAAAAAATAATATTATAAAACTATATTAATTAAAAAGTAACAAAGACATAATAAAGAACACTAACCAAAAGAATTTTTAACAACAAATGAAACAGAATTAAATAAAGGTAATAAAGACTTTAGAAAAAATCTAAAAACATAATATTCAACAACAGCTTTGCCCTTGCCATTGAAAGCTGCACCATAGAAGACAACCATTCAAATATCTGGCCGACATCGATAGTTGCAACAAGATCAACAGAATAACATCATTCAGTCAACATAATGTGTCCAATTCACCTTATACTGTAAGTCATTATATTTCAGAGTATTTTTAAGTTATTTCATAAGTAACAAAAACCACCCTTATATAAAAAAAAGAGAGAAGAAGAGAAAATAAAACAAAATAATAAGAAAGGAAGAAATCTTTTATTTACTGTGTACCAATTTTTATAAATCATAAAATAGAATTTTTTTTTATCTTACAAAAATTGTTCCCAAAATTTGCGAAAAATCATGTCTAACCCCAACAACCTAGTAAGACCTCCCGTTCTTAACGCTCCAAATCCAGCAGCGCAACTCAACGAAGAAGTAGAAAACAGAATAGCCGCTATTTGCGCGCAACAATGCAGAAACATAGTTCAATCTCTTATGAATCCAAATAATGACCTTAACCACGGGACAGACCAAAACATTGAAGACAGATATAGAAATGACTTGAGTGAATTAGATAAAATACCCGATATAGTAAGAAGTCTTAGAGATTTCTCGGGTAACCCCATGGAATTTAACTCATGGAAAAAAAGCGTGGATAGAGTGTTGCAAATTTACGATTCAAGCAAAGGCACACCTAAATATTATGGTATATTAAGCGTCATCCGAAACAAAATAACAGGCAACGCTGACATTGCCTTAGAATCCTACAATACTCCATTAAATTGGAATTGCATTGTAAAATGCCTTTCTATGCATTACGCAGACAAACGAGATTTAGGGACGCTTGAGTATCAGATGACTTCCTTAATTCAAGGAAGAAATACCATCCAAACATTTTATCAAGAAGTTTACACGCATTTGTCCCTCATAATAAATAAAATTGGTTGCATGGAAATAGGCCAAGAGTCCTTGCGACTTTTAACGCAAACCTATAGGGACAAAGCCCTAGACACTTTTGTTAGAGGCCTAAATGGAGATCTACCAAGACTCCTTGGCATCCGTGAGCCTGCGGATCTCCCGCAAGCATTACATCTCTGCTTAAAACTAGAAAATCAAAACTACAGGACAGAATACGCGAATAAACAACAAAATCATAGACAACGTCAACCACCACCCCTTCCAATACGCGATGCAAATACAATTCATAGACAACCCTTTTATCCAGAATTGACATTTCAAAATTTTAACCAATACAATAGACCAATGAATAATATGCAACAAAATGCATTCCGAAATCGTCAAACCATCCCCAACATTAACTTTCGACAAAATCCCCAACCGCGTTTTCAATCGCACCAAGCTTTTCAACAAAATTTTCAACCACAAAGACCAGTTGCACCGAAACCTCAAAGGCCTCAACCTATGGAAGTTGACGAATCAATTCAAACAAGAAACGTAAATTATCAAAACAGACCACGTCCTTTTAATCAACCCCAATTCAATAACAAAAGACCTCCATCCCTACATAAACAACAACGCAATTTTCATATAGAAAGTAGACAAGATCTTTCCACTGTACCGAATTACCAGGACGAACAAGCTGGAAATTATAATGAAACTGAATACGAGCAATTAATCCAAAACCAAGGGATTGACGAGTACGCCGAATCCTATGATCAAGATCAACAAGATGAAATACCCACTCAAAATTTCACAGATATCCATTTTTTAGGCTAACAAACTCTTCGCTCCCGTATTTTGAGTGCAAAGCGAAGAATGGTAAAATTCTAAAAATTCTTATAGACACTGGATCTAACAAAAACTACATTCAACCATGCCTCGTTAGCAATCCTATCAAAAACGAAAACACCTTTTTTGCAAATTCAGTATCTGGAGACATTAAAATTACGCACCACACATTCGCAACTTTATTCAATTTACCCGACCACCATATAAAATTCTTCATCCTACCTTCTTTGAAATCGTTTCATGGCATCCTTGGTCATGATAGTTTAAAAGAACTAAATGCAACTATCCATATTAAAAAAGAATATTTGTTAATAAACAATACAACTAGAATAAAAATTCATCAACACACTTCCCAATCAGTTAATAAAATGGAATTCAGAACAAATCATATGAACGAAACTCAAAAATTTCAGTTAGATCAAACTATAAACGAGCATCCCAACCTATTCACGGATCCCAACAAGAAACTTACATTCACTTCTCGAGTTCAAGGGGAAATCCGAACACATTCAGATTCACCAATTTATTCTAAATCATACCCCTATCCCATGGCATTGAAAAGTGAGGTAGAAAAACAGATTAATGAACTCTTAAATGACGGAATTATCAGACCTTCCAGATCTCCGTATAATGCACCTGTTTGGATCGTTCCGAAAAAAATGGACGCATCCGGAGAGAAAAAATATAGAATGGTCATCGATTACAGGAAACTGAACGCAGTAACTGTGGCCGATAGGTATCCCATTCCAGAAATTAATGAAGTTCTAGCAAATCTAGGTAAAAACAAGTACTTTACGGTTATTGACTTAAAGAGTGGTTTCCACCAGATTCCTTTAAAGGAATGTGACGTAGAGAAAACTGCCTTTTCAGTTAATAACGGGAAATTTGAGTTTGTACGACTCCCATTCGGACTAAAAAATGCTCCCTCAATATTCCAACGTACTCTGGACGATGTCTTGAGAGACCACATAGGGAAAATCTGCTACGTCTACATAGACGATATTATCATCTTTTCAAAAACTGAGAAAGAACACTTCGAAAACCTCAGAAAAATATTCAAAACACTAGAATCGGCAAATTTCAAAATTCAACTAGACAAGTGTGAATTTCTCAAAACAGAAGTTGAATTTCTGGGATTTATCGTAGGAGCCGCAGGAATTAAAGCCAACCAAAATAAAATAGAAGCAATAGCCAAAATACCACCACCGAAAACCCTAAAAGACCTGAGAAGTTTTCTAGGCATGTCAGGTTATTACCGTCGCTTCATCAAGGATTATGCGAAGCTTGCCAAGCCCCTGACATCCCTTTTAAGAGGGGAGGAAGGACGCATTTCGAAAAACGCGTCCAAAAATTTAAAAATTACTTTAGATCAAAATGCTTTGGACGCATTCCAGAAATTAAAAAATTCACTCATCTCCGGCGATGTCATGTTATCTCACCCTGATTTTGAAAAAGGCTTTGATCTGACAACAGATGCCTCTGATTATGCGATAGGCGCAGTACTTTCGCAAAACAGAAAGCCCATTACCTTCCTTTCAAGAACGCTCAGCAAAACTGAAGAAAATTACGCTACCAATGAAAAAGAAATGCTAGCGATAATATGGGCCCTCAATTCGTTGAGAAATTACCTGTACGGTTCTGGGAAAGTAAACATTTATACGGACCACCAACCTTTGACGTATGCCCTCAGTAGCAAGAACACAAACAGCAAGATGAAAAGATGGAAGTCCATCTTAGAAGAGTATAACTACGAACTCAAATATCAGCCAGGCAGAACAAACGTAGTTGCAGATTCACTATCTAGACCACCACAGATAAATTCGATGACAGCAACACAACATAGCGATGAAAGTTCCTCAGATAATATGATCCCCGCAATAGAATGTCCAATTAACGTCTTTAAGAACCAACTCCATATCTTAGTTAGTAACGAAGACAACTACAAATTCGAAATTCCATTCCCAACTTACCATAGGCACATTATTAAAAAACCTTTTTACACTAAAGACACCTTAATATCAATTTTTAAAAAATATCTTAACCCCAGCGTAATCAACGGTTTATTTACTACCGAAGCAATTATGGGGGTAATTCAAGAATTCTATCCCGAACACTTTAAAAACTTCAAAGTAAGATTCACTCAGTCACAAGTAAAAGATATTGTAAGTGAAACAGAGCAAGAAGAAATATTGATTAATGAACACCGAAGAGCTCATAGAAATGCCAACGAAAACAAAAATCAGGTAATACAAAAGTACTACTTCCCCAAAATGATGGAAAAATCCAAAAGGATAGTAAAAAATTGTCAAACCTGTAAAGAACAAAAATATGATCGTCGACCCAACAAACCGCAATTTCAGCCTACACCAATTCCAAAAAATCCTGGAGAGATTGTTCACATTGACATCTATTCAACTGAAGGAAACCTAGTACTCACAGCAATAGATAAATTTTCCAAATACGCCTTAGGAAAAATTCTGAAATCAAAGGCAGTTGAAGACATTAAAGAACCATTGAAAGAAATAATTTTAGCATTTGGCATCCCCAAGTTTATAGTCTTAGATAATGAAAAATCACTAAATTCCGTAACGATAAACTTCCTTCTTAAAGACCAATTCGGCATACAAACCTACACTACACCCCCTTACGCTAGTACCGTCAACGGCCAAGTAGAGAGACTTCACTCTACTCTTTCCGAGATGATGAGATGTCTTAAGTCAGACAAACTTCACAATTCATTCCATGACTTACTCACCAAAACATTATACGAATACAATAAATCAATCCATTCTACCACTGGTAAAAGACCGATTGACATATTTTTTAATAAAAACTTTAATAGTGACCCAGGAAAAACAATTTTGGAAAAACAAGAAATAATAAATCGTTTGACTGAAAAACAAAAACAAGACCTGGACTACCATAACAAAAATAGACAAGCACCCAAAACTTATTTACCAGGAGAGAACATTTTCGTTAGGATCAACAAGAGATTGGGTTCAAAATTAACCCCAAAATATAAAAAAGAAATAGTCAAAGAAGACCGAAATACAACTGTATTAACAATGTCAGGCAGAATTGTTTATAAAAGTAACATTAAAAGACAATAACTTATTTTTCCAGATTATGCTTACCCTACGCACTGACGGAAATCCAAATCATGGATTACACGTCCTCCTACGTTGTCACCATAAATAAGGGTACAGCAAAAATTCAGCAGGGAACCTTCACTATTATTCATCCAATAGATCTGGAACAATACGCAACATCCATAGCCAACACCCACACCTTTATCCAACAAAACATCCCAAATAACCATAACCTATACCCTATCCTCAATCATGAATTCACCCAAATTAACAACATCCTAGAAAATCTAAAACCCCTAACAAGAAATAAAAGAGCCATAAACGCTTTGGGAACAATTTGGAAATACGTCGCAGGGTCTCCGGATCATGACGACTTTGAAATATTAACTAATAACGTTTACGAACTAAATAAAAATAACAATA
The DNA here is from genome assembly GCA_947311025.1 of Lypha dubia. NCBI lineage: Eukaryota > Metazoa > Arthropoda > Insecta > Diptera > Tachinidae > Lypha > Lypha dubia. The sequence goes on along the minus strand of OX371260.1, from coordinate 123,133,224 downwards.
AACAATTTTATGTAAATGAAGCTTTCAATAAAAGAATAAACAACTTAACCGAAATCATTAATAAAATGGCAAACGTTGTAAAAAAGAGTGTTTACTTAGAAAATGAAATAGTTATTAATTTACAAAATAGAATAAGATTAGTCAAGGAAGAGTTAATAAATATTGAAAATGGAATAGAATGGGCAAAAATTGGAATTGTAAACCCATTAATACTAAATAAAAAAGAAATCGAAGTAGCTATGAAAAAAATCGAAGAGGAACACATTCCTTTTGTAAACCCAGAAGAGGCACTTCAATTTGCCAAAGTGTCAGTTTTGTATAACAAAAATAATTATAATAAAATATTTTACATGGTTAAAATACCATTGACAAAAAAGGAAATGTATGAAAATGTAATTTTAAGACCAGTAAAAAAGAAAACATATGTAATTAAACTTGAATTCCTAGAAATTTTAAAAAATGAAAAAACAATTTATGCTATTAAAGAAAAATGTGAAGAATATAACGATATTATGATTTGTAAAGAAAATCAAATAATTGACATAACAAATAATACTTGTATCCCTAATATTATTAATAATAGAAACTCTTCATGTGTAACGAGCAATAATCATCACATTTCACCAATTGAAGAAATTGAGTCTGGCGTGATCTTACTAAATGGTTACAATGGATCCATTTACATAGATGAAACATATCGATCTTTATCTGGAACTTTTCTCATTAAATTTCACAACAGTACCATAAAAGCTAACAATATAACTTTCAGTAATATAGAGGCTTCTCCTCTAAAAATGATACCCGCATTACTACAACCAACTCCTTTCGAAATTGACCATATCAATCTCTTATCGCTCGAAGCTCTAAACGAACTTCAAATCAACAACACTGAGACAATCTCAACTATCCAAAAAAACCTAGAAATCGGAGGTTGGTCAATATCCACGATACTTTGTCTAATAATCATATTAATTGCGTGTCTGAGTTTTCTCTTTAAACGCACCGGAAAAGTAGTAATTTGGGAACCCCAAAATCCAGTCATTAGTAGCAAGTTAACCCCGAATGCACTCAGTTTACAAACTATTTCCGACCCTCAAAATCCAATAAAACTTGAAGCTCCAGTCAAACCTCCTAGATTGAACAATATCCCATTTTTTTGAATGATTGGGGACAATCAAATTAAGAAGGGAGGAGTTAATAATTAACACATTTATTTTTAATAAAAGTTCAATTGCTGACACATTTCCGTTAGTTGCAATTAATAATTATTTTACTTACCTTAATAAAGTTCAATCTCCTCTGTCGCAATTCAATTGCTGACACATTTCCATTTAAATTGCAATTAATAATTATTTTACTTACTTTAATAAAGTTCAATCTCCTCTGTCGCAATTCAATTGCTGACACATTTCCATTTAAATTTTAATTCACGAATTTTTTGTTACAACATTTATTAAAAGTGCTGACGACCTATTTGCACTGAATGCAAGTGGAACAGCTCACGTTGCATTCAAGGTGATGATTGCTGTTCGACAATTCTTAAGTTTATATAAAGTTTAACATTAAGTTTAAATTGTCAATTAGTTAGTAAGTAATCTATAATAAGAAGTCCGAATAAGAAGACATAGTCTTCCGGCAAATTAAATAATTATAAATACTAAAGGGATAAAGAAGACATAGTCTTCTCCTCTAAATAATAAATAAATAAATATAAAATTTTTAAAAAATAAAAATAATTAAGAATTTTATTTACTTATACGAGTACATGAAAATTATGTTCCATTTTCGGTCGAATATAGGTGGTATAAATATGTATCAAGGACTTAAGTTACAGTGAAGTATGTCCTACACCGTCTTAAAAAACTGAGGCACATGAATGCTTCTTTTGCGACATGAAAAATGTGAATAGTCCAACGAACATCAAACTGGATTTTCATGTCAAGATTATCAAGGCACTTTCAACAATAAAATTTACCCTATTAATTCGCTTACAACTATCTTATTGCACGTTTTGTTAATTTTTAGAGCAGTATTTCACCGCCTCTAGTGTTAAGTAGACGCAGTAACTTTCTTAAGCTGTATCAGAAGACATTTTATTAATTGTTTTATTTCGCACGCGGTTCTGCTAATTGACGAAAAAGGGAGCTGTGGTATACATTAGCTTGGAACAGTTTCAACCGCTGTCGAAAAAACGAGTGACCAGTGCTATGCCTCCAATAAAAATTAATAAAATACTTTACTAATGTACAGATGTGCTACAGATTAAAATGTGAACCTGCCATCACGGCCTAATTCCACCGTGCTCTTAACACCGTGTGAATATAACTGGCACCCCGGAATTACTACGAGGTCACACAAGTGCAAAATTGACAAAAAGGTAATCTCTGGAAAAAAATCACCCTTTTCCAAAGCAGGCACAGCCTTGGATATCACCAAGATGACAAAACGTACCCGGCGGGGGGTCACTAATGTACATGTTTGTATGCATGCTGCGCCAATTAGAACTCATTCTTTTTTATACGAGTATGTCAATGCTTCACCAATGTGTTGCAAAAACATCAATGAAAATATTTATCAATCTGCAAAATTTGTTGCGTTTATCAGAATTAAAAAGATATAAGAATAGCAACACCAAATTAATGAACGTGTGGTCAGCAATCACTTGTACAATATTTTTTAAATTTCTGTAAATTAAAAATGTATTAAATTTGCTCTTCGAGTGGAATATACCGATGAAATGTGTGACAACACATATGACGATGTGTGAAATAAGAGAATTTGCGGTTGTCACAATATCACGATTAATCTGGAAAATTCCAAATGTTTTTTTATATATTTTTACCAATATGTGTCTGTGTGCGCATACATATGACAGAAAATCCATGATATTTTCAGAGAATCAGTTTAAGGTACGTGTACGATTTGGCGGTATTGTTTTTCTCATCAACTTAATGTACAGATTAATGAACAACCATTTATTTTCAGACAAATAGTTGTTCATATTTAAGGTGTCTACTATGTACCATAATAAAAAACATCCTTTGTTAAGCAAATTCATTTGTATTTTATTTCATAAATACAACTTTTTAGTGCTTTAGAATTTTTTATTGTTATCATAATACGGTTAAGAAACATTAATTCTGACATCATGTCATTTTCGTTGACAAACATTGTATAATTAACTCATATCATATTTTATTTACATAAAATTGAAAATTAATTTTCTTTTAAGCCATATTATTGTTATTAAATATGTTGAAATATTTAGCATAACTTTATACCAACCATACTGTAATTAATCATCATATTGTTCTTAGATTATTTATGCCTTAACCATATATTTTCTCTACGTATTAATTTTTTAAAACATTTGCAAAGATGAGGCAAATCAATAAACCAAATCATCGTTCTAAAGCAATACTGAAAGCAAAAGTTATCGCGAAACTAAAATTTTATGCTAAACAAGTAAGAGTGCTATATTCGGCTGTGCCGAATCTTATATACCCTTCACCAATGCATATATATGTGATTCGCAGAATATAATAAGCCTGTATATCCTTTGTTAATATCCTTTGATAATACTGTAAGCAGTATGTGTGCATGTTTTATCATTACTTTTTTTCTCACTGAGTTTAAAAGGAATCTAATACTATGTTCACACGGACAGAAATTATAGAGGTTCGCGCTCTCATTCTTGGTTCGCGGGCCAACCTTGATTGAACCTACATGTTTCGCCATACAAAATTTTGAGAGCGAACCTACGTGTTTCATTTTGAACCTTGTTGCGAACCCGTATAATTTACTATCATCTCTAATTTTGATAACAAATTATCGCTAGTTTATCTGAACTAGTTGTGCAAAATTATTTTAACAAATAAAAATAATTGATAAGTGCTAAAATTAAATAAAAATATTGAACAAATATAAAGCATATATTTATATTTATGTAAATAATTAAATAAAATGAAAAAGCAATAAATAGTCAATCGTATTTTAAACAATAAAAGAATGTCGAAGTACGAACCAACCTAGAATATGTCGTGAGAACACATGGGTTCGCCATCGAGGTTCACGGAGCGAAACTAGTGTTTCAGTTTGTCGTGTGAACATAGTATAAAATGAAAAACAAATCACATATTTTTTACTTCTAAATACAAAAGCATTTTTAACATACACACATATATGTACATACATATATATATAAATTAATATGTTTTTGTACATTTTATGTACTACTTTTTTATGATTTTTTTTTTTTTTTTTGGAAAATGTACCTACTCTGTGCAAATTATTCGAGAAATATTTGTAAATGAAATATGTAGAAATATGTAGCTATTATACATATTAGGTAGATATGTATGTATGTACTTATATTATCCAATCAGCCTAACAGAACGTATCAGTTTATCGATTTCGAGAAGGCTAAAACAATATTCATTGTTCTAACGTAGGGCTAGTTCAAATAGTAATTATGTAAGTTATTTATTCTTCGTTATTGACCTATTACATAGGTACTTATGTATGTATGTACATATCAAAAAACACCTCATAAAAGGGAAAGTTATTTTACTGGTGACAAAATACTTTTTAGCGACGGCTCATTTCAATTATGTATACAGTATTTTTCGGTTAATTGACCCTACGGTTAATTGGTTTCCACATGACAAACCTATAAATACCCTTACCATTTTTGGTGAAGGGTATAAAAATGGAAGTGTAAAAAATCATCTCAAATAAATACATATATTTCCTTGCATAATCAGTAGTAGAACTGAACGCAACCCCATCATCAAGTTTTTAATATAAATAATGAAACCTATTTCTGTCAAAGCTGTTATCCTTTTCCTTTTCTTTTTTTTTTGGTTTCTTATTTGTTTTGTTTTTTTATTTATTACTTTTTGCCAACATTTCTGTGTGTCACAAATTGTTGTTGTGGTTGTTTTACCTTGTTATCGTTATCGTTATTGATATTTTTTTTTATTGTTTAAAAAAAGGCAACACTCCACTCCCTCTTCCAAAATAAAACATTTTAACGTTTTACTACAAATCAGATATGGAAATTCTTTTTTTTTTTTTGTGTAAAATAAAGATTGAAATAAAAAACATGCAAAGTTTTGTATTTTCTTCGATTATTCTAAAATATTAGAGTAAACGCCTGCCTCGAAGTGCTTGCATTTGTTTTTTTATGTAAATTATATGTGTTTTATTTTTCTTTTAACACATTTTAAACTTGAGAAAAAGCAAAAAAAAAAACCTTTTAACCCACAAAAACATAAAAACGGAATCAATTGTATAAAATCGCGATTTGGTTATAAAATCGAAAAAATTTTAGAGAATAAATTACGTTGTGATGATTCTTAAAGTGAAGATTAGATATTTTAACATCGCTGCCGCCAAACAATTTGGGGATAATTTTTTAGAAAGATTTAAATGATGAATGTGTTTTTTATGCCTTTCTAATATGGGAAAGAAAGAATTCTTGGAAAAATATTGCCAAGCTTATAGGTTGCCTAGAATTGAGTTGGAATTGTACCTATCAAGAACTTGGTCCTTATTTTGATCTCAGTACTTTTTACGGCCGAAATATTTTGGAAAGGAACTTGGCCTTATTTTCACATTTGTGTTTTTGTGCGTATATAAGTTTTCTAGAATAATTTGTGGCTTTATTTTCCAATAATTTGAATTATAAGACTACAACATGTAAAAAGATCCGTTTATTATTCCTATTAAAATAAAGAGAAATTTTAGAATATAATTTTAATTAAATTAATTGCCTATTTTAATGGCAGCACCAACCAGAAGCTTGTAATAATTAAACAGACAAAGCAAATATAAGCTGCATTCGTTGGAAAAATAAAGCATCAATATGAAAATATTTTATTTTCAGGTTATCTGCAGAGACTGCACACAAAAGATAGAAAAAAAATTTAATTCCTTCAAAGAATATTAAAAAAATATTCTAAACATGAGAAAATTAAAGGAACAGCCAATAAATATGTGAATAAAAAAAATTTTTACAAACTACCTTTTGAAGAATGCTCTTTCAAAACAGAAAACCAAAAGAACACTTTAGCTTATAACCACACACAGGCTGAATGTTGTTAAAAAAAAAGTTAATAAGCAACTTCAGAGGTAGTAATGAAAGTAGTTAGCATTTGGCATATATTAAATAAATTTCAATGAAAATTTAACATGAAAACTTATCAGCATTCGAAAAAAGCATCGTAAGCCACACTCAACAGACAAAATAATGTCAAATACAGCAACAGCAAAAGTTTGTGTATCATCCGTTGGTAACCGGAATAACGATAGTGACTTTGCCACAAAAAAAGTTTTAATCTTGTTTTTTAAACTTTTTGCACATCTTTTTCATTCTACTCCTATGAAATATCTACGAATATCGTCCTAAAAGAGAGTTTCTTAACTCACCTACTCGATGAGTGTGTGTGTGAGTGTGCGACTCAAGTATATAGAAAACTACAGCAACACCAACAGATTCAATATCAGCAACGTTATCCACTTCAACACATGACTGTGAAAAACAAGAACAACATTTAACAACAAGAACAGACAAAACAGACTTTTCAGAGGTGCAGAGGTAAAGTTTTGGACATACACTTTAATGGGCAAAGAACATGAAAATATATCCTTAAATAGCTAGACACTTTAATTTCTAACAGGGTGTGACTGCTTTAACGAAATAAAAAAAAAAAAAAACTTAAAAAGTTAGTGATGTGTTGACAAATTATTTTGCTGGTCAAGTCTACTTCCGTCGTGATATTTTAAGTTCATTTGCGCAGACAAATAACAATATTTTCATTGTATAGGGAGGGGTACCCGTTCCCTCAGAGGCTGGAGGTTGTATTTTGTTTTAACAGTGATCCACAATGAACCTTAAGACAATCGTTACATTAGTTGCGGAAATATGAAAATATTAATGTTTTCTTTGTATGGCGTGGTACCCGTTCCCCCTGCATTATTGAAAAAAAAATTTTCCTTAACTCAAAAAAAAAGACATGTACTAAATTTTTAAAAAAAAAACTTCCTTGAATATATAAATGAGAAATTATTATTATGAGGCTTAAGTTCAGTTTTTATTGAATTAGTGAAAATTCAAATTACTATGAGTTTTATATTTTTTGAAAAACACTAGCAGAACGTATCAGTATACCGATTTCAAGGCCGCTACACCTCTCATCAGCGTTCAATTGTATGTAGCGGCCTTAAATTGGTACTGATACGTTCTGCTAAAAAACTGATTGATAAATAATAATATTTCAACATAAAAAAACTCTTAGTAATTTTGAATTTTCATTAATTCAATAAAACTGAACTTGAGCCTGATAATATTACTTTTCATATGGGAATAATAATCCATAAAAAAACTCAATTTTGAATTTTTTGCAGGTATGTTATTAGGTCTTTAACCCTTAAGCAAACACCAAAATGACTTTGCATAAACGAACCCCAGGGCCTGGCTGGGACTTCTTTATTTTTGTATGGACTTTAATTGCTGCTGCATGCAAGTTAACTTGTAGGGTTTTGAAATAAACTTTTTATTATATTCATAATCCAAATATATTACAATTTAAGAAAAACAAAGTAAAAAATTAACAAAATTCAGTCTAATATTTAAAATGGATGGTATATAATCATATACAGTTTTGGTTACATTTAAATTTGGAATGCTTAACGCAAACAGGATTTTTATAAAATTGCAGAAGAGTCTGGTGTTACATTGTCTATATTTTTACAAATAGTGCACTTTGATTTGTTTTTCAACAGCTCAGGGCCGTTTTGTTGACTCAAATTATTTTTAGGTTCCTGTAATTTATGAACGATTTTTATTTATTCTAAATACTTTGTTTTATTCTCACTACCTGAATAGATTTATTTAAAAAAGCTTCCATTAACGATTATTAATTGTTTTGTTCTTACTTATTTCTTCAACGCAAGGGTAAGCAAGCCAGATAAAACTTTTTTTGACACCTTCTTTCTTTCTTCTTCACAGATATATTTTCATCACTTATTATGTATTAAGTTAATCCCATTACGTCAATCATGCTGAAAAAAGTGCCCAGATACACTTTGTTACTCATTTGGTTGTTTATTTGCCAAGCATTTGGTCCAGAACACCTACACCTCTTTTGCGTTTATATTAATGTATGATTGCCTCCGGTTTTTTCTTTATGGCAGCAACAGATGTATCGCAGTATTGTGATGGAACCAAAGTTCACTAGATTATTTTTTTCGTTTTGAATGTTTTTCATTTCTATCTGCCAATAAAGGTATAACTTCTAATAAGAAATGACTATTCGCGTCATCTTTTCGTGTATTTAAGAGGTTTCGAAGGATTATTCTGGGTGGACTTCGTTCTCCCTCTGATCGGAAAAAGTTTCTCCACCATTGCAATATTTTCGTACGGCTTATAATTATTTGTAAAGTTTATGTTTGGCATGTTTCAAATATCTCTTTTTGGCGATTCTTTGTCAAACTGAGATTGGAATGATCTATTACGGCTGTCTTCAAATCATATAAGCCGTAAGAGACCGCTAATTCTCTTCAACTACATTGTTGCGCGAAATAAAGGTATAATTGGAGCTTTCCAGAGCACCCAGTCTACTTCAGTACTCATTGTAACACTCTAGACTTGTCGACTCCCAACACAAAACTGAGATAATCATTTCTAAAATATACAGGTAAAACTATTCTTTACCGTTATAATATGCTTTTGCTATCACGCACCGAAGAAACATTTTGTTGTTAGCTTGTAAAATAGTTCGAAATAAATGCAAGCAAAACTCTTTTGTGTTTACTGTGGTTTTTATACGTTTTGTTTTGATTGTATGTAATGTTTCTTATACTAAATGGAATAGGGCCTGGTTAGGCCCTGGTGGTGCAATGCTGAATAAAATTTTTTTTTAAGTGATTACCACGCCCACAGATAAAAAATTATAATTTTTAAAATTAATTTTTGTCAAACACACCTCAACACCTTTCTTGAGGAATTCATAAAATATTTGAAAGCTATGCCTATGCTATCTATATAAAAAATTAAAAAGAATCTCAAAAATGCCTGGCAAGGACCTGGTGTTCGCTTAAGGGTTAAGATGACGATATGTAGAAATTTTTATTAAACCAAATAAAATTTTCTAATTATAAAAATATATCAAAAGTGAAATTATTCTTATTCAATTCTATTATTCTATTTCAAAGGAAATGTTTATTTTAGTTGAGTGCGCATTATCTAAAATAAGAAGAATTTTTTTTTTTTACTAAATTTAAGAACATTTTATCATTCAAACGAAATTATTTGTAAAAAATTGATTTAGATAATAAATTACTTCTGAATAGTTCATAAAAATTTTAATACTTGAAAACGGAAAACGTCTTTTTTAATTTAAGTCTATATATTTTTCTCAAATTGGAAATTTTTTCAAAAGTTAAAAAAATATTTTTTTTGAATTATAATCAGTTCATGATTTACTAATTTCAAAAAATTATTTTTGTTAATGCAAGAAATTACGAATTTAGTACTTTAGTGTACTGGCTGTTGAAACTTAGCAAGGTGAAGTAGTCAGGTGGTTAGAATTCCTATCTACTAAACCGAAGTTCCTCAGATCGAGTCCCGAAGGACGAAAGTTTTGCATAATTATTTCAGATAATAAAACTAAATGTTGTAAATAAGCATTCCAGACTTTCCAGCCCCCGCTCTTATGACATAAAAATCTTCGTTGTAGCAGATTGACAGTTCAGAAGACGGTAAAACACGGAAATGAAAAATGTGCAGTAAGATCAAGATCAAAATGAACCCACATCAAAAATGGCAGATGGCGGACATGACGAAATTTTTATAAATTATGTGAAAAACTCTGAACATGTTTTTAGAAAATATTTTTATAGTTTTTAGTAAAACTTTCTTGTTAAATATGAAATTTGTCTTTTCTACCATCAGGGAAAATTTTACTTAGTTTCTGTAAAAAACGGCATTGGCACCATACGACAACCAATTTAAACTAATAGTAAGTAAAACTTCCAAAATTTTAGTTAAATTTTTCTGAAGTGTATTTAAATTTTCGGGTCATCAGTAACACAGTTCTAAAATTTCAAAATGATCGGTTGTACCGTTTAAATATTTAAATATATAATACGGATCTGTTTAGTAGTTCTCTTATTTGCTTGTTCATGTATGAGTACATGAGTTTTGGAACTTTTCAAACATGAGTGGTGAAGATCTACTGATGAGTTGGTATTTAGCTACCAACGAAATATGGTGCATAGATAATCTAACCCTTAACGAATGAAAAATTTTTTAAAAACATAAATTCTTGACTATGAGTTTCATTTACCATTATTTGGTCCATACCTAACTGATTCTGTGTGAATGTATTTTTGAATAAATTTTAAAATAATTGTATTAACAATTTATTTTTATTAACTGTTTATTATTATTTTCGCTTCTTTCTTTTTGCAGTTAAAATTTACAATGTACGCAGTCATCATATTGTAACAACCATTAACTATTCTCGCATTGCCCAATTATGCACACCTGCCTGCCCCAAGAAAACAACCAATGAATCTACAAAAGGACAATTTGCGCAAAATTTGCCAGTAACATCAACATCATCAGAAATCTACCACACAATACTTGTTGTTGTTGTTCTTTTCATCATTAGTGTCACCTTCGTTAGAAACATCGAAATCATCGCAACCATCATTACTGGTGCAATCAAACAACAAGACCGTTTTTATACAATCAGCACTGTTTTCGTATCGTTTTAACAATATCATCTTTAATAGTTTATTAAACCTGCAGTAAATTTAAAGTGGAACAACATATCGCCAGTACCTTCATTAGAAAATAATTCCATTGAATTATAACTTTCGATATACAATATTTCATTAAAGTTTAAGCCAGTGGCTTACCATCACTCATTGAAGAGGAACAACCTGATAAGGATTTGCTAGCAAATTTGCCATCATTTTTCTAAATATGCTCATGTTGATTGTATCGCAGTAAAATTTAGAAGAAAATTATTCAAAATTATATAATTTACCAGACCATCAACTTAATGGGAGAACATCAAAATTTACAAAAACGCAACAAGAACACATTCAAGTATAGTAGCGGTGTGACATAAATCACTGCCAGTGTTCAATTATGCCTGTTTGCCTTTTTATGAACATGCTACTTCAGCTTTTATTAGAATTTTTGATAAAAATTTTTTTACAATTTTGATGTTTTTTTATATGTGTCGTTTTGTTTAAAGTTAATTGACAAGTAAATAAAATCTTGACAATTATTCAGGTAAAAAGTTATGCGTTTTATTTTCGTAGTCGTAGCTGAGCAGTGTGGTTTAAAGGTGAACGACACGAATCTATCAAAAATTTGTCTCTGTATTGTTTTCTTTTAATTTTAAACTAAAACTATAAGAAAAACAATTTGCTTCCTTTTCGAGTGAAATACACCTCGATGTGGACACAATTGCAAACAAACTTTCCAAAGGTTTTTAAAATAACCTTCGAGATTGAGTGAATTTGGCAAGTCACAGAATTCAGACAGTCTTATTACTGAGTATCGCAGGATACAAATCTCATCTGTTCCAAAAATAGATATGATCTAATTAATTGGCTCTGAGCTGCCAATGATATAATCAGTATTAAATGAAAAAGAAGAAGTTAATAATCGATCGTTTAAAATTCCAATCGGTTACTATTTGTGTGTGAAGATAAATTTAAATTTAACTAGCAAAGATTTGAACCAAAAGTTTTAGTCAAGCCAATTTTGCAGTTAACAAAGTACTGTTAAAAACTTAACTGTTGCTGTAAGAGTGGGTGAAACATATTTCGGATGAATATTAGTGGATATTATGGAAAAATGGTGATGTATAGGAATATCCCACTATACACTATAGTCCAGGGGGTCGACTATTATGCAGAAAAGATTATCTGTAATATTATCTGTAATAATCTTGGGACTTTTTTCATATGAAAATATAAATCTACATTTTTTTAAAGTCCCAGGATTATTACAGATATCCCACCTTTTCTGCATAATAGTCGACCCCCTGGACTACCATTTGTTTTGCGTAGTTAAGAACAGTCTTATAATTAATTTTCATAAGGTGGCATATCATGCCAATCCTTCATTTGGCCACAATGGACAAAAGATAACAAGATCGCAGCAACATCAACAGCGGATATTTCATATTTCACGATCAGGGATAAGAAAATGTTGCGCCCACGTAGAGAAAAGACATGATTGCAAAATGTTCATGTCAACTAAGTATATCTGCCACAACCAAATAATTATTCATTGAAGCAAATCTGGTTGCACTAAACATTCTTCAATTATTAAATTATTTGATGCGGCAATAAAAAATCATTGTGGGCTTCGTCCCATAAAAGTTGAATGTATCAAAAAAATATTTTCGCTGCTACAAGAGTATCTTTTGCAAATGAGAATAATAAAAGTATATTTAAAATTAAATTTTATTGTGACCATACATTGTTTGTGTTCTGAAAAGAAACAAAATATCTGTCAATCGTATGAAACTTCAGTCCTTCATAGAATTTTATAAGACGAGGAGATGTGAAGTGAAAAAATTAGTGTTAAAATTATAATTTTATGATGAGTTTTATTTAATTTTACAACAAAATAAAAGTGCACCTGAAATCAGCGGTTTAACACATACATAAACAAGATCATACTAATATATATAATGAATTAAATATACGTATGTATGTTTCTTTGCAGCATAATAGAAAAAATACTACGGAATTGCAAAAGATGATTCCATCAACCATGTTTTTTATTTGCGTGCCGCACTTGCATTTTTAGTTTCTTTTTAAATGATCGGAAAAGAATGGAAAGGCTTCATCTTATTTACAATCAATTATTATTCCACAGAAGTTTATATAAAATTCTTTTTGAAAAGTTCTAAAGCTTCTTCTGTGTTTCTTCCACTGACTTATCAGTTTAATTTATTTTTTCACTAATTCACATAAAGGAGTACAATTGATTTAATCTTACAATTGCACTGCAGTTAAACTCCGTCAGCATATATTTTAAAGAATTTGTTGTTTTGTCTCTTCAGTTATTCATGTTTTAATTATTTTCCTCCTAACAAATAGAGAACTGCAACGGAAAAACAATTTTCGTTTAATGAAATCTACACATTTGAATGAACCGAAAATTGGCCGCAATTGTTGCTGTGAACAATAAAAAAAAAGAAACGATATTTTGACACTAAATTTTGTTTTTATTGTTTATGTATCAATAATTTTATAAAAGAATTCCTGTGTCATACAAATGAACAAACACAATGTACGAACAAATACAATTCATTTTAAATAAGTAACAAAAGAGCAGAAGACACATGCAAATGTATGCATAATAATATCGTACAAAGTCCGCCTATAGGTCTGCAATATAAAAATTAATAAAAGAAAATAGGTTTATATTATAATACGGAAATATTGGAAATTTTGCAGAAGGATTTCGACATCAAATATTCTAAAAATTCAATGTTCTTAACCTTCTCAAAACATTAAAAAACACGTAGTGCTATAACAAATTTTTGGTGATTGTTGGTTACAAGTATAATTTTAATCTATTTATATAATTACTAGGCAACACCATATTTTGTGATAAACTTTGCTTCTAAATTTTTTTAAAGATTTTGACAAATTTTATGCCACAATAAAATTATTTGTTCATACAAGCGAACGAGATATTTTGGGTTATTGTAGGTGAGTTAGTTTGGGAGTTATAAGCATTTACATTTGCTGCTAATACATGTACAAGTTTTACTTATGCATGTAAGAAAGTAACTTTTATAAGACATTTTCTTTCTATGTTTGAATGTAAGAGAATTGTCGGAATGTTAAAGAGACATAAGAGAAAAGAGATTCACGCCAATGTAGTGTTATATAACCGATGTTGTAATTGCTGTTGTTGGGGGTTATTTCCTGTTTTTGGAAAGTGTTAATTCCTTGCTATTATATTATATTTCAATATGTGGGAGTGTGAGTTGGAGCTGGAGAAACCTTGCCACCTTTGTCGCTCTTAGAGTAAGGGATGTATGCCTATTGGGGGTACTAAACAAGTGTTCAGTGACGTTGGGGGCTTGTAGACAATCTGTCCATCAAATAAGTACACCGCCCCAGCCGGCTCTAAGTTTTACCACTACTGAGCGAGATTGACTGCTACCTACCATCAGAAATCACTGGAGGTGGAAAATTTAGGATTTTGTTGCATCTATACTCCCTAATGGTTTCGCTGACATTTTTTTAATGCAACATCTTGCATGCACTTGCTTGCTATGGCCATTATGTTAACCTCGGCTCGATGATGTTTCTCATGCCCTCGGTATAGTGCTGAAAGTCCTTTCGGATGCATCTTGGCAGAGGGTCCTGCATCAAAATTGTACCGTTCGGGGAAGGTTGGCAGATGACATGTTATCAGGAAGGGCTTTGTAAGCAGCAAATTATTCCACCTATTTGTTAGCATTAATGTCTCCTTGTGAAAAGGGCCTTCTATTCAGGTAATTGTTAATCCAGTATTTCTTGTTGTTTGGAAGACTGGAGTTCATGTTGTCATTAATCAGTATCGAGTGAGCGACCGTATCAAAAGCCTTGGACAAGTCTATGCTGTTTGAGGTCCTTAGCAATCTAGTTAGCTACCGTATTCAAAGTTAGAGGCTTTTCTAAAACCTTGCTGGTTTATAGAGAGCAGATAGTGCTCTTTCAGGCAGTAACCTTTGTGGCTGTTGGTTGTCTGTTTTTTAAGAGTTTTTTTTGATAATTTCTCATTCAACATTAAAATAAAATTATTTACACCTCGAAAAATTTCGATTGTGTCAGCCCTTGGTGTTGCACATATACCTATACTTATAGATCGAGTTTATATATAAATTTTCTGAAGGTAACTCACGGTATTAAACACAACTTGACCTAATATAAAATAAACAATAATGATTTGTTGGCCAAAAAGAAGCCACTTAATACTTATTTATGAATGCCTTAAAAATACCCTTAATAAGCTTAAATGTTGTGCAATACCTCAATTTAATTAAAAAATTAAATTTATCACATTTCGACACCTTTTTGTTGCTACAGAAAACTATCAAGACTGTTTGCCAAAAATAAAATGAAAAAAAAATTAAATGAAAAGAAAATTACCATAAAACATAAACTCTTTTAACCAAACAGCCTTCTCAAGTGGACAAGCATTAAAAAAATAAAATGTTTTTCTTTTTGCTTTCAAAAAAATTTATACATTAAAATAAATCACAACTGTTATTATAACTTAAAAGTGAAAATTAAAATAAACAACATAAAGAATGGAGGATATTTGTGAAAAATTTGCTGGACCAAAAATAAAAAAGAAAAAATAAACCTTTTTAAAAGTAAAAATATGATAAATTTACTATAATTTAACAAAAGTTGTTGTAAATCAAAACTTAGCGGATGCGATAACACAGGAAACAATTTGAAAAATGCAATAAAGTTTTATACAGAGAAATAAATGCGAGAATAAATGTGTCGGCCTTAAATGATAAAAAATTTGAATAATATGTAAAATTTTAGTGTAAAATAGGTAGTTAAATATGATGATTAGAAACAGGACATCAAAATAAAGCTGTGTTTTACAGTAGGGAGATCGATTATTCGACTTTTTCCCAAAACCGGGGTTTCAAATAGTTCGAATAGTTACATTAAAAAAAAAAACTGTTTCGGCTTGAAATTTAAAAAATAACCGGTTAACCGATTATTTCATGAAAATATATTAAAAAATTTGTTAAAAAATAAGGTTTATTTATATAAAATAAAGGGCAAAAGTAAGTAAATAAAATATTACCTAAGCTCATATTTCATAAGTACATAAGTTCATACTTATATTATTATACTTATACATATTATTTATTATATATATTTGCAAAATTTAACAAAAATGATATCTCACTAGTTAGAAACAATATATAATATATTTCAATGCAAGCTACTTAAAACAGCTATTTAATTGATTCTTTTAAAATAAACTTTTAAAAACAAGATACAGTTTAAATGTGTTAAAGTATATATATTTTTTTTTTTTTTTGTTTTTATAAAACTTGAAATCGAAAATGCCCTTTCACTTAGCTTGCTTGTTAGGTTTATAGAGAACAAGTCATTAAGTAATTTTGCAAGTCTTTCAGATATCTTATGACAATTGTCTACAAAAAAAAAATCTTCCAAAATGTTTGCATTACAATTTACTCTCCGAGAGACTTAAATTACGTGCTTATTTGCAATAAAAATAAAAACAATTTGCGCAATTGTACGCACCTTTTTGAAATAACTGGTTAAACTTATAAAAGTAACTGGTATATTTGATATTCGAAAAATGGATATTTAAAAAAAAAACCCGGCTTCAGTGAGACCTAAGTAACCGGTTAAAACCGGCCGAATAATATTCGATCCATCTCCCAAGTGCACAGTGGCTCGAATGAGGGTATGACTTTTAAATGAACTTGCAAGAACAAATGAAAATTTATTAATTTTTCTAGGTTTAAGTGTAATTGCAGAAATTAACTTAATTTAATTTTTTTTATGTATTTTCCAAATTTTGGGTTTCACAGCCTTATTCTGACAGTTTGGGGTTATTTTATTGCTTACTTTTATAATAATTAAAAATTATGACAGGATAGTCGTGTTAGCATAAGACTAAACATCAGTAGGACATTAATTTATATTTCTTAAGAAAAGTTTTCACGATTTTTACAAAACCACTGCTCTTGTTTCTTAATGCTCGGCATGTCTATGTTTTAGATTTATTGATTTTTATGAGATTTTTTACGCTTTAAAGTTTGAAATAAATTGAGAAATTGATATTATTATTTAGCCTTAAGTTCACTTTTTATTAAATTAATGAAAACTCAAAATGCTAATAGTTTTTAGGAACAACCAGAAAAGCAGAATGTTTCAGTAAACCGGTTGCAAGGCCACTACTTCTCTACTTCATTTGTTTGTTTTTACCATTTATGACGATGGCCAATGATTGCGACAGAATCTCAACTGTTTAACCAATTTTTTAACATAAATAATATAAAAGAACTAGATGACCCGGCAAACGTTGTTTGCCATACAAAATATTTCTAGTGCATATTTTGGGTGTTATATAAAAAATAGCGCATGTATTGTAAGTGTGTGACGATGACCACCGATGAAAAAAATACCAAACAATAATTTTGTTCTGTTTGAAATACGAACGACAACGATTCTCCTGCACCACAAAAATAATTATGAGGCAGACATAGTGCCATCTGTTAGGTTAATAGTTTAGTAAATAAGGGAAGTGCCCCCTTCCTCCTCTCCTCGTGCCCCTAGTGGTTTGAAATATACTTTAAAACTTAATCTCATACCTACCAAATATACATACAAAATTTCATTATAATCTGTCGAGCCGTTTCGGAGGAGTTCGATAACAAACATCGTGACAAGAGAATTTTATATATGAGATTTTCCTAATTCCTCTTTATAAAATTTATTGTGAACCACCCTACTATAGAGTAAAACAACAATGTTTTAAAAAATAATTTTTTTTAAAATATGCTTTTCTATAGCAAACCCGTTTTATACAATAATGGTTAAGTTTTTCCTTACCTTTTTAAATCAGTCAAGGCAAAAATGTTAAAAGAAACACTTGCCACTTATTTCACCCAAAGGTATTTTTTAAAAAGTTTTATTTTCTACTGGGGGTATCAAGACTTAAATTTATTCAACAGTAGACCTCAATCATTATGTTTGAAGAGTTTTTAATATCTGATGATTTTATTGAAAAACTTCTACAAGTCTATTTTTTCATGCCACAAAATGTAGGCACCTAGACTGGCTTTGTTCAACATATAAAAAAATAAACATGAAAGTTTAATAAATTTTATTAATTAGAATGCTTTATAAAATAGTTTCATATTTGATCTGCTGGTATACAAACATTTCTCATAACATAATTTTATCTTAATTTTATCCAAAGAATTTCTATAGTCTTTGTTTACTTTTTGTTGAATCAGTGCCAACATCGTTTAAATTTGTTTTTTTCTGTAGTACCTAAAAGATTCGGCTTTGCTGAATATACCATTTATTTTTTATTTGTTTAATTTAACCCTCACATAAATAAAAAAGGCATACTTAAGATTTTTGGGGGTATTAAATGCAAAAAAAAAAAAAAAAAAAAAAATCATGGTGGCTCCAAGATTGTATCACAACACCCATAACGAACAGTTTTAGATGGTCTAATTGTTTGTTAGCATTTCAGTTTCTTCTTATTTCACTTTCTTTTTGTTTAAGTTTCTTTTATTTAAGTTTTTTATTGTTTCTATTTTCTTTTTCCTTTTTGGGAATTCTGAGGCCAGTGTTTGAGTGTATGTTTGGTTATATTTTAGTTTATTTGTTTGTTGGTTTTATATTGAAGATTTTATTTTGCTAAACATTTTAACATTTCTGTACTCTGTTTGATGTGAACAAAACTTTTTAAGTTAATTGTGCCTTAAAGTACTTTATTAGTAAATGGATTTTATAATTGTTTACATTCTGTTTATGCTTATGACTTTTTCAAATAAAAGACATAATATTAATTTAGTTTGGACTTATCTTAACATGTAACATGTTTACACAATTAATGTTTCTTTGAATAATCGAAATATTTAAATTAAATAATGTTCGATCGAGTGAAAATTCTATAGTTCGAATACAAGATTTATTCGAGTAATTTTTGATGGGTAATAAATAACCTTGAGTAAAAAAATTTTCTGTAAAATTTTTCTTTTCAATGATATATTAATTGAAAACACAGCAAAATTGTATTGTAAGTCTATTATTTAATTTATATATAACAGTGCTTGGTGAAAAAACAACAATAGCAGCGATAAAAAAAGAAGGCTTGAAAACTGTATACTAATTATGCTACAACTTATTTGAAATAAAGATGAATTTTCATGAATTCTTTTTGGTGAAATAAACGAAAATACAAAGGATGACTTAACTGTTGAGAAATTATTTAAAATATTCGAAAATAATATAATGAAAAGTTTTTAAAATATAGACAAGTTGGCGTATACATTTTATTAATTGTATGAGTTAAATAAGTACATACAAATATCGCTCATACGTAGTCGTTGCCATCAGATATCTCTGAGGCAATAAGAAACAAAAAAACAGCTTAAGTCGAGCTAAGCCAATTTTGTGAAACTGAACTTAATATATTTTATATATGCTGATAGACAGATCATATATACCAGTATATAAATGTTAAAATAAGCAGAAATAACTTTTGCTATGGAACAGCCTTCATTTCCAACAAAGCAATTAAATTGATGTCTAAATTTTAATTTTTTTAGCAATAAAACTTCCCCATTGTTTACGCATGTTGGTGTAAATAAATGTCAATCATAAAGATGGTTATTCATTAAATGTCTCATTAGTTTCATCAACAACTCTACTGTTATGTGTTATAAACATGACGATGATGATTTTTGCAAATCATTAAAGTCATTTGTTGCAGCTAGACATATGAGTATTGTGCAACTTAAAAAAAAGACTTTATGCTGGCGAGAAATGTGTGTCAGATATCACGCTTGTGTAAATAAAATTAGTAGAATATTCTGGAAAAAGAAATTTACTTGCATGAAACTGTTTTATTGAACAAACATTTGTTGGAAAGAACATGAAAAATTATTTATGGAAATTTTGTTGTGCATAGAAAATCCTTAATTATGAATTTGTCTTTGGCGAGCTGTGGTTTTTTTATTTCAACAACATGAATGAAAATTAACAAAATGACACTTATAACACTCTATTTGAAAGTGTTTTATTAACTAATGTGCGAAATAATTTGACACAAATTTGCCAAAACTAAAAAGATAAGATATTTTTTTTTAAATTTGATACTCGTTAGGCATTTAAATTTTTTAAATAGTTTTATCGAAAATTAATATATGCTACATTTTTTAATTAAAATTTTTAAAGTGTATAAATAACTAATTTATATTCTAAATTTGCAATAAATACTGCTATGAGCAAGTAATATTTTGTAAATACAGAATCCAGTGTATATTAAAAACATTTAAGGACATTGATCCTTTTGCTTTTTTCGTTTTGTAATGCTGCTTTATTAGTAGCATATGTACTTATGTACAAGCTACTGGCACCTAGTCGAGCGTCAGTAATTTAACCAACAACTTATTAATCAATTTTGAACCATATTCACCATGTTTACTTCCGAAGAAGACTTCACCAATAATACATTTTAAAAAATTTCAATGGTCAAAAACCAAAAAGCGCAAAAGATTTTCTATCCCAGCAGATTGTTTCTAATAATGAGATCTAGGCGCACGGTAGTGGCCAAGTTCGTGTATATATTTACACGAAACCATAACCCCTCATAACTTTGCTCCTCTTGATCATAATATATTTAAACTTGAAACATAAGGTTTTCCCACAGAGGTGGCCTAACAGGTTAAATTTGAAAGTTCTACCGTAAAAGCTTCCCGAGATATTAAGGTGTGAAAAGTCCATATTTTAGTACATATTCACTCACTCACTCACTCACTGACTCACTCATCAATATTATTGGGCACTTCTAGTAAAGCTAGGGAGCTGAAAGTTGGTACACAGGTTGGTGTGAAATTAATCAGAAAAAAGTCTATTTAAATATGAAAACGGGCACTTTCGTCCCAGGGGGACCAGGGTGCCCCTTCCTTGTATGGGGCACTTTCAGAAAGCTGAAATTTGGTACACAGGTAGATCCTGATGGAAAATTAACAAACGTAATTTTTAAACGGGCACTTTTCACCTGGAGGGACAAGGGTTTCTCTTCTTTGTATGGAGCACTTCCAGTATAGCTAGAAATCTGAAATTTGGTACACAGCTAGGTCCTGATGAAAAATTAACAAACATGATTTTTAAACGGGCACTTTTCATATGGGGGGACTAGGGTTTCCCTTCTTTTTATGGGGCACTTTCAGTATAGCTAGAAAGCTGAAATTTGGTACACAGCTAGGTCCTGATGAAAAATTAACGAAAATTGTTTTTAACGGGCACTTTTCAGCTGGGGGACATTCATGCCCCTTCTTTGTATGGGGCACTTTCAGTATATCTAGAAAGCTGAAATTTCGTACACAGGTAAGCACAGATAAGCAGTATATATATGTAAATATTTATACAAAAACCACTTAGAAAAAAGAAGTGAGATCCACACGAAAACACAAATGTGAAAATAAGGCCAAGTTGCTATCAAAAATATTTGGGCCGTAAAAAGTACTGAGATCAAAACAAGAACCAAGTTCTTGATAGGTACAATTCCATCTCATTTCTAGGCAACCAGAAAGCTTGGCAAATTTTTTTTGCTTTCTAATATGGGAAAGAATTCTTGGAAAAATATTGCCAAGCTTACAGGTTGCCTAGAAATGAGATGGAATTGTACCTATCAAGAATTTGGTCCTTACTTTGAACTTAGCCTTATTTTCACATTTGTGTTTTTGTGCGGATATAGTTTTCATGTTATTTTAATTAAATAATTCCATTGTTACTTGTGTTGATAAAATATCTTCGATAACAAAAGAAACAAGAACACACACGAATAGTTTAATATATACATAGATCTTTATTACAAGAAGTTACGTTTAAGACTACGATGAGAAAAATGAAAAATGAATAAATACAAAAAATAAAATAAGGAGGAGAGCAGTGTTGCATTAACGTGTTGTTAAAGTGTTGCCATATAACTTATAAAATTCATTCAATATTCTCAACAACTTGAAATAACCCAGCAAAAAATGTTCATGCTTTTTGGAGCACTAAAGAAATAAATCACATTATAATTCGCTTTAAAATATGAGCTTCTTAGAGCTAATTTCATAGCGCCACAACAATGCAGGTTTTAAAGCGAGAAAGTTAGCAAATGTACATAGGGTAGTATGAATAAAAAAGTATTTGCTTTATATTTAAAGATTTGTTTTAAAACTCAAAATTCTAGATATTATTGACTATAAAAGTAACAATTTTGGGGTTTAAAACAAACTTTCAAGTAAATAGGAAATACTTTTTTTATTCATAGTGCCCAATATCATATCATACACTTATAATTAATCAGCTTTCTTTGTGCTGCCATCTGTATACTTTTTACAACATGCCAAATAGATACACAAAGCACATTAATCCGGGTACATATATGCATTAGAAGATTTTTCTCAAATTTCTTATTACTTATTTGAACAGCGCTTCGGATAACTGCTGTGTTTGCATGTTTTATTAGATGCAAAAAAGCGCTTTTGTGAGCAAAAATGTAGTACTCCAAACCGGGAACTCGCCATACAAAAATCAGCAGCGATATCAGCAGGTTTGTCAGCGCTTCATTTATTCTGTCATAGTAGAAATCTGCTTTATTTGAAGCAATTTTTTTACTGTGATTTTAATAATGTCTAATTTTTTTCTGATTTTTACATTACGAACCTTAGCCTGTAAACATATCAACAAATATTACTATAAAATTATTTCTAATTTGATTGCTAAAATAAAAACATACATAAAGATATATTCGTAGAACAAGAAGCCAAAACAAAAGAACATCAACAGGGAAAAAGTCAACAATAAGAAGTTGAACACTCCTTGTACGTATTAAAGTCGCTTTTACTAAATTTATTATACTAATTTTGAAATCAAAGCGTCAATATAAGGATACTCACTAATTTATTTTACAGTTTTAAAATAAAACAACTCATCATAAATGTGTCTATATATGAACACATATACTAATGTATACACGAGTATACATACATAATGATTGATACCTATCGGAATATCACAATTGCTTGTTCTAGCATATCATGCCTGCAGATGCATCAATAGTTAGTTTACCAGAAAATAAAGGAAATGCCGTAAGCTGAGTTTCAATGATTTAAGAAAAACACAGTAACGAATACAAGTATTGTGAAATATTATATCGAGTGCAATTTTAATAATGTAAACGCATTCAAGGAGATTTTAAATATATGATGCTTAGTTGTTTTTTTTTTTGGATAAAGTAAAATAATAGTTTTTAAATATTTATTACTATGCTTTGAAAAAAGCATACAAAAAAGCATGTAAGAAAATTCCAGAACAAAACTGCCAAATAATATTTAAATATATTTATAATTTTCATTTGTATTGCTATTTATTTTCTTTAAAGCGAATAATTTTTTAGTTCATTAATTGTTAATTAATATAATCCTTAAGAAGCTACACAGAGGATATCGATAATAAATTTTTATAACGTTTTTTATAAAAAAAATTACCTCATGCTCATCTATCAAATATAAATAATTTATAATTTTCTTTATGCTTATATATAATAAGACAAGACCGGACATGCTTCCATATACCACAAACTTTTTAATTAGTTTAAAGTATTGTGATATCAATAATTTCATGGTAGTTATTCAGGATTAACAAAATAATTTTTAATTTGGTCCAGGACCAAGTTTGAGCAGAAACTAAATATTTCCTATTTGAGGGATGTGCCACATCCATGTGCCCAATGCTTACCCTCTTTTCTGCAACAAAAATTCCATTTGTTTACTTAATTTTCTAATTATTTCAATTTTATTTTTTAAAATGTAAAATATGTCCCATATGTATTATGCCTATTCGAAGGATGAACTATAAAAAATTTCTAATAATATTCTTTATTAGTTACAAAAAAAAATTTTATTTGAGTGTTGCCACGCCTACTTAACTAATCTTTCATACTTATTCTTCAAAGCCATTATAAAAATGATAAAGCACACAAAATTTTTAGTTTTTACTTGTGTTACTTTTGATACTTTTAAATATAAGTTTTCTTTATGCGGTAAATGCTACACCCGCTAATTTGTGTACAATTATTTTTTTCTAGAAATTACTGGGTGGGAGATGATACGCTTACTTGTTAAATTTTAAATAATTTTTATTGAGAAGCACTCTATATATATATATATATATATATATAGCCACGAACACAAAATTGCAAGTACTTAGCTGGATTAGTTCTATAAATATCCCCATGTAAAAAGCTTCCCATTATAAAAATTGTCAAGACCAGTAAATATATTAAAAAAAAACTAACCTTTTGTACCCTCCTGACCATTTAGGAGTCCAAAAGTTACAAGCATACCAACAGAAAAACAGACAAATACTCATTTTTATATTTTGATTTTGTTTTTTTTAATTTGTATGCAGCACCATAAACTACATAGCGTTGCTTATTTGGGAATTTCTCAAGCGCCAAATATTTAGCTATCAAAGATATTTTTGCTAACAACCAAATACTTCTGTTGCCTTAAAACAGTTTGAATTGGCACGTTTGTAGTCAAAATACAAAACTATTTTATTTGATATGTTTCTGACAGCTTTGTTGTCTTTTTTTAAGTTTGAAGCACATTTAATTTTGAAAAAGTTATCAACAAAGTGGAATAAATTATTTCACTATATTTGTCTCTAGAGAAAAATATATGTACATTTACAGTTTGCATCACATACATAGACAAACTGGATTTGAGTTCTTTTCCTGTTTTTTTTTTCAATGTACATACCGCAGCACAAACTTATAGCCCCAAAGCCCAACAACATACATATTTAGTTGCCAACATCTGTGCGTAGGTATTTGCATAAATGTAATAATACTTAAAAGAAACTACTACTACTACTTCAATATGTTATTAGTACGTAATTCTAAATGTGCAAATATATTCACAGCTTTTATCTATACTCTTTTCTATTTCCTATTTAAATATTGTATGATGGTGAATGTGTAGCTGTGCTAAGAAATGTTAATGCAAATCAGCTTTACCTTTTTTCATCTAGAAATCATTTGCATTTACATTCATTAAGAAAATTGTGTTATTTTGAACATTTAATTGAAATTGTGCCGGCAGAACTCTAAGAAGAGTGGGTTCGTTTTCAGAATGGCTGACCAGAAATTTCGACATCGTTAATATGTTTTTAAAATTATAAATAAATACTTTTATTTTAAATATTAAGTGGTGGCCAATGTTGCTGAGTTAAATTTACTAAAGTATTGAAGGACATACACAAGCTAGCAGACCTGTCGGCAAAGTAAAACAATTAATAAAATATTAAATAATGAATTTGGTATCTAACACTAGAGGCGCTGAAAATGATTGGTCAACAAATAAAAATCCAGGTCTTGATACCATTAATATTTATTATAACTTTCAGTTCATTAAGGAATCATGTTTATCTCACCAATATTCTTCACTTTTCTCAATAAAACTTTTATTGTTTTATCTAATCAACACTATTTTCATTTCATGAATAAGAAAAAAAATTAAATTACAAAATCATCAGAATCCTCTAACTGAGTGCGTGCTATTCTTTGTACTTTCTTTAAAGTGACGGAAACACATTATTGCGATGAGTTTTAACGGTGTTCTATATAACAAAGAAATTCATTGTATTTTTAAATATAATAGAAGCAAAATATCATTAGGATTTGCTTCCTAACAGCATCAGCAAAACTTCTTTGAAATGAAAATAAAAAGTATTAAAGAATATAAGATAAAGACAACATAGGCAGTACACTAAATGTATTATTTTCAAAATTATTTCAGTTTCCATAATATCCACGACTAAAGCATTTTCATAATAATAGGCTGGAAAACAGGGGGGGGGGGGGGGTAAAGTGCTGGAGTAAGAAACAAAGTTCGTATTGTTCCAAAGATGCAAACAAAAAAAAAAAAACAAAACAAAACTGTTTTACTAGAAAAACACTTAAATTGCGGAAGTGAAAAATTAAGCGAGACACCAAAAACTCCTACCAAGCCGAGATGTTGATTTAAATTTGTTGGGACAACATAGAAGTATTAAAAGTTTTAAGAAATTGTAAGATCTAGATGCCAGATTTAAATCTAATTGAAAATTGCTTAAGTTCGAGAAGAGAATACCAGTTGCTTTAATTGTCAAATTGTCTTGATATATAAGGTTTTCCTATGGGGATGATATGATTTTGAAGTGACGTTTGGGCCATTTTTAATATGTCATGATCTGTCATTTGTTTTTCATTGTATTCAGTACCTTTTACAATTCCATCATGGAGAGATATAGGCAAAAACAACGTTGCTGATTTTGCCTTGGAACAACTTAAAAACGATAACGATTTTTTTAAGGACATCATCTTCTTCGATGAGGCTCACTTTCATCCGAGCGGTGCGGTAAATAAACAAAACTGTCGATTCCAGTGCTAAGAAATTCCACAAATTATTCATGAAAAACCATTTCATTCACCTAAATTTACAGTTTGGTGTGCTTTTTGGTTTGGTTGAATCATCGGTCCGTACTTTTTTCGAAATGTCAATAGAGAGTGGTATAGATCGATGCTAACCAACTTTTTATGGCCGAAATTGAAAGAAGTTGATCTTGACAACATTTGGTTCCAACAAGAAGGGGCCAAGTGCTACACAGCAAACGCAACAATTGAATTATTGCGAGAAAAGTTTGGAGATTCGATTATTTCAAGAAATTGTGATATTGAATTGCCTCCAAAAAGTTGTGATTTTACAACATCAGACTATTTCTTGTAGGGTTATTTGAAGTCAGTGGTATTTCGTGATAAACCAGACTGTCTTCAAGCTTTACAAGTCAATATTGAACGTGCCATTCATGACATACAACTTGATTTAATGGAAAAAGTGCTCGAAAATTGGGTTCATCGAATTCGTTTCTGCAAGAAGTTGTGGAGGTCATTTGAATGACGCTTTATTTAGAACTTAGTTGTTTCGATTTTACTTCACATTAAAGAAATCATATCACTCTTATTGAAAAACCTTTTATTTGCCCCGCTGATATTTTCTATTCTTCTGTTTGATCTTTTTATTTGCAATTATTTTTAATATGTCTGGTTTCTTTCAGTTGCAGCGGCGAATCTAATTTACACTTTTTTCACAATTTTTATGTCTTTTTAATAATCATTTTGTGGCATTACTGCCATCTGTTTCATTTCATTAACAGAATAATTAAATAATAACATAACGTTTAAATGAGTTTATTTTCGAATGTTTGAAATTTGTTTTAAAATTAATCCTTATCTCTTGACACTTAGATATTTTTTTTTAATTAACATCATTTTAGCACGTTGTCATTATAGTTAGCAAAATCTTTTGTTACTCAAGACATATAAGGCATATTAACTCTTATATTACCAGCATGTATCGAAGAGAAACATACTGATGTTTAGCTTAAAGTAGAAACGAAAATTCTTACTTTTATTTCACAACATTAATCTAAGCATGAAAGAAAAACTTAAAATATTTTCTTAAAAGTATTAACAAATAACATTAAAGATGATTTCTTTTTATATCCTTTTACAAAAATAAATTTTTCATTAGCAATCTAATTCATAAAAAATATAACTGATTTATGACCTTTATTAGAAGTAGATATGCATCATATACACCAAATTAAGTTTCAAGACAAAATGATTTTCTATTGTTCAATCAAAAATAAAGTGACTGTTCAAGATTGCTATTGCTCCAAGAAAATCAAGACAGCAAAAACTAGAAACAATTATACACTCTGTCATTTTGATATGTTTTTTTTTCCGAAAGTTTTTGAATGTAGTAGAAAAAGAAAATGTGTCAAGTATTGCAAGATAGAATATACGAAAAAGAAATATTAAAAACATATCAAATGTAAATTGACAAAAAATAGCTGTACTTCCTTTCGAGAAAGTAAAACCCAAATAAAGAGTGTAAAATATTTGTAAGAAACATCAAGAACTATTATTGTATGTTTGTATGTATGTATATGAAATTGTTTTTCCATGTGTTTGTATATATAAAGGATATTTTTTATAGAGTGTCACAACTTTGAGCTGGCATCACTGCTTTATTTGAGCACCTATTTAGCAGATAATAGTTAGTTTTTTTTAGTTTGCTTTGAAATTTCATTATGAATTGACTTACACCAGAGAAACGCGTGCAAATTGTTGAAATTTTTTATAAAAATAATTATTCTATTCGTCAAACTCATCGTGCAGCGGGCGCTACAATTGATTTACTCAAAGAAACTTTTTATGAGAAAATAATTTCACGTAATGGCCTAATTAATTGGCCCCCAAGATCGTGTGATTTAACCCAATTAGATTATTTTCTTGGGGTTTATGTTAAGTCACTTGTCTACATCGATAAACGAGAATTCAACATTCGAAGAGTTATCGGCGAAATACGTCCGCAAATGCTGCAAAAATGTGTTGAAAATTGGTGTTCCAGATTGCGCCTTCTACGTGCCAGCCGTGGCGGCCTCATGGCAGAAATCATATATAAACATTAATTTCATAAAATTTTGTCTTCAATAAATCCCGTTTCATTGAGATTAAAAATATATTTCCTTGTTTTATTTTGATTTAAACTTGAGTCACTGTGTAAAAAACACCCTTTATTTGCTTGTACATATTTTGTTATGTTCCTTATAGGAATTCAAATTATAAGGCCGATTGTTTTTCAAAGGACTTATTGAAATTTTTTATAAAAATAATATATGAATGTCTTAAAGTTTTTTTTGTAATTTACTTCAAGAGGATAATAAAGTTTACAGCGAAAATCTTCTGGTGATAGCACGAGGGAAACGTGTACCACATACACAAAGAAAATTTTATTACTCACGTATGTATGTGCGCAACTACAACGAAAATCTCGAAAATCTTAAATTTAAGGAGGGATACCTCCAGAATACAGTACATATTTCAACGAAATTTTAAAGGGATGGGAGGGGTAATAGTGCACTCCTAGACTGTATTGACCATAGCTCCTTCATAGCTGGACCGACTTTCAAAATAATTTTCTGATTGAAAGAGTTTTATGTCATTTTATTCTGCTAAGTTTCACCTCTGATTAAAAACCAGTATATATTTCATTTTTTTAAAGATTTTTTTTATTTTAACACAATACTAGAAAGATACTGATTAAAAAAAAATTGTAATTGCCTTAAATTACGAAGTATCAAATCTTTAATTTTGAGTTTAATTAAAACTTATTTAGAAAAATTTTATTACTTTTTTGCGGGTGTCAAAAAAGTTCACCAACCTATTGAGATGAGCAGTTTTGAAGTGCTTCTAAGGAACACACAAAATAAAGGCAGAGAGATGTTGTTTCAACCTATTTTTAAGACTCGAACACCTCGGTTATATAAACTTTGTGAAAACGATTATCAAAACAAAAGACTAATGCAAGAAAAATTATTTCATTCAGAATCCTCCTCTTTCTCATTTCGTCGAATTTTTATAATTTTTCACAGATAAATTATGTACAAGACAAAGTAAAACGAACAAACATTCAGCTATGGTAGAATTGTTTTATAAATTTCACAGAAAGAAAACGACTGAAACACATTTTGTATGCTTTGAAAAAAAAAACTCTGTTTTATGTAAAACTAAAAACTTATGCCAAAATTTGTCTAAAGCCCTAATGTACATGTTCATTAGTATATAAACAATTTCAAAAGTTACATAAAGAGAATTGTATACACATTGTTTCAATGCCCCTTTGCTATATTGTATTCAATTCGTATCTCACTTTCGAAGTTGTTCTAGTGTGTGTAGTTCTTAAATTCACATGCAAACATTAATCCAAATGTTGTTAAATTGATTTCAACAATATGAGATTAACATGTGGATAATTCTTAGAAAATACTCAATTATTCTACACACATACAAAGTATTTTGTTTGTGGCCACAAAATAGCAATTGAAAAGCACATCTATTGGGATTAGTTCTATTATAAACAATTGGAGAGAAGTTTGTGTATAGAGAAGTATTAATTAACTATAAAGTATTTGTACAAATAATCCAATGTTACACAAGCATAAAATTGCTAATGCTCGGATAATGATAATATAGGCGATATTATTTATAATACAGTACATAGAACAAACATTTAGTTAAATAAATTTTAAACTTTTCTGCCAATACAATTTAATGATGAGGAAAGTGAGTATCGTTATACAGAAAAAAAAATTTCTGAAGTGATTCTAATGGAAATTAACACAAACAAAGCAGTTAAAATAAACAGCAGTTGCATTGAAATGAGGAAAAAACTTAAACAAATTTATAGAAATAAAATAAATCCGGTAACACTTAAACTTGTATCACTCTATAAGAAACACTCTTTATAAGAACGAAATTATTCTTTTAAGAGCTGGGGTCTCTTAAATATATTTTTATAATAACTTCGCATATCGCAACAAAAGCAGTAAAAAATATTTCCGGTTGCTAAAGAGCAACCCTCGCTATGCTGGCATAAATATTTAGTTGCGTAAATCATTTTGCAATCAAGTATTTTTTTCGTATATAGACAAACACTAAAACTAGATACGAGAGTTACAAGTGCAAAAGTATTATAGTTTTTAAAAAAGAATACAAACAATTTTTATTTTGATATGCATCCGTTTATTTTTAATATTGAATAAAAGATGCTTTGTAATTATGTTTGTATGAGTTTTCTAAAAGTTTTATGTTTTTTTTGTATTTGTAATTCTCATTTATTGTTTATTAGGTTGTTGTCTATAAGACAACAACAAATAAATATAAATTTTAGATACAATCTTGAATATATAATGACAGATTATAACTATTTGATTATTATGCATAAAAAGCGTGTAGCTTACATGTTATTATTCCTAAGGTGTAACTAGAATAGAACTTTAGAAATTTCGCCCCTTGAATTTGTGAACCCTGTGAATAAAGTGAGTCCTTTGGATAAAAAAATAAAGCTGAAAACAATGTCACTTCATTTGTATTTCTAGAGCATTCCTTAAAATATTTTTTTATCCAAATTTTAATCAGCCATCAAATACACTATAACGACCACAACGCTTGTAGATTAGCTATTTCTTTTCCAATCTTTTTCCCCACAATCAATGATTGAATAAATTAGAAAGTAAAATGAAAGCGAAACTTTATTGTTCTCTATTCGATTTGAGTAGTTCTTAATATACTTTTTAAGTATTTTTTTTTTTTTTTTTCGCTGTCAGTATATAAATAAATATTACTTATTGCAATTTCCTTTTATACTTTTAATAAAATGCTTATAATGCCATTCACTCTCAGTGATTCTTACATTTTTTTTTTTTGCATTTTATTGCACCATTTTTGTTTGGTACTTATTTTCTTTTCAACAAAATAACGATAAAAGTTTTCTTAGGCAAAGGAAATGAATAAAAAAATATGTCCGTTTATAGAGAGAAGAAAAAAATATATATCACAATCTGAGAGTTTTTAATGCTGCTTTTTTAATAAGTACTTAAATACACAATAATGTATATTTAAAAAAAAAAAATAGTAATGGGATTGAAAATAATTTCTAACATTTTTCAAATCATGATTACACTTTTGCTATTTGCCTCTAATTCATTGAAGATATCAATTAGATACTTATCCTCTTAAATATTCCCTAAGGATATTGTTGTCTTCATTTTGGTACATTCATTTCGCCAACCGTTTACAAAAAAGGTCGCACAAATTTTAAACTAAAACTAAATTACAAAAATATGCAAATATTGAATTTAAGGAAGTTGCCAAAGAAACCAAGGTTCCTACAAATTTTAATATAGAATTTTCAAATGCTTATTTAAAATGAAATGAAAATTTTTAAATTTTTAAACATTTTTTCCATTAGAATTGATAAATGGAATTAGTAGCTAAGCAACCATAAAATGTTTGCATACAAACTTTTTTCTGTTACATTTTATATAGAGAACGTGAAAATTCTTACTGACCTGACCCTCTTCTGTAAGCGACGTATTGAAATAATTACAGCAGAGAAATGACGTTGATGTTAAGTCTTAAGTTGTAATAATAAATCCAAATACACAACAGAAGTACAATCAATTTTATTTGGACAATTAAGTTTTTGAAAAATACACAACATTTCTTTTTTTTTTAATATGACCCGGCTTTTTTTGTACTGATGTGAAATTAAGCGTAAGTGTTCATGCATCATTCCTGTTACATTTTGTGTAACAAAATTTGTGGCAATGTTACACTTTAAAAAATATCAAAGAAATTTTTTTATAGGAAAGCAGCCATCGTGCACTATATCAACTAGTAACAGTAGTTTGGTTACCGGGGCATTCAGTGTACACTGACAACAATATTGCGGACGAAATTGCCAAAAGAGTCGCAGCACTGAGTAACTCGACGATATGTGTGTCCAGGTCCAACTTTCCCCACAACAGCCAGAGCAGGTCACAAGATCGTCCCAGGCTTGTTAAATATCGCACAAGACTATTAGTAATAGTGCTCACAGGACACTGGTGTTTTAGGAGCCATGCAAGATGGATGGGTCTTAGTTGGAACGATGAGGAATGAAGAAGGACACAGTTCTAAGTCAATATCCGGCGGTAAATAGCATAAGGACTGCTATAGTGGGCTTCAGCACTCTTCCAGAACTAGAAAGTCTAGCAACTAAAGGGCTAGTCAGCGTATCCTCTTTCTTGACACGATCGGGATGGTTTGACACGGGGACAGGAGACCTACAGAAATTGAACAACTAATTAACTCAACCTTGTCACAAAGGGACCAAATCAATGAACTCAAATGAGTCACTTCCTATTCTCTGTCGGCTCTCGAAAGCTAAACTTTCTAAATTACTCTGCAAAACTTGCAAAAGCGAAAATAGTTCCGAATATTTTTTTTTTTTTGTTTTTTTTTTTTTGTTCTCTTTTACTCCAAATTCATTCACTTGTTAAAGTGCATAAGCTGTACATTTAAGCGAATTTCTACTGTTACTTTGTTCCTTAAATTATATATTTCTTTTTCATAAATTTATCCACAACATTTAATAAAAAAAAAAACAATATCTCCTTTTTTTCTTAATCATTTATGCATTGGAAATATAATTAAAATTGATTAATGAGCCACAGAGTTCAATTAAACAGCCATTAGTGGATGTCTGCCCCGATAAGGAGGAGGCTAGAATAAAATTTAAAAGGGAATAAATTAAACGATACAATAAAATTAATTAATTAAACGTATTCATGCTTGAAACAAAACTCGAGACATAAATAAATAAATATTTATTTTTGTTTTGTTGCAATTTATAATAAAGAAATGAAAACTTTTCGATTTTCCTCTTCGATGTTTATTATCGTCTGAATGAATGAATAGTACTTTTGCTGGTTTTTTTTTCCAGATATTCTGCGACATTTCAAATAAATGCCTTAAATATTTACCAACAACTAATAATAAATCAATTAATAATTATTTTATGAAATTAGCCATTGTTTTCAAGCAGCTAAATACACACCCTTTACATAATTAATTGGCAAGAACATTTTTTATGATAAAGTTTATGGCCAGATTATTTAAGCGATTTTAACAAAACTTTAATAAATTGAAAATATATATTTAAGGGATGTTCTGTGTTATTATAATATTCTAATTATTTTTAAGACTAGTAAAATTATTTCTTTTCCTTTATCTGCTTTATATATCTGTGGCAATAAGAAAAAAGTGGTTAAGTCATATTTTCTAGTTATCTAGAAAAGCAGTATTAAATGTTTAGAATATAATAGAAAAGTGGATAGATCTGGTCCAAGGACCGGCACTGTGACACCTATTGGATCTTTTGCGCCATGGATCTCTAAATTAAACCAATCTCTGAATGACTCTCCGTATGAAAGTCAGCACAGAGCTTGGAGAGGCCCGCCTAATATCATCTGAACACGAAAATTCAGAAAGAAAAACACGCCTTATATTATTACATAAGACTATACATTCATAGAGAATGTGTGCCGTTGTCTCATCCTCTTCCATGCATAAACGACACAAGGGTGATCGAACTAGGTTACTCTTCCAAGGATCTACCATCTTTCAGTCCAAAGTGACCGGAGAGGAAACCAGTAACTAGCCGTAAGTCGTTCCTGTTGAAATTCAGGATGACATTGTTTGAAAATGGCTGTATCAATGATTTGGCCTGCCTTAAACCGGGAGAATCCACCCAAACTTTCTTAGCGGTGTTACAGTTGACCAATTTACGCCACAAAAGGGCTCTGGTCCTATAAGGGAAAAGGCAGAGGTCCTCTTGGCCAATTCATCCGCTACCTCGTTACCCGGATGACCGCTATGGCCAGGTATCCAGTAACTGGAAACATTTTTCCGTATCGATAGCTACTGTAGTGAGTCAAAGCACTCTAAAACAAGCTTAGAACGGAATTTCTATGAAACTAGGGACTTAAGGGCTGACTGAGGGACCATTACCCTCCCACGTGGCCCTAAGGGGAATTGGGACATTAAATCTCCTGTTGAACCTTAGTTCAGAGATTATCCTGTCGCTAGGCATCCCTAACAGCTCTCTGTAGGACAATGTATTCGGGATCTTTAAATGTTTTAGTGGTTTAATAAAAATATAACCGCGTTTTACAAAAAGTTATTCATTCGTTTTTCGATTCTTTTGATTTTTTAATACATGGCACTGTCCACTTTAACACATGTATCCAATTTGAAATTTATTATGTCATTAGTTAAGATAAGATGTTATTCCATAAGGGATAATTATTTAGAAAAAGAAAAGCAGCAATTAATTGTAAATAATTGCAGCAATTAATTGTAATTAATGTAAATAAAACTTTGTCCAGACATACCTTTGAATATGGAGAAAACGATGATGATATTAACTCATAATCAGCTTATCTCGACTAAAGCATTTTTTCATTTTTGCCCCAGATATATATGTGCATTTATTTTCTTGCATTCATTTAAAGTTTCATTGAAAAATTAATATAAAAATATTTTGCATATTTTGCCCGCAAGAATATAGAAAATGTTGAATATTTTTTTTTCTTTACATAAAAACAAAAGGAAAACATTTTCTAATAACCATAGATTATTTTAAAATAAGTAAGTACACTATAGAAAAAATAACTAGTCCTTAGGTTATATTTTATTAAAATAGTTGAGTATAAAGATAACCATTTCACTAATCTCAGCTTGTGTACAATAAAATCTAAATTAAAGGATGTACAAAATAATTGTGCAATTTTTATTAAATGGGTCTAAATATAAAAAAAAACAAAAAACCCTTATGGCAAAAGAAAAGTATTTAGAACTTTAAAGGCATCATTGTATTCTTATAGAAAAGTTTTATGAAAAAAAAAAAACAAACTAGAACAAGATTTAATTTTTGCTAAACAAATATTTTATTCTACTTTTGTTTCATCATACTGAAAATTAAATTGAAAACAGGTAGACAATAGATCAAATTCATACCTTAGAAGGACATTGTAAATGCCTTACAGCGAGGCAACGTTGTAATCGAATGCAGATAATTTATGTTTTGTCAAAAAGGAGTTGTCGTTAGCTATAATTTAAAAGTCCATAACTGTGTTTTTGAATATGTTACATGTGCTTGTAACATGCGCTTTTGGTAATGTGTTGCAATTTATATATTTCTAAAGCGTGTTTTTTTTAGAGTGTCACAACTTTGAGCTGGCATCACTTGTTTATTTGAGCAGCAGATAGTTACTTTTTTTAATTTGCTTTGAAATTTCATTATGAATCGAGTTACACCAGAGCAAAATGTGCAAATTGTTGAAATTTTTAATCAAAATAATTGTTCTATTCGTCAAACTCATGGTACACTTGTTCCATTTTATGACGTACATAATCGTCCGTCAGAGCGGCTAATTCCAAGAACAATAGCAATAGATTGTTTTCGGGCCACATTTACTGTTACTGATAATGTGCATACCGTGAGACGCCAAAAAGTGCGCACTGAAGAAGCTGTAGCTGCTATACAGGAAAACATTGAAGATAATCCTAATTAATAAATTCGTCGCCATTCTCAGCAACTGGGATTGAGTCCTTCCACTCTATGTAAAATTTTACGAAAGATCCTTGGCTTAAAAGCTTTCAAGATTCAACTTGTGCAGGAATTAAAGCTAAACGGTTCCAACAGGTCTGAGCCCATGCCACACAGCGGGCGCTACAATTAATTTACTGAAAGAAACTTTTGATGAAAAAATAATTTTACGTCATGGCCCAATTAATTGGCCACCAAGATCGTGTGATTTAACCCCATTATTTTATATTCTTTGAAGTTATGTTAAGTCACTTGTCTACGTCGATAAACCACAAACAATTGAACACCTGGAAATTAACATTCGAAGAGTTATCCGCGAAATACGGCCTCAAATACTGCAAAAAGTTGTTAAAAATTTATGTTCCAGATTGCGCCTTCTACGCGCCAGCCGTGGCGGCCACATAGCAGAAATCATATTTAAACATTAATTTCATAAAATTTTCTTTTCAATAAAGCCCGTTTCGTTGATATTAAAAATATATTTCCTTTTTTAATTATGATCTAAACTTGTAGAACTCTATATAAAACACCCTTTACTTGCAGTTCTTGAATTCCATTGACGATAATTTCTTGTATTATTTTCTAGTTTAATTTTTAATATATAAAATAAAATTAAATTACAGTCCATATAAAAGTTTACGTTTTATTTAATTTATACTTTTTAAAAAAACTGATTTTCACCGATAAAATACTGCATAAAAGTTGCTCTTTGCATCTTATCACGATTATTTTTTTTTTTTTTGTAAAAGGTTTTTAAATTTAAACTAAAATTTTCTTAAAGAGAAAGAACATCGCTTAAATGTATTCTTTATCTTATATTTGTATACAAACATTCACTCAAACAAGGATCTGAAAGTATTTTTTGTTCGTGAAAGTAAATCTTAATGTTTGCTTAATGCGTTTGTAGTAAAGATTCTTTTTTAAAACGGTAATGGAATCCTTGCGTATTTCCTTTTCATGCGCTGATGCTTTTACTTTTTATTTTTTTTTTGTTCTAATGTTTTCAATACTTTTAACACTTAAAGTTTTTTAGAAAATTTGCAGATATTTTTTTTTTTTTGCTTTAAAATAACACATTTTATTTTTCTTTGATCGAATTTGAAGAGTATGTCATGTTAAATCCTTTTCAAAATAATTTTACAACACGCACACCTGTTATAAATTTGTGTGTGTGTGTGTGTGTGAGTGTAATATATTGCTACTGCACATCTTAAGAAGGATATAGATAAGCCGTACATTTCCTTTTTGATTTGTTAAACCCATTACCGTCTTCTGTTACTTATCCAAACCGGTGACATTCTTAATCACTAATTGTAGCTTTTTAAAGCCTTAAAACTTTAAATGAAATGTTTGCTACGTATCAGTATCAAAAATAATATAAAATCGTTTTAACTATTTTATTAGCAATTTTATACACCTTAAATTTATGTATTGAATGAATATATGAAACTGAGACTTATTGACCTCCTTAACAATTTATAAAGTTTTTTTCGCCTTGATTTAATTCACGTTCTTGTCCTTCTTGTCGACCGGTTTTTAATTTTCCTTGCAGTGGATATTTAGTTTTCGAATCACAAGCCCACTATATTTTTATGCCGTATTTTGCTGGTTTCGAGGGTATATATTGATTAAGTTTTGTCTTTCCTCGATATGGAAACAATTGCTTATCAATAGTAATGCTGTCATGCGACCTATAGTTTTTTCAAAGATTTTTATTCAAAAAATTCCATGTGTCACGTATTGGTACAGCTTTGTCATCACGCAGTCAATGTTCGCGTGTTCTACCATCGTCAAAACGAATATATCATGTCAGTGCAATGAAGCGGTGATAAGTCATCGCTGCTCTGAAGATAGGTAAGTTTGGGTATTGTTGTGGGAAACACCAGCTGCAAGAAAACTTTCGATGAATACATGCAATTCACTCCCGGTCAAGTCTTCCCAAACATTTGGTTTTTTCATCAACATTAGCGATATTCCATTTTTCGATTTAATTTTTGCTATACCGATTTGTTTCAGTGATGATAATAAATACAATATTTGGAGTAAAAAATATCTTGAACATCTCAATTGGAATAGAGCATTCGTCCTTGGGACCAGCTCGAAAATGCATAATATTATGTTGACGCAGGCGTACACCAACATTTTGTTCCTTTTTATTTAATTTTGTTCCAAAATACAGCATCTTCAATATAAAATATATATGGGTCTGACCAGACCTCATGTGTTACAAATGTGATGTGTGAAGCAAAATATTCGAATAAGTTCCTTCTATATCCTTCACAGGATTTCTTTTTTAAAAGCTTATAGCCAACTAAATTGTAGGAGGGTAACTGAAATTTCAAGTCTCTAACTAAGTGTTATATATGTTAAAAAAAAATTTCAAAGTGTAAAAGATCTGGCCAGTCTCATGCGTCAGGCGAAGGGTTAAACTCATTTTTGTAGTCTTAGTTTTTATATGTTCAGTTGACAACTAATCACTACAACTACAAATTTAATTTTACTAATTTTTAGTCAACTAATCTTGTTAAAAACTTATCAAGAGAGATGTCAAAGTCATATTTAAAAAAAAAATTATAAGATATGTTAGATAAAGACAAATGAGTCAGATATCTAATGGTTATCCTTATATGTATTTACATAGAATCCCTACGAAGATTGAGATGTAAATTTCAATTATTTGCCTCCTATAAATATTGCATTGCAATCACCACCAGTTAAACAAGTAGATCAAATAAAATATTGCCAAATAAATAATCGATAATAAAATTATGTGCATGTATAAAATAATATGACAGATCTTAAAAACTCAATGACCAGTTATGAATAAGTATGTGTTCTCACAAATACACATACACATTTGCACAATAGATGTATGCAGTAACTAATGAAATTACAATTTAAATTTCATTGAATGTTTCCCAAAGTAAGAAGTGTATATTTAAACAAGTTATAAATAAATTTTAAATAATATTCTGTGCAATCAATTTATACTCGTATATAGTAAATAAAACATAATAAAATAATTCATGTGAAATTTATATATTTTGCTGATATTGTCATTTTATTTAAACAAGAGATGCATACTGAGATACATACACTAAGAGAAAAATCGCAACTTCAAATCAAATCAAATCCTTGTTGAAACAAAAATTTTTCAACATTAAGCATTTCAACATTAAATTGAGATAGAACAACGTTTTAAATTCAAAAACGCTATCAGATTAAAGCAAAGTTGTGCACTATAAATTCAAAGATGGTAATATTTGATTTGAAAATGTTTCTCTTTTATGTTTAAAGACGGCAACTTTTTTATTTAACTCCGAGCATTATTAAATTAACGTTGAATCCACCTTGATTTCGACTTAGCATTGCTTTTATGTTGTCAATTATTAAATATATAATTTCCAACCTTAGCTGCTTTTCATAGTTGATTTCCTGCTGTTTTTTCTATCAGTGTACATATGTACATATATTTACTAATTTATCAATGGACTTTACACAAATATATAAAATGTGTATTCATATTTTACATTCAATAAACTTGTGAGAAAAAATTAGAAGAATATTTTTTTTTAATATAAAATGCTTCCATTTTCTATGCAAATAATTTAATAAATTTAATAAGCCAAATACTCTAAATTCTGTAATAAAATAAGGTAAATACCCGTTTGAAAATTATAATGCCAAAAAAATACACGTCAATAATAAATGGTTTAAAACTTTGATTTGCATACGAAGGTAAAATCTTTATTAATGCTAAAGATCTCATCTCAATCTATAGAAAAAATTATTTTAAACAAACACATACAGGAACAAAAAGAAATTGTCAATTCTCTTAAAATATATACACAATGAGAGCTCATCAGGGCGCAAGTGGGCTGCAGTATACCTTCTTGACACAGCAACCAACTAAAGTATTACACACATCCTCCCAGAAAAAAGATAGGTTGAAAAACGTGTGTGCTAATAGATTATCAGTTGCATAGTCTATATTTTGGTTACCGCTAACAATATTCTATGGATCCAAACAACATTCCATGAGCTTTAAGACCACAATTGTAACCAACATACTGTTGTGATAATTCTTAAATTGCTTGGGTCAACCGAATGAATTCTTTTGCTGCTACTAAATGCGACCACAACTGAATAATTGGCAATGAATATGGTTTTGTTGATACTCCTAATCAGTTGGCATAACCAATTATAGTAAAATAAGTACTTATTTAATATTTGTAGTTTTTTTTTTTTTTCCTTTTTTTTTTTTTAATTAGGACCACCTCTCAGGAGATGACCCCTATGCAAGGCATTGAGCTGGAACTAGGAAAATAAGTTTTGGAAAGGAGGATAAAGGGAGTAGTGTCGACACACTGAAAGTGGCAGGTAAGAACTCTGCAGTGAGTTTATTCAACATACGAACAGAACGGATAAAGTACGAATTATCTCTGTAATACGTGGTGCGGTTCACTGATATATCGACCACAAAGGGATGTGCTCTTGATGAAGATCGTGTTGTACGTGAAAAGTGACGGGTTTCGGGAACAAGTTCCCTGATTTCATTAGAACACATTCCGTTGCAGTAGCGATAGGACAATGAAACACACCCAACATTGCGTCGATGCTTCAGTGAGTCAATAGAGTTGGCTTCCCTACTGTCACCAATAAGCTTCTTCGCCCTATCCTGTACGCGGACGAGTAACTTCAAAATAGATTTTGAAGCACCGGCCCATAATGAGAGTTGTATTGCATTTTTGGTCGGATAAAGGTAGTATAAATATTAGGGAGATCAGATGGAGTAAAGTATGTCCTACAACGTCTTAAAAAGCCGAGACACTTCAACGCTTCTTTTGAGACATGAAAAATGTGGTCATTCCATCGAACATCACAATGACTTTTCATGCCAAGAACATCAAGAGCTTCTGATTCCTCAATATCTATACAATCCTTGTTTACAGATGCAGCAGCATGTTCGGTCATACATCTGTGCGTGAGCATAGCACATTGGGTCTTTCGTGCATTAAAATTGACCCTATTAGCATGACCCCAATTTGAAATTATTAGGAGCTCGCGATTTAGTGTATCATTCATATTTTGCAGCATTGCCCGGATCTCCGACGGCTTTAGCCTGTTACTGAATGAACTAAGCTGCTGTCATCTGCAAAAGAGTAGATAGGGTTGGAAGTTTGACGTAGAAAGTCATTAAGAAAAATAAGAAAAAGGTTAGGAGAAAGAACGGAGCCTTGCGGTACCCCTGAATTTATCTTGAACTCGTTTGATGAGACCCCATCTACAACAACTCGTATAGTTCGGTCTCTGAGAAAACTCGATTCAAATCGAGTGAAGCCATCACCGACACCAAAAGCAATCAGTTTTGACAAACGTGCTCCATGCCACACTCTATCAAATGCCTTGGAAATATCTAGAGCCACCACCTTACTTTCGCCAAAGTGATGTATGCTATTACACCACTTCTCCGAAAGGAAAACTAGTAGGTCCCCCGTAGAGCGGCCCCTACAAAAGCCATACTGCCGGTCGCTAAGTAAACTATTGAGCTCCAAATACTTCACAAGATGGAAATTCAACGTACTTTCCATTACTTTGGAAAGTGCAGGACAAATTGCAATTGGGCGGTAATTTTCCAGTTTGTTGAACTCCCCTTTTTAGGGATCGGCGTTGCATTGGCAACCTTTTAACACTTTGGAAATTCACCAGCATGGTACAAAGTGCTGAACAGGCGTGCCAATGGACGTGCTAACGTCGAAAAGCACTGTTTCAAGACCAGTGCTGGAATACCATACGGCCCAGGAGACTTGTTTACGTTAAGCTTCGCTAAACCCTTTTTAACTGCCTGCACTCGAAAGAATATTTTTGGCATAGTTACAGATACTCCCGCGAGAACGGGTAGTGGTTGACTGCTTTCCGGCAAGTGAGAATTTCTTGCGAACATTTCAGCCAGAAGGTTAGCTTTATCAACTATAATCATGTGTCTAACTTGTATAAGCCGATGTGTTTCCAATACCAATGATAGAAAAATATAAATTTTAAAGTTAAATGAGTAAGTAAACCAATTTAATTTATTTCCCTTAAAAATATGCTCTAAAATATGTTTCTTAGCAAAGATACGAAGACGTATACTTTATATTTATTGTATGATTCAAAATAGTACTCACAAATATCACTCATACGTATTGTCGCCTTAAGTAGTAACTTAAGAAAATTCACATTAAAGAAACATAAAATACAAATTTTAAAAATAATAAATTTTAAATTCAAATGAGTAAGTAAAACAATTTAAATTAGTTAAGTATTAAAAATATTAATTCAATTGTGTTCCAGGATAAAAATAACCGTAAATAATCTTAAATACCTTCCATTTTAAAATCCATGATGTTACACAATTTTATCTGCTGTTGCTTTCTGTTAATGGTAGTAATTACAAAAGAATAAGCTCTGTTGGCATTTGATCTGATCAAATAAACAAATATAGGTACTAACATATATGATTTCAAATAAAATTATCTTGCAATAGCAATAAAACGTAACCAGAAACTATAAAATGCATCTTAAAACTTGTATAGAATAGTTCATTATAATAGGTGCAAGGACACTTATCTTCTCGTATATATAATTTTTCTAAAAATGGATTAACTTGTTTTCTGGATTCCACCGACAAATAATACATTAACTAAATTTTAAATATAAAAATATCCACACAAAAACATAAATGTGAAAATAAGGACCAAGTTCTTGATAGGTACAATTCCATCTCATTTCTAGGCAACCTGTAAGCTTGGCAAAATTTTTTTGCCTTTATAATATGGGAAAGAATTCTTGGAAAAATTTTGCCTAGAAATAAGATTGAATTGTACCTATCAAGAATTTGGTCCTTATTTTAATCTCAGTACTTTTTACGGCCGAAACTTTTTGGATAATTGATATATTTTTAAAAAATTTTAATTGTTGCACATGTCTCTAGCAATAATTTGGCTTTTACAGAATTAAAAAATATCAATTAGTCGACGAGTTTTAGCCAAAAAACCATATAAACAATGTGCTGAAAATCGGCATTTGACTGCAAAGTTCGAAGGTCGATAAAAAAAAAAATTCGAACTAACATAAACAAACGCCGCGATACGGGTCTCCTAATTTAGCCTCTATTTTCACCCCTCACTCTCAGAATCGACCTAACTTTTGCTAACCTCAATTTGTTTCACAATGCAATTTTACTTGCAGTTGTTGTATGACAGTTTTTAAAGAGATTTTCTTTACATTTAGAATTGTGTCAATTGTGTGACTGTTGGGTATACAAGTGTATGATATTTCACAAACATTCGACGGTGCTCTATCAACACAACAAAGGAAAAAACTCTTTACATGGTTTATCAGCTTTTTTGATGCACTCAGTAATTGTTTAAAAAAAAAACATTAATATTTGGATTTTTACTACAACTATTTGAAAAATTTTAAAAACACAATATCAAAATAATGCCGCTACTATCTTATTTACAAAGAGGCACTGACAAAAGATAAATGATGTAGTGTTAGAAATAATTATCTGCGAGTGAAATAACGTTCAAAGACACTAGTTTTTGGTGAAAGCCAGTGTCAAGAATAATTGTAACATGACACTTACAACGAAATGTTAAAGTTAAAAATATTTGCCTTATTTTAACACATAGAATAACTAACAGCAGCTGAAAATTACAAGTATAAAAAATAAAATATGTAGAAATTTTTTTATTGCTGCATAAAGACTTTTAACAGGAAATTAAAGTGAAAAAAAAAAAATCGAAAGCAATAGAAAGTTTTCATATAATCTGATATTCTATCATCTTGATAAGCACATTTGCGATATCACAACACCAAACATATAATAGTGCTATATACAAATACATACAAACCTACAATATATGTGTGTATATATAGTTCCAGAAATTTAAATCCAAAATCAAATGAATTGTACATTCGCATGTTTGTTGTTATACGTAAATGCTTTTATGTTTAAAAAACTTGTTTGCATTTATTCAAAAATGCTCGTTTATTTTTACATACATACATACATACATACATACTATAAAAACAAACAAAAAATAGAATAGAAAATAACAAAAAATGTACAAAGAAGCATCAATTTGAATAACTAGAGCAGAAAAAGACACAACAATATGTTTCTATTGTAACAAATGTTTAACAGCAATTTCGAATATAAAACAAGAAAATCTACAAAATACTTTTAACATTTTGGCAACATCAATAACATGATGTTTGGTCTTGTACTTAGTACTTGTATTTTTGTGTGATTATTCTGTGATTATGCTGCATACTAAAATAAGAAAAAGTGAAGTGGTCAATAGAAAAAAAAAAATATTTATATATATTTACACCTGTTCTCGTACGAACTTGCTGCAAGTAAAGACAGATTGCAAAAGAAAATTTCAAAATAATGAAGATAAATACAGACAGACACATGAACTTAAGTAAAATAATAATAAATATCAGGATGTTTTTATTATTTTTAAAGTGTAAGATTTTGGCACTCACTTTTGAAAAATAAAATGAAATAGTAAAAACTTCGAAGGGACTAACTTTTTAATGAAAACAATGATGATATGAAAAAATATGTCAATCATTTAAATTTAAATCAACAAAACTGTCTTTGGCTTCATTTGTGTCCTTCACCAGAAATGATAAGGGTATTTATAGGTTTGTCATTTGGTGTGTAAT
The DNA here is from genome assembly GCA_947311025.1 of Lypha dubia. Lineage (NCBI taxonomy): Eukaryota > Metazoa > Arthropoda > Insecta > Diptera > Tachinidae > Lypha > Lypha dubia. Next base: position 123,088,636 of record OX371260.1, on the reverse strand, counting down.
TTCCACAATATTTATATGAGAGCCATAAAGTAATTATATTCTGGATCCTTATAAATAGGAAAGTTGAATCATCCATATACGTCAGTCCGTTAGTCTGTCCTTCTGTCCGTCCGTCTATACGTGAAATCGGTTTTCCGAAGCCACCAGAAAAGTTTGTGACTTGGATTTTGGACTGCTGTGTAAGAATTTGTCTTAAGACGATTTGTATTGAAAATTAGCAAAAATAAATATATAAATTTATCGAATTAAAATTCACATACAGTGAACTCGCGGTAGTGTAAACTTATAAAAACCAATGTTGCTCACTTTATTGAATTTGTTCACATTTTCGATTGTAATAATTTTTACCAATCTACTAGATTATTTAGTACAATAGAAAACCTACGAAGAAAAGAAAGACCAGGTTGGTAGGTTAGGTTAGGTTAGCATTCTGCTGGTAAAAAAGGAAGATTAGATTCCAGCACACTTGGGTCCTGATGTGGTCCCATTGTGTTGCCTGTAGGGAAGAAAGGGAAGAATGATAGTAGAGAAAGACAGATTAGGAGAGTCTGGACAAGAATAGGCGAAAGAGAGACAGATAGAGAATAACAGGTGGAAAATAATCGAAGTAAGGGGTGAGACTTGCAGTAGTAACGGGCAGAATGTCAAACCCGCTATTGGGCAGAGGGCAACCATCTGATGAACAAGTTAAGGCTACAGAGTTCTGCTGCTACGAGCTCGGAGAGGGTTCTGAAGAATCTACTGCCTAGAAAACGAAGGCGATGATCCTCCATAGCTGGGTAGAGGCATAGAAGGTGTGCGATGCTTTCTTCTTTTTCCTCCTAATTGTAGCTAAAGCAGTGCCCTGTGACTGCGGCCACAAGATTGATCTAGTCTATGGTGCAGGTTGGGTTATTATACCATCTGGTTTATTCTAACTACATTAGAGCTTCAACAATTCGCTTCCAGCAGGCTGAGAGCGGAAGACCGCAAAAATTGTCAATGTCGACAGCCAGGTTGGTAAAATAACATACAATTTATTTCAAACTTATAAATTTTCATATATTCAGTTTTAGTTTAATACTAAGTAACAAAATAGCGTTAAGAGTTTATAAAACACTTGAGTGTAACACATAGCAACAAAAATGTTCGGTTTTAAATGCATTTCATGTGTTACAGGAGCTTATTTTACTGCTGCGAGTTGGTTTTCTCCAAAAAAAACTGTTGTTCATAATTGTGAAAAACTGTTCTTATTCACAATTTAGAGAGTGCATATGACAAAACGAGTGTTCACATTAGTGGATAGTTCACTGTTGTGGAAGTTCACATTACCGCGAGTTCACTGTATATATAATAACATGAAAGTGCATCACACTAACCATTGTGCTACAAAGGCTTGTGTATATTTACTTAATAACATTTCCTTGTTTCATACAAACCCCCTTTTTAGTTCAGGGATGTCAGTGGACAGGAATGGAAAATGTAAAATTTTGTTTGGCATATGAATTGAAAAATGGGAAAATAATTATCCTAAATTGAAAATGGTGAAGGGTATAAAAGAATAGGCAGAGTCGAATACAGCTTTCTTAATTGTTTTATTTTTTTTTTTTTGCCATTTTTATTTTTTTATTTATTTTTAAATTTGGGGCAATTTTTCTTAAATTTTCTTCAATGATAAATTATATGTGTACGAGTATATGTTATTGTTTCAATAATTTGAAATTTTTTTGTTGACATACTTTCATTACTCAATGTTGATGATTTATTACTTTTGGCTGGGACCATATGATAATGTAGACAACATCATCAACATTTTTACTCTAAATTTAAGTTAACCATTCTTTGAAATTAAGTAATTTTTTTTCAAATCTTATCATCATGTCAAATAATGTTAAGTAAAACTAATAGATATTCATTATGGTTTTGTTAACTAATCACGCCAAACATTATAAAAATTTTGCAGTATTTTAAAAGAACAGCATAAATAATATTCCAAGAATTTCGTGTATTTTGGAAAAGTACAGGCTGCATTGTTCATGACTTAAAAACACAAGTTTCTGATAATTTTCCATCACCATAAATAAGAATAGGGATAATTTCCTAAAGACTACTTAGAGATTTCTGCTCAATTTGCAGTCAATAAATTTACGAAAAATTTCCTTTAAGACTCTGTACTCGTATAATATTTGATAATCTTTTATACTTATCACTCACTACGCCGTAATATAATTTGATTGATTTATTTTGTTTAGATTGTTTTAAATATTTAATCAGAAAAGAAAATTTATAATGATGTTGAAAATTTCCTTAGATTAATGTACAAATAAACTAAAGCTTAATTTGTAGAAACAGGCGAAAAATAAAAGGAAAACAAAAATAAAAGTTATAAAATATTTATTCACATCGTCACCGAAATTCCAAAAGACCATTAAGTTAACAGCAGAAACAATTAATTTTATAAATTTCGTACTATTTATATATAATTACACATATTAATTATGTTAAAACATCTGTATTTCTAAATATATACGAATTAAATTTTAACTAAGGCTATTTTTAGGGGCCAACTTAACAAAAAATTTTATCTTGCGAATAAATAAAATATAAATACAAAAGCGGCGTGTTAAGAAATCGCTGTATTTATCCACTTCTCATTAATGAATGAACCTAAAAGTGAAATTAGCCCATATGTCGAAAGGTGATTTAAGAATATTCTTCCTAATCTACCATCGTACGAAAAAGTAAGTGTCCAATATTTCACAAAAGTAAATAAGGGGTGTCTGGTGGCTAGTTTATATTTTCAAACTTAAATAAAAAACGTAATAATTGACACAAAGTTTTATTAAGAGCATTGAACGATAAAATGGAAATACGGATTTTATTTTTTATTTTATGAAGAGTATGTCATCCAGATGTCTTCTGTTGTGTTGAACACAGTGTTCAAAACGTCTTGTGTTCTGCGCCACACCCTGTAGTAAACTTGGTTCAATTATCTCATGCGTGGATAAGGAACACCAAACATTTACCCTGGGGCAGTGCAATGGTTTTTGATGTTTCAATCGAGGGTTGAGGGTTCTTGGAGACCAGTAACGGCAGTTTTGCTTGTTGACGTGGCCGTTTAAGTGAAAATGAGCCTCGTCGCTCCAACCGAACTTTGAACAAAATTGTCGACGAGCAATTACGTAAGAATCATTACTCTTAAAAAATGTCTCCACATCGAACGCGCGATTCTCACTCGACCACTGCGACATCGTAACTGACAAATGCGCACAATCGAATATTCCAACGGCACCACCCTCCCTCCGCACCGTTTATTACTTTTCGAAATAATCGTATTTAAAAATATAAATTTGTCACCGGACACTCTGTACTTGCGTCCAGAGATTTTATAATATACATACATATACCTTTATTTCTAGCTTCTATTTCCCACAGAGTTTAATTGCAATTTTCTACGCAAATAGCATAAAGGACTATTCAGCGTTTCATTGGCTCGAGTAATGGTACTGATCCTTCCACTTCTTCCATCATCTAAATCTGAGCTAATCACATGTATTTTTGTTAAGTACATCATAGCATTTCAAAGCATACATGGTGAATTTATTGTCAGTTACGACCTTTTCGAATTAAGGTGACGATATGTATACACATACCAATTTATTAACTAGCAATTCATTGAATATATAATGAAACTTCCATGCTCTTGTGAAATTTTCAAATAGTTTACTTTAACCGAAAATAATTTAGAGGCCACTTACGGATCAATCAGTTAAAAACTCCTCGTTATGTATGCAGGATTCCAATGCGGGAAAAATTGTGCTTTAAACCTGCTCCTAACAATCAATAATATAAAATAAATATTTCGAAAAGCAATATTGAAAAAGTTGTAAATAATACAAGTTTTTCACCGTCACTTTTAATAAAAAATTTAGAACAAAAACTTGTTTCTTGTGTTTTGTACTTTTTTACATCCCCTTGTGCTTTTTACGAAATAGTTTTTTATTAGTTTTTATTTTATATGCTTTAAATATTGCAACAGAGAATATACTTTGTTAATATTGAAAACAAAAATTGCAATACAACTATTTCCTATATTTTGCCTTCTTCGCAGACTTAAGTCTTAACTTTACTCCCAGGCAAACTAAGAGACTTAGTTACAAAAACTTTTTCACAATTGTGTAAATAGTTACTTGTAGTGTGAAATAAAAAATAAAGTATTTATCTATTCATTTGAATTCCACAAAAGTGGTTTGATTTTAACCCAAATCAAAGAGAAATTGTTGCTCAATATAAGAAGTGATAGGGAAGCTTAACGACTATAACGACTGTTTTTTTACACTGAAAAGAATTTCGAAAACTTTGACCCGAAATATTTACGCAGTTTATTTTGTATTAGATTATGAAACATTGACAGAAAATATAAAGAATTTATTTAGCCAATATTTAAGACAACACTGCCATGATTTATTCGAAAAGCAAGTAAAATTTTATCTGACCGAAGAAACCATGTTATTGCAGCAGAGGCGGACATACTTATGTCGGACTACATATTTAAAAAATAAATGTCATGAAACTATTTACCAGATAATAAAATAAAAAAATTTTATTCCGCAAAAAAGAAATTTTTAGCAAAAAAAAAAAAAAAAAAAAAAAGAATCCGGAAAATCGGTAGATGATTTTCTTTGTAAAAAGTTAGATTTGATTTCTTAGTACTTCGATCGTTACTTAGATCGTTAGATCCTACTAACAAAGTTGTCAGTAAAATGTCTTGAAAATTTCTTACAACCGCCTCAACTTAGAGTTTTTGTCTAGAAACGTTAGCAGAAAAACCATTGTCGGTGAATTGTCAAACAACAAACTGACAGAAAATTGTCAGACATCTGGCAATCCTGTGAACACAATTTGTTTTCATTGTCAGATAAATGCCAGGTAATTCTCAGAAAATTTTTAATTTTAAGATGTTCGAATTTTGTGCATCTGACAATTATTTCGTTATCAAACTTTTATTCTCTTACTCCTACTCTCTGAGAGAATCTGATAATTTTTGCATGCGAGAACCGTGTGAATTGACACTTATGGACTGACAACGTTGCTAGATAAATTTATTGCCTTACAATTGTCTGACAATAAATTTGTAAGCTTTTCTGACAATTTTCTTACAACTGACAATAAACATTGTGCTGGCAATTTTTTACTGTCAGTGCATAGCCAGAGCAAATTGAAAGACCTGACAATATTTTTAGATGTGAACACCATCTTTATAGAGCTTAAGAGCATTCCACATCTCCAGTAGCTTCGCAGTTAACCACAGTTTTTCGAAATCATTGATACTGTCAGAATTTATCCTGATGGTTTAATGGATCCATCTCCATTTCCGATATTTATGTGATTTAACAAGAGGTTTTTATTAGTCATGTGTCTCAGTCCTTTGTTGAATATTTTTGTATTACAACATTGCAAATGTAGTTTTTATGGGATCACAATCAATATTAGCCAGGTTTTACTGTCATCCAACAGTGTTTAAGTAACTCATACATTTCTTTTTACCAAAATATTTTTAATATTATTTTAAATTTGTTTCCTCAAATATCGTTGCGAACATTTCCAGCCTCTTTTTGTTTTTTAGTGTAGGCGCAAGTATAAAATTAGCCCTGGAGATTAATTAAATGTTTCAAGAAAAACTTCATTGAAAGTTAAATTGTTGGTTTAATATTTATGTTAAAGAAAAAAAAACACACGATTGCTGTTAAATCTTTTCAAACTTCTTGTTTATTGGTAGGACAGAAAGTTAAAATAAAAAAAAAGAGTAAACATTTGATGAAGATGATACTGGTTGTGAGTTGAGTTAGACTTGCATGTAGACTTTTAGCAATCTTACAGGACTAGTTTTTCGTAAATATTTGTTAAATTTTCATGCTGAAAAACTTCCTGTGAAAGACACAAACTATATTTCATATCATTAAGGATAAATTTTTTACAGAATTTCTGTAAAATAAACGGCATTAGCGCCATACGGAAACAATTTATTAATTTTCAAATTTTATCTGCGGTTTCCATAATACAAAAAATTGGTTTGAGTATAAAATTTATATGAAAGCCACTCAGTTTTTTTTAGTGATTCCCATACAAAATTTCTACTCATGTCATTTGTCTGTATTGTAGAAACAGCAGCTTGTCTGTATTGTAGAAACAGCAGCTTAGTTTATTTTATGAGTGCGGAGTGAAAGTTTGGTAAAAAGCGTTGCACTGCTATAAAATAACCCCTAAGTGATTTACATTCCGAAATTTTTATGGAAATTAAAATAAATTACATGTTTTTTTAATACCCAAAATACAAGAAATTAATTTATGCAGTACGTGGTCATAACAGTCCTTTAAGTGTGCAAATGTTAATCCTATTCTAAGCATTTAAAATAAAAATTTTATACATAAATTTATCAATAAAACGGAGGAAACGATTTAACGTAACAATTTGCCTTTAATAATATTACAAAATTTATTTGCCAATTTTTGTGGTCAAAATATTTGCAAGGCATTGTATTCAGCAGACCATGCCAGGAAACTTCTTATTGAAAAATATAAAATTGAATTCATTATTGATAAATACAAGATTTATCGCTGTATGTCTAAGAGAATGTGTATTTTTTTTTTATTTATATATTTATCATCACATCATTTAAAAATTTAATAAATTTTTATATACATACAATATTAAAAGTATTTCAGCAAATAAAAGTGAATGAATATAATTAAGGAAACAGTTTATATATAAATTATTTACTTTTTTAAGGAGAAAAAGATAGTAAAAACCTTATTTTTACAAAATGAGAATTTTAAGAAGTTCTAAAGTTATCACTTTTGAAATCTTAAGATTGCAAAGTGCTAACTCTGCAAATTTCTTATTATATCATGATTTGAATATCTGTTACGATTTTCGAATCTTTGTGCAGTTTTTCTAGTCACTTCTTCAAATAAGTCTTCTTTGAATCTTGTGTGGAGTCGACTTGTGGGGTAACGTCTTGGTAGCTTTTAAATAATTTTTAGATTTTTATTTTGAATGATTTGGAGCTTATTGAAAAAAGTTTTAGCGCACTTTGTTGACCATATTTGGCATCCGTATGTCATTATCGGTCTAATACACATCCTATACAGCAAGATCTTGTTTTTATTGTTAAGTGTAGATATACGGTTTAAAAGTGGATATAGTGCTCTGCCGCATCTAATTGCTTTAGTGCATGTTTGCAGCACATGCTTCTTAAATGTCAAATTTTTGTCTAACGTAATCCCCAAATATTTAACGGAGTCTGCAAAAGGAATGTCTATTCCATGAATATAGAGCCTATTAGTAGGTGTGCGCTTAGGTGATTTGTTAAAAGGGAATATAATTGCCTGTGTTTTTTCTTCATTAATTTTGATTTTCCATTTTCCAAAGTAACTTTTAGCGTGCATTAGAGCTTTTATCATATTTTTGACAATAGCGTTTGAAACTTTTCCATTGTTAGCAGAGCTGTATCGTCTGCATATAATTCAGTATGATTTTTTAATAACTTGAAGTCCGATATAAATATAGAATATAAAATTGGAGATAAGATAGATCCCTCAGGAACTCCCGATAACTGGACGATAAAAGATCTTTCATTAAAAAAACGTTTTATTATATTTTGTAGATTTATTGGGTAGCCTAGCTGATAGAGTTTATATACTAGCCCGTCGTGCCATATGGAGTCAAAAGCTTTTTCAACATCTAACAGCACCGCTCCTGTACTTCTTCTATTGCTTTTGTTTTGATGTATAAAGTTTACAATTCTTTTAACCTGATGTATGGTTAAATGTTCCTTTCTAAATCCAAATTGCTCATTTTGTATGATGCCATTATTCTCTGTAAATTCATTTAGTTTGTCTAATATAATTTTTTCAAATACTTTATCTAATACATTTAGCATGCTGATTGGTCTATAATTTTTTGGGATTTTCGGGTCTTTACTTGGTTTTGGTATTGGAATAACTTTTGCAGTTTTGAAAAATTTAGGAAAATAGCAATTTTTTCAAGAGAATATGTATTTTTAGAGCCATTAGGATATTTTCGAAGAAAAAATATGTAAACAATTTTGTATATTTGTAAGATTAAAATACAATGATCCATTTGTTTATACAAGAAAACAAATGGCAATACGTATAGATCGGGAATTCGTGTCATAGTAAATACGAAGATAATTTTTATGAAAGATCTCCTGCAGGAATTAATGTTGTAGTTCTGGTTGCTAACAACATCGTTACTAGAGATGTTGCTTGTTGCAACTTACCATACTTGTTTTTCAAAATGTTCACTTTTAAAAACAACTGAAAACGAAAAGCTTTATGTTAAGCCATACTGCACAGCCTTGTCTCTCTTTGCTAACATAAATTTTTGCTAACTTGTGACACATGAAATAATACATTTGTAAGTGTCACAAACATTATTATTTTGTAATTTCTTAAAAGAAACACATTTATTTGCTTTCATTCTCCAGCAAGTAAATAGATTAAATTTTGCCAAATATTTATTTTATAGAAAAAAAAAACTCTTCATGAAAACTTCCATAAGATCCTTTTGTTTTAAAATAAAAAAAAAACAAAAAAACTGCATCTATTTTGATTTATATTGCCACAAAAAAATATGTATATAAATATAATAAAAGAAAAAAAATTGTAATCTACTTCCTAGAAACAGTGTGAAACTTATTGTATGACTTCACTTAAGTAACATTACTGAGAACAATTGATAAAAAAGGGAAGAAATAAAACAAATCACTTTGTCAGTTTCTTTTTTTTTTTTATTAGTAAATTTAATAAATGAAATTTGTTTTGTTAGAAAACAATTGGGAATACTTTTTTTGGTAAAATGAAAACAAAATTTATATTAAAATGGTCAAATTTAGTTGACAATTTGCAGAGTAATTTGTAAAATATAAAACAAAAGCACGTAAATCTCTAGAAAATAAAAAAAAAATATATAATTTTCTTTACTTTTATTTTTATTTACAAGATTTAATTATTAAAGAAAAATATACAATGCTCTTGAAATATTCGTAGTTAAAGAAATTCTTAAGCATTAACCAGAGATCCTTTAAGGATCTGCTAATAATTGTACTGGTCTTAGATGCAAATATTTACAGAAAACATTTTTGTTATTTGTAATTCAGAACAGCCACAGCTTTATTATAAATTTTTAGAATTCTTGCCATGTATGAAATCTTTTTGAAGAATAAGTTTTGTTAGTTAGAAAAAAAAAACATAGTATATATTTTAGGATCTATTTCTCAATGAAGATGTACGACGTACACTATACGTGAACAAACAAAATTTTTAAATTTGGGACGATACCAAACCACATGAGATCAAAATGTCTGTGTTTGGTGTGGATTTTGAGCTGGCGTAGCTACCGGTCCATATTTCATTGACAACGACAAAGGACATGCCATCACTGTCAAAGGCGAGCACTCTTGGTCGATGATTACCAACTTGTTTTGGTCTGAATTGGATGATATGGACAGCAACGAAATTTGGTGTCAACAGTACGGCGCTTAGTGCCACACAGATATTCTGCGCAAGAAATTTGAGGGCATGGTCATCTCACGTGAAAGTGATGTGAAGAGCCTACCGAGACTTTAACTGCTACAGCTCTGCAGATATGGGATAACTAACATATTTTTGTATGATGCCTTTCCTTTCCCGCGCAAAACTTTTTAATTTTCATATAAACCATGATGATCAGGTGACGTTATAACACGCATGGCCCGTTTATAAAAACGAATCAGTGTTTCAATATTTGTTTACTTGTTTGTATCATCTTTATAGAAAGTAAATCGATAGGACCGATCGTCTTGAAATTGTGGAACCGTGTCACCAATGACCCGAAAAATTCAAATAAGCAAAAGGTGGTTGAGGAGGAGGAGGAGAAGGAGGAGGAGGAGGATTAATATTCACATATCTGCTCTACTGAAGGTATAATTGTTTTCAATTCTCTGTTGGTTACGCAAGAACAAAAAACAATTATCAGTGAAGTCTAGGAGCGAAGAGTGAGTGATACGGGTACCCTGCATAAAAATATTAAAGCGATCAATATCCTTAGGGAGTTAAAATTTTGGGATCGGGTACCTCACATAAAAATTAGTTATAACTATTTATATTTCCGGTAATCTAAAAAAGTGAAGGTTTTAAAATTCTAATGAGAAGGGATTTGGTGCACACTTGGATTAATCGTTTTGCAAAATAATAAAAATAATTAATTCTCTCCTTCTCACTTCTGAAGTAGGATTTGTCGCAGTAAAATTTTTAAAACATTTTCGTTTATTTTTCATTCCGAAAATATCAACAAACATGAATTTAACTTCGTAACGGAAATATATAATTTCTAAGAAAGAATAAGTACAGGTAAACCATCAACGGTAGTAATTTACGGTGTGTTGAGATAAAGCTTAAATAGCAACACTATGCAGCATAAATATATTCACAGCACTTCTTATAACTACACTCAAGAGTCGATTTTCGTCTTCGTTTGTATACATGTATATTAGTTTAATATAAAGATAATATAAGTATGCATTAATGTTGTTAATATTTTCTTTGTCAGTTACCAAAATTTCATAAAACCATATGAATTGCAAGCAACTGAACAAAAAAAAAAATAGTTTTCAAGGACTTTCATACAAATAAATACATTTTTATTATTGTTTACGGTCCTTCGTACAAGTGCGAACAGTACTCTACCGAAGTGTTTGATTAAAATCAAAGCACGTTGTTATACTTTCCTTTTGCTTTTCATCGTATCATGCAAACAAAGCAAAAGTTCATGGTCAAAGAGTATAAAACATGTACGAAAATTTATTTTTTAAAAATGAAAACCTACTTGACAATGGATACGTGATAGTGAATACTATTCTATTTTTATTTTTATTATATTTTATTGTATTTTTTTTAATAAAACCTACTGTGCTACATTATACAACACCACTATCAAATATTAACTGAAGTTCAATAATAAAATTTTCTAAAGAAAAGATGTGAATTAAAAAAAAAAAAAAAATAACAATCACTTGCGATTTAAAAAGTTTTCCATCGTAGATATTTCAAATAAATTTACGTTTATAATGGATAGATTATTAAATCTTCCTGATAGAGACAATAGCATAGTCATTACTTCCTTTTATCCTTGTTTGGAGTTAGTTTTTTTATTTTTAAGTTGTTGGAGCGCACTTTATAATGATTACATACAATTACAAAATAGGGATGATTTGATTTTGAAGTGACATTTCGGATATTTGTAATATGTCACGATCTGTCATTTGGTTTTCATTGTTTTCAGTAGTGTTTACAATTTTATCATGGCGAGATATTAGCAAGACCAACTCTAACAAATTATTCGGTTTTATTATCAAAATAATCGTTCTCCAATTGTAACTTTTCGTGCTCTTTTGCCATTTAATGGTCGTAATAATTGTCAAAGTGTGCTCGCTATTCGTTGATTCTAGTGCGAAGAAAATCCACAAATTATTCATAAAAACCATTACATTCACCTAAATTGACAGTTTGGTGTGTATTTTGGTCTGGTGAAATCATTGGTCCGCACTTCTTTCGAAATGAAACTGGTAACACCTTTACTTTCAATGGAGAGCGATATAAATTGATGATAACCAACTTTTTATGGCCGGAAGTTGAAGAAGTTGATCTTGACAACATTTGGTTCCAACAAGAGAGGCTACTTGCCACACAGCAAATGCAACAATTGAATTATTGCGAGAAAAGTTTGGCGATTCGATTATTTCAACAAATTGTGATATTGATTGGTCTCCAAGAAGTTGTGATTTAACACCATTACTATTTATTGTGGGGTTATTTGAAGTCATTAGTCTTTCGAAATAAGCCAGACTCTCTTCAAGCTTTACAAGACAATATTGAACGTGCCATTGATGACATACGACATGATTTAGTGGAAAAAGTGCTCGAAAATTTGGTTCATCGTATTCGTTCCTGCAGAAGAAGTCGTAGAGGCCATTTGAATAACGTTTTATTTTATTTAGATTGTACTTCACATTAAATAAAAAACTTTTGAATGTCCTTAACAATAAGTGCTTTTTTTAAAGAACACATATCACTCTTATTGGAAAAGTCATTTATTTTTTAAAAGGTGTTTTTATTTAACATAAGTTACTAAAGGCTGAACAAAAACTATATTATATGATTTTGATAATAAGCCAGACAATGTTACCCTCAATGGTGGCAGGATTCTGGGACAGGTTATTAGTGAGGTCTCCTGCAGGAGTACCTGTGCTAGCTGCTTTTGTTACCACATTCGCTAGCAGAGTTCTTGGTTAAATAAATGACTGTTGCTCAACCAGGGCCAGTAGCTGGTTGGGCTTCATAAAACTAATGGAAATCCTGTCTTGGCTGTAATTACACCACATAAGCTGCATTTATAGAAGATAGTGATAAAGAATAGATAAATTAACACACCTCAGCCTATTTTGCAGATTTTATATTTACTCCTGTCGTTGGCGGAAAGCTTCTAAACGATTTTTGTGAATTCTAAGAAAAGCTGTCTTAACAAACTTTGGCTTTAATTTACTGTGGAGGGTTTAAAATTTAACTTTTTAACTTTAACTACAAACTTTCGTCCTGTAAACTTGCATTATTTAATGCTAAAGGAGTTTCAATGATTATCTTTCCTTAATTTTGTTGAGTGTATTTTTTAATTGAAATTGTTTGAAATCTATTTAAAAGCAAACCACCAAATGATTCTTTATTTCAAGAGATATTCCCTACTTTGCCTTTTAAGCCTTTAATTTTATAAAACTTTTTTGTACAGTCTCCGCTATCATTTCGCCATTTAAATTAACTTTTTATTGTCACTTTAATTTTTATTTTTATGCATTATTCTCTGTATCATTTTTATAAACTTTTTTAGTACATACTTCCACATAACACTTAACGTTTTTCGGATTAGATGCCTGGATTTAACCTCATGGGATTTTTTATGGCTACAAAAAAAAATTATTTATATAAATATATTTAAAAAAGTTTTTATGGTCAGTATACTAAAAATCATAAAGTAAAATGAAATAAGCAACATTTAAATTTAACAAAATGCTGTTTATTTGCACTTAAAAACTTTTATGTTTATGATGATTGGAATTGTTACAAAATAAATAAAAGTTCAAGAGGGTTTTAAAGAAGTGAAAAATAAATAAATAAATTGAATAAAAGGAATTATTAGTGCAGAAGCCGGCCGATGGCCAGCAAAATTTTCTCTACACTTTTATTTAAATTTTTTTTTGTACACACAGAAAAAAATAGTAATTTTTATTTTTTTTTTTCAATAACCTCTTTAATTAAAAATATGAAAAATTTTGATTAAATATTTAATTTATTTAATTAAATTTTTAATTGTAATAAATAATTTTAGTTAGTAAATGTAAAAAAATTTAATTGATACTATTAATTTGTTTACTGGTGCAAATTTAATCAAATTTTTAATTGATATCACATTTTTTTTAATTGAAATCAATTTTTATTTTTTTCTGTGCATAGATGTAAAATAAAATATAATATTTAATTTGTTGAAAGATTATTTAATCAATTTTCAATTCAATTTTCATCACAAATAATATAAAGACCTTAGACTCTTCTTTCTAGATTTGTTTACTAATTGCAAAACGGTTTGCAAGTCATTCAGTTACAGGGTAATAAGTAAACAGAGATATCAAAAACAGGGGTCTTACCTGCAACTCCTGATTTTGTAGATGAGACATAAATTTTAAAAACGCAGTCTTCTTGTACTCGACAAAACCTACAAGAAAAAAATAGTCACTTGCCAAGCATTTTTTCTTATCGCACAGAGTAATATTATGATCAATTCATGACTCCACTAAGTTTTTCGCTTAAGGGATTCAGATCAGCTAATGAAGAGAGTTCACTTGTTAGATATGCCTTTTTTTGTATTATATCGCGATGATATGCAGTGTGTACGTTTGAACACGTGCAGCTATTAAATATTATTGTAACAATTAAATTTTTAATTGTTTTTGAATAGAATCCAAAAAATTTTATTCATATATCCAATTGAGTTTTTTTACTTAAAAACTTATCTTCTTCAATTAATGTAGAGTTTTTGTTTTAGTTTTAAAAATAAAATTTATTATATAATACAAAGCCTATGTTGTTTAATTTGATTCAGTAAAAATAAAGTTTTAAATATTGTTACGCACACGACTGGCTTCTTTGACACACTCAAGTAGACTGAGTAAAAAAGAAGATGTGACTGAGTGTGTGTGTGTGTTTTTTCATTCTCCTACAAATCGGCCTTCCTGCAATGGATTCGTCTCGAATTCGTCTTCATCTTCAACATCTGGCCAAGGCTTAATAAATTCTGCACATGTTGAAGTGTGCTTCGGACCTTCACTATTACCCACTTTAATGACGTCGTACGTATTGTGAGGCTTAACTTTGACAATGCGATATGGACCAAAATACTTTGACTTCAATTTTAGTCCACCTCCAAATTGTGTCCTCTTTATTGCCACCAAGTCGTTAACCTTATAATTGGTTTTCGTCTTAGATTGTAGGTGTTCTTATTCTCGTTCTGCAGCTTCACAATGTTTTCCTTTGCATCTTTTCTGGCATCGGATCTTAATTGGTCAAAATTAGAGATGACCTCTTGCTCAAGTAATTCTCTTATTCGAATGTCATCCTTGCTTTGCATTTTTACGACTATCAATACCTCAAATGGAGTAGAATTGATACTTCTATTGTAGGTTGAGTTTAGGATTTGCTGAACTTTAGCTACGTATTTATACCACTTGCCTGGGTCGTCTATTGTAAGTTTTGCCAATACTGGAACGATTATACTATTCATTCTCTCTATTTGGCCATTGGCACGAGGTAAACCAGTTGTAATCTTGGAGTACTTAATTGATTCGTTTTCACAATATTGTTGAAATTCTCCAGACGTAAACGCTGACCCACGATCTGATATTATCTGAATGGGATTGCCGAATATAACACTCTGTAATTCCAATTTGAAAATAGCATCTTTAGACGTTGTTGACTTGGTTGGATATAACCAGCAAAATTTGGTAAAAGAATCTATAACTGCAAATACGTGGTTGTAATTCTTATTGGTAGATTCTAATGGTCCGAGAAAGTCAACATGATACGTCTTCAGAGGAACATCTTCTTTTGGCAACGGATTGAGTTCACCTTCCTGTTTACCCTTTTTTCTGTTGATTACAATACAGGGAACGCAATTAGCGATATGGTGTTTTATTTTTTCATCAATTTTGGGTATGTAGTAGTCACGGCATATTAGATCCTTCGTTTTCTTAAAGGCAAAATGACCTTTGTCATGAGCTTGCTTGATGATCTCACGTTGGATGCCCTTTGGCACCACCAGCAACTCACAATCATTTACAACTTTGTAAATTATTTCACCTTTGATAAAATAATCTTTATAAGTCGGTGTATTCTTCAAAATTTCCTTAATTGTTAAGAGATCTTCATCTAGCATTTGTGAACGTTTTATTTTTTCGACGACACTGTTTTCGTTGGTAATCATCATGATCGGATGTCGGGAAAAAGCATCAACGTGCTTCATCTGCGTACCAGATCGATGTTCGACGTTATAGTTATACTCTTGAAGGAATAGTATCCAACGAGCAACACGAGTACATAGATCTTTCTTCTCGAGCGTTTTTGTGAAAGCGTTGCAATCAGTGACAAGTTTGAAATGTATACCGAGTAAATAAACCTTAAATTTTTTCAACGCTTCGATGACGGCAAGAATTTCTAACTCGTAACTGGAATATTTTCTTTCTTGGTCAGTAGTTTTCTTACTCATGTAATACACTGGATGTAGTTGATTACCGTCAGGTAATCTTTGAAGTAAAACTGCTCCGTATCCCTCAATAGATGCGTCTGTGTGGACTTCGGTTTCATAGTTTTGATTGTAAATACGTAAAACGGGATTTTGACTCATAACAGTCTTCAATTGGTTGAATGCCGATAAATGTTCTTGATTTATTTCAAATTTACGATCACGTTTCTTCAGGCCAGTAAGTCTTTTTGCAATGATTGAAAAGCTCAGTATAAATTTATGAAAATAACTTGCTAATCCCAGAAAGCTTTCAAGATGCTTCAAGTTTTTTGGAGCGGGAAACTTTATTAGCGCTTCAATCTTTTCAGGTGATGGCGAAATCTGTTTATTTTCAATTACGTATCCCAAAAACTGAATCCTCTTCTTCAAAAAATGGCATTTCCCAAGATTTATTTCCAAACCATAATCTTGACAAAGCTCTAGGACAGTTTTCAAATTGTGTACCGCTTCTTCTTCATTCGTGGCTGTTATAATTACGTCGTCAATATACGGTAAAGCTATACCCTTTCTAGTAAGATCCCTAAATATTGCATTTACGTGTCGTTGGAAAACTCCAGGAGAATTAGATAAACCAAATGGAACCCTTTTAAACTGATATTGTCCATTATGCGTTACAAAGGATGTGTACTTTTTACTTGACTCTTCGACAGATACGTGAAAAAAACCATTCTTAAGATCGATCGTAGAAAAAACGTTAGCTTCCTGTAGACGGTCAAGCTGGTCTTCGATCAACGGTAATGGGAATCGATCTTTTACTATTACCTTATTTATTCTTCTAAAATCGATACAAAGTCTTGGTTCTCCATTTCGTTTTCTAGCAAGTACCACAGGACTACTGTACTCTGACTCGGATGGTTCAATAACATCTTCTTTGATCCACTTTTCAACTTGGTCATCAACAACGGATCTTTCAACGAATGGGAGACGTCTTGGAGTACAATGAACTGGCGTTTCGTCCTTTAGAATAATCTTCATTTCAACATTTGTTGTTTTGTTTTTGGATGGTCGATAATTTTCTATCAACTGTGTTACCTCCATCTTCGCATTTTCACTAGCAGTATTTTCAATATCAATTGTACTTACGTTTATTTCCCGTTCTTCGCAGACGTTCATAACCATGATTTTGTGTATTTCTTCGTTCGTGTCATTTTCAATTTTTCGTATTTTCAAATCATCAGGTGTAATCGTCACTTCAGCAAACACACAAAATTCTTTACCCAATATTACATAAAATTCAATACAATTAGTAGGCACGACGTGAAAAGTTAAAATATAATCATCATTATTAAGATTCACTCTATGTTCAAAATTACCAAGGGGTTTAATTTTGCTTCTGTTGCTGGCATTACCAAATCCAGTTAAATAAAAATCTGATTTATGAAGTTTAGGTTTAACCAATTTATCATAAACGTTAGCCGTAACAACATTATACTTGCTACCAGTATCAAACAAAGCTTTCGCCGAAAATGGTTCATTAGTTAAAAATTGTATATCCAGTTCCATGGTGTCACTTTTTACGGTTACCAGTTGACGTAGATTTGCCTTTTCTGGTTTTGTTGGACACTGCTTAGAAATGTGGCCAAATTTATTGCAGTTAAAACATTTAAAGCCTTTGTCCTTGTCCTTGCAATTTTTAGATTCATGACCTTTAACACCACAATTGAAACATTTTTGTTCCTTTCTGTCATTTTTGACTGTAGCTCTTGTTGTTGGCTTTTCGTATTGTTTATCCCGCTTTTCTGACATTGTCTCGTAACACTTTAGCTTGCATTTAAAATCCTTTAAATTTGCCGCGCCATATAAGATGGTCTTATTTATCGTCAAATCATTAACACCATCAATGATATACTGCATAAGGGTATTATCATCAATTTTACCACGCGAGGCCAATTCCTTCATACTAAAGAAATATTCCTGTACCGTTTCGTTCTTATTCATTTTACGTTCAATCATCATTTTATGCAATTGTGCACCGTTCACCGTTGCACCAAATTCGTTTTGTAATGCTGCTTTCAATTTTTCATAAGATGTAATATTTTTCTCGCTGGCGATAAACATCTCCCACTCCCTTCAGAGATTTTTTGGCAAATATAAATTTCTGAAAATCATCAAATCCCATAATAACAGATGTCTCCTCAAAATCATCTATCCACGCCTCTACAGGCATGTTACCATTTCCATTAAACGAAGGTATGGAATCTTCAACATCACGATAGTTAATTGCAAATCTTTGCATATTTAAACGTCTAGTTTCGTCAACTCGATTGTTGGTACGAATAATTCTCTGATTATGACTTGCTCTAGCGCCGTCATTTACGTTGTTTTCATGTCTGTTATTGACCGTCGTTCTATTCGTTGCTGCATTTTGTATAACGCCGTTGTCGTCGTTGCCATCATTCGCTTCTTCAAAGTTGGCGAATTCAGAAGAGCCGTCGTTTTCGTTGTTTATAATTGTACGCTCGTCGTCGCCATGATCTGTATCGCCGTCGTCGTCATCATGACCTATAGCGCCGTCGTCATCATCATCGTCGTCATTTTCCTGACAACAAAGCAATTGCCCCTTTCGCAGGTTGGAAAAAATGTATTGAAACAAGTTGTTGTTGTTGTAGCTCAAACCTAACAGGCCGCATACCGCTACCATATCAGCATTGCTGAGGTTTGCATTAACATACTTTTTTTTCTTATCGAAATCGTCGTCGTCTTCGTTAAACTCAAACCCCTGAAATTGACGGATACGTCCTCTGTTGCCGCGGTCACCTTCTCCTTCAAAAATAAGTTTGTGCAAAGCTACAACAACCACCTTTTTAGCCGTTGACAAATTATATTTTATTTTAAAAAAATCTCCCAAAACGCTCATCTTGATGCTTTTAATTTCGTCTTTTCGCAATTTAGTTTTAGATCTGGGTTGAGCCCCCAAAATTGTAGAGTTTTTGTTTTAGTTTTAAAAATAAAATTTATTATATAATACAAAGCCTATGTTGTTTAATTTGATTCAGTAAAAATAAAGTTTTAAATATTGTTACGCACACGAC
The DNA here is from genome assembly GCA_947311025.1 of Lypha dubia. NCBI lineage: Eukaryota > Metazoa > Arthropoda > Insecta > Diptera > Tachinidae > Lypha > Lypha dubia. The sequence continues at coordinate 123,069,718 of OX371260.1, read as the reverse complement.
TGGCTTCTTTGACACACTCAAGTAGACTGAGTAAAAAAGAAGATGTGACTGAGTGTGTGTTTTTTCATTCTCCTACATTAATTAATTAATTAATATTATTAAATATTTAATTTAAGTCTTGAAAATATTTCTAATAAGTTTTTAATTAATGATATTAATATTTAATAATTAATACATTTAACTGCATTAATAATAAATATTTAATAGATATTATTAATTTATTTATAGATGCTAATTTAAACAAATTTTTAATTGCTATTGTAAGTTTTTTAAATGAACTATATATATAAATATTTTTCTGTGTTTGATCAATTGAAGAATATGCTCTTGCGATGTATTATTAACTCGATATCTATTTAGTTACAAAGTTCAAGAGGAAGTAATTTTACGTAGTTCCTACACTTGATTCTGGTAGAGAAGACAAAAACAAAATTACGTGTTTCGACGTTTTAAAAGATCACATCGGAATTTCATTTTAGATGCGGTTAAATTTTCCCAGTTCTGGCCTGTTTTTGCAGCATATCGGTATGTAAAACTTTTTGTTGTTTACAACTGAGGTGAAGAATATGTTCGGCAACTTTGTTGAAAATATTTCAGCAAATATTTCTGTAGAACAAATTAAAACTCTAGTTCCTCCGCGTAACGGCATTGTGTGTTTTTATTCTATCAAATCGTAAAAAACATCCTGTAAATGAGAAGGGTGGGGATAAAATGTTCTACAAAACATTTGACTATATATGTATGTCAGAACACACAAACACAAAAAACCTATCGAATTCAAGGTTGCCCAAACAGCCAGGCAACCATGTTTTTCCCTTTTTCTTCTGAAAATTTGTTATAAACGTTCATGTAATCCTGCTGAAAATTAAATTTTTACTTTAATTTTATTTTACTAAGGGTAATCACGATAGTGATTGTGCAAATATGAATTTTGCAAATTTGCTGTGCATATTAGTGTACTTCGTGAGCGTACTTTTAAATTTATTGCATTTTAGTGAAGAGCATGTAATTTTGTTCAGAAAAATGTGGCAGCCCATCAAAAATTCTGGCAACAGTGACTTCAGATGTCAAGTTACAAATGCATAAATTTATTATTTACTAATAAATTAAAAAAAGAAGACTAAAACTTTTTAAATTAAATTAAAATTAGTTACAAAATTAAATTTTCTTTTTCTAAACATAAAAATATGATAGTCTGTATGTCTCAAGTTATTGTTTATTTTCGTTTGCAATTGATAAAATAAGCACTACTATCTTTGCTCATGGTTTTTTTAGTGCAAACGAAGCAAAATTAAGCAAATTGCATATACATACATTTTGTTATTATGTTGTGCAAATGTGTATATATTTGCACAGATTTGCATCGTTTGCACACTTTGCACTACCCATCGTGATTACCCTTACTATTTCTAGACCACCGCAGAGCACTGATCCTGCATCTTGGCACACATTGGTGTTGTGTTTCCTGCGGAAAAGTCTAATTCCTTAAAATAACCTTCGTATTTACATATGTACGTATTAAAACAAAGTAGGTTATCAAATGCAAGTCTATAAGAATTTAATCTTTAGGTGTTCTGCTTCGAGGCTTGAAAACACTGTTAACACTAGAGCCGTTAGGTCATCTACTTGACCTTATTTCGAAAAGATATAAAGGATGATGGTAACTATTTGCGAAATAATCTTAAACGAAAATTACACCCGGAATTTAATGATGGCCTTAATAATATTTAAGTGCATTTCCTATCAAGCATTCAAACTAACTCAAGTGCAAAAGAGTAAAAATTTTAATAAAACTTTTTTGAAGCCATCAAATCTTTTTCATGTCATTCGTACAAAAAATAATTCCCATATTTAGCAATCTCTTTTGTCAGAGCGATATGAATTTGTATCGCTGAAAAGTATTTATTTTTCCAAAAAGTATTCACAAAACCATTTTGTGGTTGAATAGTTTTCCACAAAAAAATGCATTTTAATCCGCTTTTATTTACCAAAGGTCACGTCACCACCACAACCAAAGCACAAATAGTTCGATATCAGCCCACAACACAAAAAAAAAAAAAAAATATAAATTCATTAATCGTGGTATCCAGTATGAAATCATGTCATACTTTCTGTATCGATATGTCGGATAAATAATAAACTTTTGTGTATTGATGGTGCTGCCCCATATTGTACGCATTGATTTATGAAAAAAAGGCAAAACTTAAAATCTTGTTGCGAGAAACCAACACATATTCGTATGCACTTGATTACATGAATTCTGCGTTTGTCAATACTGTAGCTTTAGTATCTTTTAACTTTTAGGACATAAAAAATGCACTTTGTAAATGTTGAATATAAAAGCTTCACATGTAGGCCAACAATTTTATTTTAGTCAAACGGGCAATTTTTAAACAATTTACAAGCCATACATAATTTGTTTAAGTTCGAAGTTATAAATGGAATTAACAGTGAAACAGCAACGTTAAGTAAAAATTAATATTTTAAAGACATTCAGACCAAATAAGATCCTTATATTATCGATGGGGAATTTCTTTTCAAAAATTTATTTTAATTTTCTGTGTTTGGTCATTAAATGTACTCTAAGAAGAATCAGGAGATTTTTTTTCAAAAACAATTTTTCAAACTCTGCGAGACTGAAAGTAAATTCCTGAAAGCCGCAACACTCACACATCTTCTTTAACACATTTATGTATATTTTTCCCAAAACATCAACACACATTAAGTTTATAATTAAATTTCATACATTAAAATAATATTGTGTTTATGTACAAGCACTTCAAATACTTAAGTGATACTTATTGCAAACATACATAATTAAGGAATTTTTTTAAAAATATCTGGCAAACTTTTTAATTTTTCTACCTTATAGGTGTGCTGCACTACATCGCTGCTCACAGTATGTGTATATTAAGTGCAATACAAGACACATACAAACAAACATCAAAGTATTGTGAAAGTTCGTCGAAACGAACAAATATGATAAATCTGCTGTTGCTAGTAACGAAAGAAAAGTTTCACTTGTTGTTATGTTTAAGTAAAAACTTTTTTAATGAATTGCCATTAAAAATTATAAAATTTTCAATTACACTTAAGGCAACATCTTCATTACTTCGAGAGAGCTAAATTTAACAAGTATTAACAACAAAATTTAACTTAAGTGTGGTTTAAAGCATGCACATTTGTTATTGATTTACCAAATATATTTTTAAAAAATGAACAGAGCAGTTGAATAGTTAAGGAATGCGGTAGTTAAAAATAAAAGACACCATTCAACTATTCAAATAAATCGAAATACGTGTAGCGATAAGTAAAAGACGTGCAAATTTAACTCTTCATACCTTAAAAATATTCTATACAGAAACAACTCATACCAAATTCAACTATTTCTGGACCTATCTTAGTACGAATTGCACTTCAACATTTTAATTTGAATATCCTTAAAAAATCCTTGAAACACATTTTAAGCTGCCTCTGCTCAATAACAGACATTCAAATAAAAATAATGAATATATTTCTCTTGGATTTTTTGTTGTCGATTTTATTATACTGATGTGTCTGAGTTGTCTAAGGCGATTTATTGCTTAAACCCGACTCTCTGCTCAATACCATCAAAGAATGCAAAAAAATTGTAAAATAATATGAATAAGTAAAAGACTTACTTGCGCTAATATATACATTTGATTTCAGGACAAAAATCCACATAAAACTCTCGATTATAAATTTATAAGTTTTTTATGAACAAAAAAGGACTAACTGGTAGTTTTGATACTTCTTTTTTTACCCACATTTTATATATTTGTTTTTATAAATTAATAAAAAGCGGCTTTTAATTGTATTAAAACACAGAGTACTCTTTTAGATACAAAAAAAGGACTAACTGGTAGTTTTGCTACTCCTTTTAGTTTCTTTTTCCCACATTTTATATATATTTTAATAAACTAATTAAGTACGGCTTTTAATTGGATTAAAACAAAAGGTACTTTTTTAGGGACAAAAAAGGACCAAGTTGTAGTTTTGGTAGTTCTTTTAGTTTCTTTTACCCACATTTATATATTTTTTATAAATTAAAAAAAAACGGTTTTTAATTGTATTAAAACATAGGGTACTCTTTTAGATACAAAAAAGTACTAACTGGTAGTTTTGGTACTTCTTTTAGTTTCTTTTTCCCACATTTTATATATTTTTTAATAAATTATTAAAGTACAAATTTTAATTGAATTAAAACATAAGATACTTTTTTAAGGGACAAAGAAGGACTAACTGGTAGTTTTGTTTTTTTACCCATATTTTATACTGTTTTTTTTTTTTATAAATTAATGAAGTACGGCATTTAATTGGATTAAAACATAAGGTACTTTTTTAGGGACAAAAAAGGACCAAGTTGTAGTTTTGGTACTTCTTTTAGTTTCTTTTACCCTCGTTTTATATATATTTTTTAATAGATTATTAAAGTACGGCTTTTAATTGGATTAAAACATAAGGTACTTTTAAAAGGAACAAAAGAGGACTAACTGGTAGTTTTTGTACTTCGTTTTGTTTTTTACCCATATTTAAAATTGTTTTTTTTTTTAATAAATAAAGTACGGCATTTAAGGTACTTTTTAAGGTACAAAAAAGGACTAACTGGTAGCTTTGGTACTTCTTTTAGTTTCTTTTACCCTCGTTTTATATATTTTTTAATAGATTTTTAAAGTACGGCATTTAATTGGATTACAACATAAGGTACTTTTTTAGAGACAAAAAAGGACTAACTGGTAGTTTCGATACTTCTTTTATTTTCTTTAACCCACATTTTATATCTTCATTTTTTATAAATTAATAAAGTACGGCTTTTAATTGGATTAAAACATAAGATACTTTTTTAGGGCCAAAAGAGGACTAATTGGCCGTTTTAGTTCTTCTTTTTTTATACATATTTTATAATTTTTTTTACAAATTATTATATTTTCTGGGGCTTAAATGCAAAAAAAAAATGGTACTTTTTACTATTGGTACTGTTTTCTTACTTACTTAGTTACTTACTGTTTACTTTACTATAAAATTTTGCTTTAGAAATACACTAATGGCTTTGGATGAAATTTATAACGCTCCCTAAGATTTATATATAGACTACTCTTAAGGGTAAAAAAGGGAAAAATTGGTACTTGTGGTACTTTTTTAATTTTTTTTTTACGTTGACAGTGCACATTGTAGGGCATGAAAAAAGGAAAATCTGGTACTATTGGTACTTTATTTTACTTATGGTACTCTTTAGTTATGGTGGTTTTTTACTTTTTTTCAAAATTCCTATTGAAAAGTACTCGTAATGTACGAGTATTTCGGTTTGATTTGTTAGACTGGCTAAGATTTATATACTATTTCAGGGTAAAAAGAAAAAAAAAATTATTGTAGTACTTTTCTATTAACGTTGACTTGTAGTAAAAACTCCACTAAGGAAATGCTGGTACTACTGGTACTTTTTTTGATTTTTTTACTGTAACATACAATGTACTTTGCGTGTAATATTATGAAAAATATAACTTTTTTTGCTTTTTTATTTTTAGTATTATTTGTTTTTTTTTTACAAACATGCAGCGTGAAATAAATCATGGGTAAAAGCTGAGACATACATACGTCGAAGTACACATGTACTCGTATGTATTGCAAGAGTAAATTTTCCTATACGCGAAAATAAGTTTAACGAATATGATTGTATGTGATACTTAAATTTTAGAATCTTTGCACACAATCATATTTAAATAATAACAAACTATTTAAATAAGTTTAAATTTCTGGACAAAATTTTTTTTTATGAATTTTTAACTTCTTTTCTATTCTTTATGCAAGGTATACTACATCTTCATAATTTATTAAGTCCTTAAGTTATTTGCAAAAACTGACAACCAATTATTTTAAGCACAAATTTTTGTTCTGCCACCATATTTTCACTATTTATAATTATGAAACTAATGCTCAAGGTAAAATGGTATTTGAGAGCAGCAACTTAAAAAATAAGTTGTCTCTCTTGTCGTGTGTTTTAATTACTTGATACTGCCGATGCCGAACGTGCATACTTAGTTAGCAGCCAAGACACACGCCAACCAAGTTTTTTGTTTTACAATTTTACACGTTTTTACGCAGCAAGTTATGATGAAAAATAATATTAAGTAATTTATTTCTTAATAACAAGAAAAAAGAAAAACAAAATACTAGAATATGAAGAGGGAGAACAAATTTAGCAAAATTATAATAATAATAACGATTTTGGTTAGTTTAATTTATCTTTAATAATTATTTTAAATTTAGTTTAAAAAAAACTTATTTAGAAATTTAATAATGAAGATGCATTATTTGCTTAACATGCAATAAATGCAGAACTTATATATAAAAATGTATGAAAATAAATCATGAATTTCAATGTATTCAACCTAAAATCGAAAGCCACAGGCGTTTAATGGCACAAAATGATACCTGACCAATAAAACTATGAATCGAAATGCGAGACTGGAAAACATTAATTGAAACAAAAATTATACAGTGTCCTATCGAAAATAAAAAGCATGGAAGCGATTAAAATAAATCACAAGTTCAAGTGTGGATGAACTTGTTCGAATTAGCAGAAACATGCATGAATTTTAATTAGCGTGTCGTGTGAGATTTTAAAATCATTGAACCAATTTATTTTCTTAGATTTTCATGTGTTAAAAAAAAAGATTAGTATGAGTATTAAAACAGTGAATTTGCCCAGATTAGATATATTGTGAATATTAATCATTTCTTTGTGTGGTGGAACACCCCTCCCACCTTCTATCGCTTCAAAATTGTTTACAATTGTGTTTTATATTCCTGCAGTAACACTGATCGAATTATAAGACATTCATACTTTGTGTGGGGGCTATCCGTTTCGCTCGTCCTATCATCTCAAGATTACGCTTTTAATTGTATTTTATTTTATTGATGGAATAGTAAATATCAAATTTCAAAAAATTCATTATTTTACTTGCTCATTTGTGAGTATAATATTATTAACTTTGTATGTGTGGTACCCTTCCCCATTACAATATTTTAACCGAATGTATCCTATTTCAATTTCCTGGTCATCAATAATGCGGTCTTAGAATTTCAAGATGATCGATCTTAACGTTTGGCTTCCTATAGGAAACATACAAATCAATCTAACACCAGAGATCAGAGCTGTTAAAGAATGATTATATTCTGAATAATTCAAGAATTGAATTAAAACCTTTTTAATGTGTGCCCAAAAAATTTATTAACTTAAAGTGTATTCACAATAAAAAACAATATTTTAATTAAATTCATTTTAAAAAATAATGAATTAGATAATTGCTTTTGGACAAGTTTTTAAATCGTATAACAGTTTTTGTTTTATAATTTTAATCCAAATTAAAACAGTGAATAAAAACTTACTTACAATTAAGATTTAATTAAGATTTTAATTCATTTCTTTTTTGTGAAAAAAAATAATAAATTTTAGATTTTTGCTTCATGTTTAATTCAGTCACACTTTGCAAGAATTTTTAATTCATGAGGAATTCTTTTGTGTTTCAATTCTATTCACTTTTTGAGCAAAATTAATTAATTAAATTTTCTCTATTTCATTGTGAATTAAAAATCAGATTTGAGTCATTCTTTTACAGCTCTGCCACAGAAGCATTTTTAAATTTGTAAGCAGAGGAATGCAAATTGTAAAAAGTTGAGATAAAATTATGCAACTTTTATATCTTAAACTCTTAATTAAATTCTTTAGATTTTAAAAGGATTTTAAATGTTTTTTCCACTGAAAAGTGAGACGATCTTCCAATGATCAGCCTAAATATGAATACAAAGAAACTTTATATTCACCTAAAGCAAGTGCATCCAGATATATTTGTTGCGGTTGTATGTATTAGTGCTTGTAACATACTTTCCAAATATTCCAAACTATTTTGAAAAATTTACAAAAAATTAGTATCATGAGATGAAGAAGAATGAATTATAACAAAAAAAAATTTTTTTTTCATTTTTATTTTCTATATTGTTTGTCTAATTTTGTTGGAAAAGACGACATTCTTATGCAGCTGTACATAAACTATTACGTATAAAAGACAACGCCCTTAAATGAAATGTAAATATAAACTGAAGAAATATTATTGCCCACTCTGGCAAAACAATGACTTAAAAGTTTGTTGTTTTTAAATATACCGCAGTTTACTGTCAGCATTCAATTTGTGTCTACACCTCGATTATTATTGTCCTTTATAAAGTATTTTTATGTAATTAATTTGAATCGTATTTTAATTTATTTCTTCAACACTTAGTTAAAATGTTTACTTTTTCCTTTAGTTAAAATTTCGCACATTCCCTTTGTAAAAAATTTATAATTAAAGTCTTGTGTAGAATATTAAACAATTTTTCTCTCTATATTGAATTTCCTTTTCCAAGGACAACTGTAGGAATTAAATATAATAAAATGGTAAAATGTCAAGATTTGTGCAAACCATTACGAACGTTAAGTAAAAAGTGAAATAAGAAAATCATTATTGAATTTTAATTACAGAAACCAAAAAAAAAAACAATATATATAGGATTTGGTTTTCTTTTGTGCTTAATCGTTATAACTGCAACATTTTCAGGACGGTTTCAGGACCAATAGGCTGCATCACGGCTATATGAGGGAAAATAAAGTTTTTTGTTTTTTTTTTCAGTGTAATGCACGAAACAAACTTATTACACAATCAAATCTTTTTTGTTTATACTGATGAGGCGAAATAAATTATCATATTTTAGTTTAATAACAATATTTTATAGATTTGGTATGAAATTATAAAATAATGCTGATAAATCTTTACCATGTAGCTGAAATAATACACAGCTATTAATTGCTTATGATCAGGATATTTTATATTATTAATGTTCAGCAATGGCTACTAGGCAAATAGCTGAACATCGATTGCAGTTAAGCTTTGTGGTCTACGAAGCAATTTCTTTTAACCAAGAATTTTAACTTCAATGTAAAAATGCAAAATGAAAATAAAAAAAAACCGTCTGCATAAAGAAACTGTTGAAATGTTATTACTCGTATTATATTTCATGTATTTACCTTGAATGAAAATATAAATAAACAAAAGCACTCCTTATTGCACATTAGGGTAATAAATAATATATCTCAATTAGTTTAAATAATTGCATAAGTTCTTTTGATATTTATTAAAAAGAAATAAAAAGTAACTAAAAATTTTCCAAGATCTTAATAAAGAAGTAAAAAACTGTGAACTTTTAGTTATTTTTTTTTTTTACTTTAAAATAAAAATTATTATATGGACACTACCCTATTTTGCAGTTCTTACGTTATTAATATAAATATGTAAATTTTGTACGATGTTGTTGTGAGGCAGAACACCTATAAGAAAATATGTAAACAACTCCGATGGAAATTTATTGCTTTATAATTTCCTCGTATGTATGTGATGATGGTGGTCTTGTATTAAAAAAAGACTATAAAAATTATTGCGGGTTTTAAACAGCATTAAACTCAGAATAAATATTTATGAATTAAAATCAAGATAAAAGAATTTAAAAAGGGCATTTAAACCTTTTCCTTTTTGGTATAACAACATGATATATTCACTCGTACACACAAAAATAAATATCGTACTAAATTCAAGAATTCTAGAATTATTTTAAGTACGAGCTTGGATTAAAAATATTAATCCAAACATCCCCATAATATAATGAAATTGAATTAAGTTAGTAAAATTTTTGATTTAGCAACATAATTATTAAAAATTAAATTATTAAAAATATTCAACCATGCCAGAGAAGTCAATTCCGATCGAAAGGGGTTTAATTACTGATAGAAAATTCTTTAAAAAACGACAACGAAAATAGTGTTTGTATTCAAATCATTTTTAAAATTCAAAATGCAACAGGCAATGAATTTCTCTTTAACTTTTTTTGTAATAAACTAAAAAAAAAAAAACATGCATACTTCTAGGAGCATGAGGAAAATATGCTTCGCATGTCAATAAAAAATCTTAAAATTTTAAGCAATCGCCCGTAGGTTTAAAAAACTTAACACAAAATAAACGTAATTTGAAGATAGCAAATCAATAGCGATCGGAAAACAAATACGGACTAAAACCATTCCGATATCAATGTGTGATTTGCCCGATTAATTCAAATTGTGAAGCAGTATGAAAATGAATTTAAAAAAAATTTTTTTTTTTTTTTTACGTATAAATAAATTTATATGAGAATACGAGTAATTCCACTGAAAACCCTACTTTTTGTCACGTAACGACAGCAAATAACAAGCTTGTATTTCACAGCCATGTTGTTCGCCTTTCTCTAAATGCTGATCCCATTCTACGCTAAAATACAAACGAAAAAAATTATATATAAAATTTAATAATTGCTTTATGTCGTTACGTGACAAAATGAGTACTTTTCTGCCACAATGCCCATACAAAATTTGTATTAAGTTTATTTATGAAATGTTCCTTTTTGACCTCTTAACTCTTGAATTTTGTCGAAACCAGTCTTCTCTGATGATGATAATCGTTCTGCACTTTTCATACTACAGGGCTAATCCTTTTTTTTGACCCCAGCTGCTATGGCACCCGCTTTACACGTTTAATGGTATTTTGAACATCGCTCACGTAATGTAGTTTATTTATTCCCGATATGTCTTAATTTAATACCAAACATTAATACAAAAATATTATTATTATTGGAAATATTAAAGCTGTGTTAAATAGACAACATTTCACCTTTAACATTAAATTCTAACGATAGTAATTAAATATATCTCAGTTTGAAGCATGTATGTTATCTTCCAACATTTTCATTAACAAGTATCTCAAAGGATTTCCAAGGTGATGACTTAATTAAATTTTCATCACAACATCTCATGTTTGGTTAAAACATTTGACATTTTCTAACAAACGCATATACTCGTATTTATATAGAAAGATTTTCTAATTTGTTGTGAAGCAAAATTAGAAAATTGATTTTGATACAAATATTCTGTGCTTTATAATTTTCTTATCTTTATTATATAGATTTAGTAGTATTTTATGTAAATTTCTTTAGTGGTTTTGTTTGTATTAATATCACTTTAAAGTAAGTTTTGCTTATTTTTTTGCATACTGGATGACATATATAATTCACATTTTCAAACAGGCCATTTTTAAAGGACATGCAAATTTTTCTTAAATAATTCATCTAACTCGTACGTAAATTAAGTTTTTTTTTTGTTCTACAAAAGGATAAAACCATTATTATTATGCTGGATTAAGGAAAGGAACACACAAGATTCTATTAATCTCATTTTAATTTCAATTACAGTTCGAAATTATAATATTCTAACATTTTATTGAGATATTAAAAACAAATTATTTTCCATATTAAATTTATTTATTCAACTTGTAGGTAAACTTCATTTACAAATTGAATATTTCTGACCACTAACCAGCTTAAGGTCATTGAATATTCACTTAATAGCAGCATATACAATTGTGTGTGTAAAATTATGTTCGCCACATAATCTGAAATGAGCACTTGTGCAGTCAAATTGGGGTTAATTTAATATATTAAGAACTTAATACTCGTTTCCTTCAAGCTGTTTTCGACTAAACTTTATAACACCTACAAATTGATATGTGACAAAAATATTGCCTTATTATAATATTTTAAAGAAATTTAAATTTAGAATATTGGAAAAAGGTAAAAGGTTTATGGTAAATTATGTTATTTTATTAATAGCAAACTACAAAATGGAGGGATATTATGAAATGTATGTTTAAGTGATTTATGTGCCTACTTTTATGAATGTCTGGTTGCTTCCAACAGATTTAATGCTGTCGAAAGGACGACATTATCTAAATTTAAATAGTATTAAAAACTTCTATAATTTGAGTAAATTTTCATCTAGAAAATTTGAAAAAATGAATATAATTTATAAAGAACAAGGGACTGCAAATTAAAAACAATAAAAACTGTTTCGAATACCTTGGTAAAAATTCAATTTATATCTTATTTAAATTTACCCAGCAAAATAAAATTGAATGGATTCTAAATGAAGTGATTTTTCATGACTTCTTAACAATGTATTTTTTATAATGCGTTCTTAATGTATTCGTAGATTTCATTATAATTGTCATTGTCAAACTCCTGAAAAACCATTCATTTCACCAATTGTTTCATATGCAAAATACTTTATGCTAATAAAACAAAAAAAGTAAGAAACAATGTTTGCGAGTATAAAAGGCGTAACTTTATATGACTGAACACAAAAAAAAAAAAAAAAATAGTGAAGTTAGCATCACTAACAAAAAAATTAATGGCGGTGGCGGTGACAAAGCTTTAAAATCCAATTAAATAAAATAACATATGTAGATATAAAAAAATATAATTAAAGCGGAAAAAATACAGGTAAGAAAAAATGGCTAGCAGAAGCACATTTAAAAGAAAAGTGAAATTAGAAAAAGAAAGGATTGCGGATTTCAGCAAGGTGCTTTACAGCTGCGTCTAATTTCAGACCAATTAGAAAATGATATGAGTGAAGTGGTTAATTTTACCCAGATGTGTACGCAACCATTGCGTGAAAAATTAAAAGAGTAGTACATAGTGTATCTTGCAGCTGTTGAATGCTGCAACAGCATTTTGAAAATTTTAAAATCTGAAAATATGGATGTCCCTGCGAGTGTTAACGGTCTTTTACAGAGAACTGGTAAATATTATCCAAGAACAGTCGCACCTTGGGAATATTTACATATATTCAACTTAATATCATTTATTTACAATACTTATTTGATTTGTAGATATACATACATACATATTTTATTATTTAATTTAAGATCGCGTCAGTAAGTGCAATTTGTGACCAAAAACGTGTCAAAAAAGGCATCAGTGAACTTGTGGTGCCGTTTGTTTTGATAAATTTAATTAATTTAGGTGGTACACACAACAAAAAAAGGCTTTTAAATTACCCTAAATTTATGCATATTTTGTTTGGTATGTAATGCAAATATAATTATGTGAAGAATATTTATATACTAATAGTAAGTTTTTTTTTTTTTTTTAATTTCAGGTGGCACATATTGTGAAGGTAACAGAGATAAATCGTTTAAGGCAGATATAAGACAAGAGTTAGAGCTAGCGAAAAATCGATTTTGCAAAGACAAACATAGAAGTTTGGCCCAAGAGATAGATACATTATTACCTGTTAAGGAAAATTTGATCAATTATTCAGCAGCACCAAATAATATAGAAGATGATTTTTTTCAAAACATATTAATATATATATAATAACAAATATCCAAACAAATAGAGCATTTTTACTGTACATTTTTGTGCATATTTCGTCATCAATCAATATGCCTTAGAATTTGCTCTTAATAAGCGATATATTTCACCCATGAAAAACCCAATTCAAATCATGGGTTTTGCATTGCTTTGGTTCATGCGTTCTGAAGTATTGTTATTTTACCAATTCTGAAGTATTGCTTGTTATTTAAATTGGTGCGTAAACACATGGTCTCCAATGTCATGCCTGTGTTAAAATCATACATGTTTTACCTAAATCGAACCAGTTCGTAGTCATTCAAACACATGATTAAACTACTTTCTTGTCACGTAAGATTTTGCTGGGTATATTTAAAATACTCGTACATTTGTTTTGAAAAGAAAGGGTGACGTATACTTTATATTTATAGTATGTGAGTCAAAGTAGTACGTACATATATAAATCATACGTACCAGCACACACCATCATTCGCGCCGCGGTATCAGTTTAACAATTCCTTTTTTTTTAAATAAACAAACAAAATTTTTTTATTAAACAAACAGCTGCCTCGAAAAATATCAAAAATAAAATTTTTCATGTAATCAGAGACTAAGTAAAAGCAATCTAATTCTAAAAAGAACTAATTTCAGTGACATACAAAGCATTAGAATCTCTAAATGGAAAAGTTATCACCAGGAAATTCACAAAGGCTACTTTTATATTTTCGGAGGGAATATTACCCCGTACGTTTCCGTACGACAGTGATTGCTTTTACTTAGATGATGATAACTTTTTGAAGTTTTATAAAGTAAAAAATTTATGATATGTATTTTTTTTTTTAACTTTTATTAAAACGAAGTAATTTAATATTATATTCTGTTTTGGAAGGATAAAAGTAAGTATACATGTTAATGTTTTAGATGGTCGGTTTTTAGGATCCACTGAAGGGGTGTATTGAGGCATTTTGGACAATAAGTACTAGTTTTTTTCAATTTTTTGATTTCTTGCTTCCAGCTCTTTTTTTGCAGTTGCGTAACACAAAACACAAGCACGTCCAATTGCTTTATTGTTGGCATCTACCCTTTTAATTATAATATGTTTGCCGGAGATTATTGGATGCTGATATGTTAGATCCAAAAGGCCATTAGCTAGACGTTAACGGAATTTGCGTATCTTGATGTTCCTCTTTGTAGCTTCCTTATAAACAAAATACGCGTTTACTATTGAGAGGCCAAGTAATAATTCAATTTCCAATACCACTTCAAACCTTAGCGTAGAGTGCTTCCATATTTGGTCCGATAAATCTATATCAGCTTTTCCTTTGTTATAACCAATGATTGCTAACGGTTTTTGCTTAACTATACTTTTGCGTCTTGATGGCATATTTGGATCATATTCTTGATTTGAATCGAATATCAAATAAAAAAATAAAACTTTCAAGAAAGGTTGGTGCGATAGGACGGTGAAACTGGGTACCAACCTACTTCCAACAAAATTATTAATATTCACATATCTGAGAAACTAAAGTAATGAATGTGTTTTAATGCTAGAATGAAAACCTGAAGTGTTAGGAGGGGGAAAATGGTAACCAGGGTGGTGGAGGGTGGTGTTGGCTGAAGTGGTTGGGGCCTGGGTTCAAACCCTGGCCAGAGCAAGTCAATCAACATCATTAATTTCTCTAATGTACATTAGTGACACATTGTATTAATTGTTGTCGGACTATTTAAGTGATGAAGGTATAGCACTGGTCACTAAAAAAGTGTTCCGACAGCGATTGATGCTATCCAAGCTAATGTACACAACATCGCCCTCCTTCGTCGGCGAAGTAAAAACAATTAATAAAATGCCTGATAAATAAGCTTAACAAATTTAATGCGTCCACTTAACAATGGAGGCGCCTCACCACTGCCTTAAAAATTAACATAACGCGCAAAGCAGAGTTGTGAAAGAGTTAAGTCTTCTAAATTTTCAACATCTATCTTCTCTACCCTATCCCTCTCCCTGAGTTTCGGCACAGTGCACTGCATACGTAGGAGTCATCCCCTGAGTGCTGGTCCTAATTAAAAAAAAAAAAAAAAGACCAACAAACAACGAAATATTGGTAATCGCATAAGTCCGCCTCAACTAGACCGACATAGAAAATAATTTTTTAATAGAAAGAAAATTTTTGTATCTTCTTCATTACAGATATTTTCACAATCATACCGCTTTGTTCGTTCGTAAAGTGCTCCATCTTTAATAATCGGAAGAAACATATATGACATCTGCCACAGTAAGAAATAAAAAGTGTATTCTTACTAAGACCGCCTTTATATAACTTTTTTTTTACAATACATTTCTATTGTTTACCCTAATATATTGTCAACTTTTATATCAATCATCATCGTTTACCACAATTGACAAGCAATTTATTTTTGTCGTTTGTTTGATATATCATAGATATTTTGTGTACAGTGAATTGAACCGAAATAGAATAAATAAAATTGACCATTCGTTTTCTTTAGTTCATATCATTTGTTTTATCTAAAAAACATGAACATACATACAAACATATACATATGTCTGGCTGTTTTTATTTTATGTCATAATAAATTGTTTTAATACAGTTGTTTTTCTAATAAACTTTAACACATGTCTTTTGAAGAAGAAAAAAATTTTATTTATTTGAAAAAAAAATATATATATTCTGGATATTTTTCAAATAAAAAATTTTAGGCGAAGGCACTGTGGGCACTGTGGGCACTGTAGCTATATTTGTCTGAGAATAAATTTTTGGGAAATTCAAAAAATTTATCGGTGTTTTAAAGAGTAACAGCCTGATCCACGATGTCGACCGAACGCTGATGCAAGATTTTTAAAAGAAAAACAACTGACTTGCGACCTTCTAACCCATTATTTTATTTATTCTTTTAGCTTTTGTGATAATCAACAAAAAATAAATTAAATAAAAAGTTTAATAAAAGTTAGTTGTCGATATCGGAACGTAGAAATTGCTGCCGATAGATCGATGTTGATCAATATGCAAATCATAAAGTGTAAAAAAAAATATTTCAGCACCACTTTGTCTGAAATGATATTTACATATTCTTGAATAGTGATTTTTAATAGATAAAAATTGATTTATAAAAAAAGACAAACAAAAGCTTTATATGTTGCTTATGTTAGTATGTGTATAAATTCATTTCGTATGCAACTTTTATTTAAAATTGTAATAAATTAATGTTGAAACTTAACTTAAATAATACCATATGCCTTAAAATTTTCAATAAATATAACTAAAATAATATTAAAAGATGTTTTTACAAACATTAGTAAAATTATTCATATAACAACGACGATCTTTCTAAATCTTTGTAAGTGAAGTTAAAATTGTTTTATCAAAAATGAACTTTCAGTACTAAAAACATAACGACTCAAAGCTTTAAAATTTAGTTTTCAAATCACGTTTTTTAATTTCACTTTGCTGTAAATTTTATATTACAAAAACATGTGGCATATGTTTGTAATTTCATGTATCAGATCTTATGCACCCACTCACAACCGCCATATTTTGAATAAATTGAAATCACAAAAACATTAAACGAATTACAAAAAGTTGTATATATAAAAATATGATTTTTTTCTCAAAATCAGAATAAATTAATGAAACTGTAGTCGCAAGAGTGTTGCTTATTATCTTGAGGGTTGTGACAATGATAACAGTAGTTGTTAGAAAGTTGTTGACATTTATACTGACATGTTTGCCATTTTTGATTAGAAACTTGCATAACAATTTGCTTGTTATGTGGCACGTAAAAGATTTAGAAGCCATCAGTAATAAAATTCAATTCTTATAACACCATTTTGTAACTTCGTCACAAATCGCTGTCTAAGGTTTGATGTAAATCTATTCTTATTTAATCAGCATAAATGATATTTTTACTTGTCACTAAATGTTTTTATTAAATTGGTTTCATCTCAGGGGCCTCTTCAGACTTTTGTTCGTTGTTGGTTGCGAATGTTTTCTACTAATTTATGCAAGGAACATTAAACTTATAAGTTTTGGCATTTCGAAATTTTACAAACCCAAAAATTAAATAAATTTAACCAAAATATTATAAAGCTGAAAATTTGTATGTTTAAATGTTTGGATGTTTGTTCGAAAACCGCTTAATGGATTTAAATGAAATTCGTTGGAAGATAAGACAGCATATGTATGTTTTAGATTTACGTAAAGGGTCGTTTTTAGAGAAACAAAATGAGACAAATTTAAACCTTTGCTAGTTTTTATTTGTTTCAATTTCTTTTTTTACTTTTACATGGGGATTAAAATGAGGAAAATCCGGTACTTTTGGTACTTTTGTATTTTTTGATAAATTTGGTGAAAGTCAATAACAAAAAATATTAATTGTTTTTAAATAACTATTCAATCAATCTGAAGATCTATTAATCTATTCGTATGTTTAAAATCTAAGTAGGAGTCAGTGAACTAATTATGCTGAAACTTTCAAAGAAAGAAACAATTTTGTATAAAAATTTTACAACTTTCTGTGGGCGTGGCAATTCCCATGTAATAATTTTAAAAAATATCTTAGAAACTAATGCAGTTAATGACCTGCGATATTGTAGGAGCTAGTTTCTTGACTTAGTGCATTATTCTAGTAAAGAAATTAAAAATTTTAGTAGGCGTGGTACTTCCACATGAAGGAACATTTAATGGAACATATACAGCCAAAACTTATAAGTTCGTTAACTTTTACTTTTTTGATGGCTTTAAATAGAAAGTATGATGGAGTGGACAAGTGGGTGTTGCACCTTCCACACAATAATTTTGATAGACAAAGTTATTGATCTGTTGGGCGATTCAGTAACTTTTAACAATTCGATAATTGTTAAATTTACCGACAATTATTGCGATTTGCAGTAACGATTTTGTTTTTCACTAATTACTTCTTAATAACATCGTTATAATTTCCTTTTACGTGGCATCCCTATCAATATATAAGAAAAGCACAACAAAACACAAATTAATTAATTTATTTATTGAAATTTTTCCCAAAAATTTTTTAGAATTTAAAAAAATTAATGTTAAATTTTATGAAATTTACAGATATTAATGTTAAATTGCATGTTTAAATAATGGTAATATTATTTTTTATGCATAAAAGATTCTGTGTTTGTGTATATTGTTATAAAAGATAAATTTTGTTCTTTGCATAACGCACGTGCTATGATTGAACTGCTGACTTTTATTTATTTCATAACAACCGAAAACTTATTGTCGTTTACATACCGATAGCGAATATCGTTAAAAGTGTCACTGAATACCAAATTCGATAAATTTTCGTTATATTAATTTTAACAATACGATTATCGTAATGAAAGTTACTGACTCCCACCACTGAAGTATTTTAGGAGTTCATAATTTGATTTAGAGCATTATTCTACTTGAATAGTCAGAATAATATGAGACGGCGTGGCACCTTCCACATATATAATGAAAAGTACATACTTTTTCTGCCTTAAGAACGTGCTTCATATTAAGCACATATGTATTATCTTAACAAATGCAGAAATGTATGGCAGAAAATGTAAAATTTTTAGATAACTTTATTTAATCAATGTAGAAACAAAAACAAAAAACACACTAGCCTTACACTAGTGCATACTAGAAAGCACTATTGTAAGGCAATGATTAAAATTTTAAATTTTACGAAGTGTAACGAACATAATAAGACGACGAATGTTTGATATTGTTTTCGTTCCATGAATTTACTTCATACTCACTGCTCTGAAATAAGCACTTAAAACGAAATGCTCCAAAGTGGGAAATCGCGAACAAATATCATGATATTCCCTTACAACCGTGCTTACGGCGAAGCAGTAATTTTTGCTGGGGAATTACTCTTAAAGCCTAATTAGAGTCAGAAACTTGAAATTTTGTGAAAAAAAAGAGTGTACAGATGTGACAAATTGGACGAAAAATAAATTTTGAATACAAAAAAAAAAAATAATGAAAAAACTTTTATGTCTCTTCTCATCACAAATAGTATATTGTGTAGCGACGCACAACGGATTTTAGTTATTTTCTTTTTTTTTATGAAAATTAACATATGACAAATTCTTTATGTATACGACATTTTGCCACACCGTTGAAAGACTTCTTCAAGCGTGACCAAATGTTTTTTATTAGATATAAGCTTTTGTCATACGTGTTTATAACACACCCTACGACAATAATTGTAAATCATTATCCATCATATACTCGAAGATATGAAAGATATTACAATTAAGATTTAACAAATAAAAACTCGTGTTTAAATTTTTGTGCATTAAGCCGGCCACTCGCGTACAGTTGTAACTGTCAGTTTCAACTGTTCAGTTAAAACTGTTAGTTAAAACTGTACGTATGTGGGTAATAACTGACAGTTCAACTCAACTGTTCAGTTTAACTGAGAAATTTAAAATTTTTATATTTTTAACTGACAGTTTCAACTGAAGTGAACGTGTGTGGGGGTTCAACTGTACCGTTCTCAGTTCAATTTGTGACGAGCGAGAGTGCGTATCATGTCGCATAAACAGAACCAAGTGATAGTTGATATTATTGCAATATATAGATCTGAACTTTGCCTATGTCAAGTTAAATCTAGCGAGTACCATGATCGCGCCAAAAAAGATGCTGCCTACAATAAGCTGGCGAAAAAGTTACAAGAAGTAGAACCTGACGCGAAAAAGAAATCTGTTTTGTCGAAAATAAACAGCTTAAAAATTACAAAAAGTACACCGAGATCGGTATATATATATAAAAAAATTGTTGCAAGTGTGTTGTCACTTTATAACTCACGAACGGTGAAACCGAATTCGATTAAATTTTTAGGGTTTTTCCGTATGGTCCTTTAGATTGTTTATCTGATGGTTAAATCAAAATTTATAAAAGTAAATATCTCCCGTGCGAAGCCAGGGCGTTCAGCTAGTTATTTATACAATTAAGAAATATACTTTTGCAACTGTGTTTGTAAATGAATTCAATCAAAAAATATTACATCAGTAGCTTTCCAAAGGAGTTTCTTCAAAAGGCATTAATAAATATATTTTTTAAATAACTTCAAGTATCGATTGCTTTTATTTTCAGTACACAAATAAATTAAACTTTTTGTTATTGATCCTTACACTTTTACCATTTAACTTTAAATAGATCATTTGTAAATATTTCTTTGTGTTTTATTGTTTCTACTGAGTTGAACTTTTTTAAATAAATTGGCATAAAAATGTATGTGTTTTAATAACTTATTTTAATTGATTATCCAAGTGAAAACAAATTCAATTAAAATTGTTTAATATTAGAAAATATTTAAATGGTATAATGATAAACCATCTGTAATATTTTTAATTGAAAACTAAATTTATTTTGCATTGTGTTATGCTAAATATGTGTATATTATTAACAACTCTTCGCTTTGCGGCAAAACATATTTACTTTTCCTGCAAAATATTTGCCTTAATAATTTAGAATGTATGCGTTCATTCTTTAAAAATATAGGTGGGTAACTAAATTCCAAGTCATGTGCGTTGCAAAAAAAACAGTATAAAAAATTTTGTTTTTAAAAATCAAGCCAACAGAATATCCTCCTGTTTATCCTCAACGAAACTGGCTGCACACAATTTGTTGCGGAAATCCTAAACTTTTAGTGTTTTGTAGGCAAATACTTCTATAGTAGTGGTCATGCTTTAGTTTCTACGTCAAAGTTAAATGAAATTATTTGTGTAGATGTTTTAAAATCATTCTCTCACTCCCTGTTGCTAGTAATTTTTAAAATGAATAAAATAATGCAAAATGAAAATTTTTCTTATTAACAAGTTTCCAGAACTAATTTTTAACTCACATTTATTTGATATTTTTTTCCTGCTGTTGATCTAAATACAGTAAAACTATTTAAGCTCTAATTTCGAACACAACTAAAGTTTCTTTTGTGAGAGTGTAAATTTTTTATATTTACATGTCACGTAATCTATGAAAATACTTTCAATTTTCTTTTTCGAATGATAAGAAAATTAGAAAATAAGTATTTTATATAAAGTTTACAAGTAAATATCTGTATGTATAAACGTAGCATTTATGTATGCACTACTTGTATGAAAAACTGTTTGTGTTTTAAGAATTCTTAAAGATAAATACATGGATAAAACTATCTCCATTTGCCTGGATATAAGGGGAGTATGTAATAAAAATAAATGGCTCTTCTTTTATTTTAGTAAATTTTTTAAGAATTTTATAACTAAACTAGCTTATCCTGGTGTGCTTTGCTACGCCCCTCGTTATAAAATAAAATTAAAAGTATTTATATATCCTATTGTGACGATTGGTCCAGTAGTTAAGACTATATTTCGATTTTAAATTTTCCTAAAAGGAAGCGTGGTCCCTCTGGTAGGTATTCCAAATTATGACAATACCATATGTACCAAATATCATCGACGTAGGTCAAAAAATGCCCAAAATATGGCGAAGTTATTTGATAATCAATTATTGTGGCGGGCCATTTGCATCGCCCTAACGCCCCCCCTCCCCTTCCCGTTTGACCCAACAAACAATTTCTAAAAACAAAAAAAAATCTGCACCTTTTCCATATGCTGAAAGAATTTTGAAAATTGATCCACAAACGGCGAAGTTATGCTTACTTTAAATTATAAAATCTGTTAAAAACTACGTGGTAGGAGTAACATAATTTAAAAAAGTGGGCGTAAAAAGGGGTGTGGTTGAAAAAAAAGTAGCCTATAATTCATCCAAGAGTTCCAGTTAAATACTGTGAAAATTTCAAGAAGATCGGTCCAAGGTTTGGCCTCCTATAAGGAACAAACAAACAAATAAACAGACACACATTTGTTTTTATATATATAGATTACATATCTCAATTTTTCACGTGCGCAATCAACAATTTTTAAAATAGAAAATGTAGTAAAAATTCATGATAGTTCATTGAAACAATTTAAAAATTACTTTTTTTCTATACAAGGAGTCTTTCAAAAGGACTTTCGAAATTCAACAGTTGATAACGGTCATCTTGTTGAAGTCATCTTCAATAATGAGGCTCATTTCAGGATAAATAAGTACGTGAAAGTCTCTGCTTGATTTCGATTTTGAGCTGGCGACGTTGAGCAGGCCATCACTTTCAACATCAAGCACTATTGTTAGTCGATGAATGCCAATTTTTTTTTTGCCTAAATTGCATGATCTGCAGCTATATTATGTTATTCTCGTAGCTAAAATTTTTAGAGCGAATATTTTCGCGATTTTGCCAAAAAAAAAACTATTCTGTTACTCTAATCGCTTAAGCGCCATGACCACGTATCAAATTGGCTTGACACACCAAGGTATTTTTGATTAGATAGTGAAAAAAAACTCTCACGTACTCGTATATGTCCATGTGAGTTTGACGAAAATCAATATCAAAATCAAAACAATTTAGATATTCACTGCCGTCGATACTGTAATTTGAAGCGAGTTTGATGTGTTGCTGCGTAATTACATTAAATCTCATTTTTTTTTTTTTTTGTTTTTTTATTTTTAATTAGGATCAGCACTCGGGGGATGACTCCCCCCCCCCCCCCCTAACGTATGCAGTGCACTGTACCGGAACTCAGGGAGAGGAATAGGGTAGAGAAGATAGATGTTGAAAATTTCACAACTCTGCTTTGCTCGTTATGTAAATTTTAATAGCAGAGTTGAAGCGCCTCCGGTATTAAGTAGACGCATTAATTTTGTTAAGCTGTATTAGCAGGCATTTTAGGAATTGTTTTACTTCTCCGATGTTTCTGCTAACCGACGAAGAAGGGCGATGTTGTGTACATTAACTTGGAGCAGCATCAATCGCTGTCGGAACAGTTTTTTCGTGACCATTGCTATGCCTTCATCACTTAAATAGTCCGACAATAATTAATACAATGTGTCACTAATGTACATTAGAGAAATTAATGATGTTGATTGACTTGCTCTGGCCAGAGTTTGAACCCAGGCCCCAAGTAATTGTTTGCTTAGTAGTCAACGCGCTAACCACTTCGGCCAACACCATCCTTATTTTGCGCCGCGAACACATCGTAAATTTGATAGCGCAATAAATAAAAAAATGAAAGAAAAAATTGCATACTGGAGGTTATTGAAGTGTATCGCGCTTTGCCAGCTTTAAGGAAAGTGAAATCCAAAGCATATAGTAACAGGGATGAAAAAAATGCACAGTACGAAATACTATTCCAAAAATATAAGGAAAAATTCCGAACGCGGAAAAAAAAGATTTAACACAAAAAATTAATACCGGACTAAATTACGAAAAATTGAAAGGTTGGAAAAAAGTGGTGCCGGAGTAGAAGAGGAGTGTGATTTCAGTATCCTGTTTTTTATCTTTCGGGCCAACCAAAGTTAAAAGGTCCTCACATACGTCTTCACTCATGCGCAAAAAATTTTGAAAATCGCTTGATCTCAATTTAAGCTCATTATAACAATTTTCGTGCGTAAATTCATTTCATTTCTTGTGCCAGTTTTTATCCAAAGACGCTTTACAAGATATTTTTTCGCGTTTTTTTTTTTCATATGCCAGAGCAATAGCTCCTCAACAATTTTCTATTTCGCTTATATTCTGAGAAAAAATAATTTAAATTGATAAAATTTTATAAACAAGAAATAGTTAGCGATCAAACACGTCCGTCACACGTTCTTATCTTTCAAAAATAACTTTCAAATGAAATTTGACGGCACGAATTTGACACGTTGCTGTGTTAAGCAAAATAATATTTACCAACACATACATTTTATTTGTCAACCCAATTTGATACGTGGCCATGGCGCTTTATCTAAAATTTACTGTTTTCGCCGTTGCAAATTTGCTGTCATTACACTATTCCTTTCTTCCTTATTTGAAAATATAATATTGAAAAGAGACAAATATATATGCGTGTATACTTAACATTTCATATTAGTGTTACCTTACATTAAAATTTATACTCCGTAATATTAATTGTGTTTTTGTTAAAAAATGTTTAAAATATGTTTTAAAACGTCTATTTTTGAACGCTGTTTTACAAAGTTCTAATTCAAACTTATTGTGTTTTGCAGCACATGCAATTTGAAAATTGTAAAGCGAATGATTTTTTCGAATATGTGCAAAAGTTATGGGAACATTACGGCATCACTGTTAAGAATTAATTTTTGTAATTTTTTTTCTATGTATAAATGAGAAATTATTATTAGGCTTAAGTTCAGTTATGTTGAATTAATGAAAATTCAAAATTACTATGAGTTTTTTATTTTTGAAAAACATTAGCATGTACAAAAAGATGTTTTCGATCATAATAAATTAAAAATTTGTTTACAGCTTTCTTTAATTTTCTAATATTTGTTCTCTGCTTGAAAAATATATATATGTTAAAACTCTTTTTTTTATTAAATAATTTTTTTTATATATAAAATTTAGTATTTGAGCTTTATTTAAATTAAAGTACTCAAACAGCTAAATGGCTCCAAATACTCAATGAGGATGTATTTTTGATCTTTTTTATCCTTTTTGTAGCTTTCCACATTATTTCTCTAAATAAAATGCTAAACTACAATGATATAAAAATTATTTTGCTTAAATTAACTTTTAGTGCCTTCAAAATAACGTTGCTTAAATTTTAGCGTTTCTAACTACAAAAGTTGCTTATATGTGCTTAGAGAATACAAATGTATAACATTTTAGCGATGACAGCAAACGCCAAAATTGCGGCGAATCCAATTTTTATGCCATTGCCTAATATAGCAATATGCATTACAGAATTCAATATGTAGCTAAAAAATTTTTTAAACGATTTGAAACATTCTTAGCGATGGATATTTAGCTTTAGCGACTTACAGAATATAGCTGCTGGATACCATTGATATGTGGTTTACACAGGACCGTGTTGCATGACACACAGCTCATGCCACATTTAATATTCTACTCCTGCAATTTTCACTCAAAAAAAAAAAAATAAATTAAAAGACATGTACTAAATTTTAATAAAAACAACAACAGACATTTAACAGAAAAATTTCAATTAAATTTAACTGAAAGAAATTTGCCGGTTATCACTCTAATCGGAGGAAAATAAAACAATATGGATAGAGATACAAATCGATATTTATGTTTTTGTAATATTTTTAATTTAAAAATTTCCATTCACAAAAAAAAAGAAACAAAATTCAATAAGTTTAGCCAAAATCTGGGCATATGATAATTTTGTAAAACGCAACATGGCACATCGAGACTGTATGGGCTCGATGATTGTTTCACTTGTATTACAAGCTAATGCAAAACGTTTGATTTTACTATAAATTTTCATTGTACGACACAGTGCTTGCTGTGCACCCTCAGTAGCGTGGTCCATGAAGGAGTTTTCCTAGAAGGAGTTACGCCATCCCCTAGTTTTGTTACACCTACCATTCCTAATATTTCTTCAAAATTTCAGCAACTTATCTTATATCGATATTTGAATTTTATGAAAAAATCCTGAGGAAGAACTAGTCTGAATATTAAATAAAAAAATTTAAACAATTTATTAAAAATAATTTTTTTTATTCTGATATAATATTAAAACATACACAAATTAATATAATTAAAGAAAAACTTTAAAATATTATTAAATAATTTTTTTTTTTTTTTTCAACTTAAAACTAAGTTTGTTAGCATCGTTTGGAAGTTTCAGTTGAAATGATCTTTCTGTTCTGTTCAACGACATGAAGTAAAAATTGCTTTTCCTCCTTATTGTTAGTCAGGATCGTATTGTAATCTTCAAGTAGTTTTACACTCCTCTCAGCAGTGTCGCACGCAAATTTCTTATGCAACTGTTGCCTTGAAGATATTCACCATTGTCATCCCAACCCTCAGGAGGTGATTGCAAGAAAGAGTCCATGATTTCTAGAACTGAGAGCGTTTTCAGCGTTATTTGCGATGTACAGGCTTCTAATGTGGTTTCCGTGGATAGTTTTGCTAAATGTCCTCTTACTAAACGAGAACCGCCTTCAACATCCATTCTTTGAACAACTGCCATTTTCTCGTCATAAGACAGCTTGTCGGAGAACAAGGAAAATGCAACTAGTTCATCAGATAAGTACCACAAGTGACGCTATAAGACAACCCTTGCTGCTGCACTGATTTCAGGATCAATGACTTCGTATGATTTTAATCTCTTCCAAAGTTGGAGGTCATTAATCGCTGCCAAATCCAAATCCCAATGTATTACAAGTGGATACTTCGTATCAAAGAGTTCTTTTATATTCGCATTGAATTCTATCCTTGCTTTTTTTCTTGCACGTCTTGCTTCGATGCTAGAATATGTGAGGAATGTCTATGATTGCAGATAATAAATAAAAGCTTTTTAAAATAAAAATCAAAAATTTTTCCCAAAAATTTAAAAAAGAGCACTCGATTGAGCACCCTCTTCCGGTAAAGCTAGCCAACTGAAATTATACAATGTTATTGCTATGTATACATGTTATGGATACAGTCATGGGGTCAGCTTTATCTAGCACAACAATGTTATGATTTCCACGGAAGAGAGTGATTTTTTTGTTTAGCAAACATTTTAATTTTATTCCGCACTACGTCAATACCACGTTCATTTGAGGCATTTAGTGTGATAATAATGATCTTTGAGAAAAAAAAAAAAACTTATTATTCCAAAAATATGTTTTTACTCCAACTTTAAGTTTTTTTAATTTTGTCATCTAATTTTTTTGCAAAATGCATTTGAAATTTAAATTTCGTTTATCGCGACATTTTCACGTCCAGACAGAAGAAAGTAATAAAAAACAATACATTTATTTATATTATTTTAGTTACACTTTATTCTTTGCATTTTTATTTTTGTATACTCGTACACACATGACTTAATATAAAAAAAGGCTTAACTAGATTTTTTTTTTCAAATCTCTTATGCTGTTAGACAAATGTCAAATGCACTGAAAGAAAATTAATAAAATTAATTAAAGAGTATAAAAATACTAATTCTATCGAAAACAAAGTTTCTTCTATTCAGCCGTGTATGTTTAAATCTAATTGATGTTGCCTATTAAGTTTTTCTTTTTTTGCTTGAAATATTAACAGTGTTTTGTTTTTTCATTACGAACTTAATAATGTATAAATATAAAGAGAACACAATTTGGTGCCTTTTTTTTTGTTAAAAAATTGCCTTAAATTTTTTTTTATGTGCAAACTCTTAGGGAATTTTAATAACTCTTTTCTTTTTCATTTAAAGTAACAATATATCGAGTTACGGCCTTTTTTATATTAAGCCATCGATATGTTGCATAAAACATTTTACTGGTTGTAGTAAATAAAATTTAATCAACTTTTATGTGGGTTCAAATCGTTGTTTATTTTTTTTTTTTTTTTTTGTTCAAAATATATGCCTTTAGGGCTTAAGAAAATTTTCAACACACCTTAAACCCAGACACGTTTGCATTGACAATCATCTTAAGTTAGAAGTACAAAATTATATTTTGTAAATAAACTACACCATTAGCAAAATGGAAAGCAGTTGTCAAATTAATCATATTTTTAATATTACTTTTACACAAACACTTACAGTAAATTTTTATTTTAAAAAAATCCTTAGTACTAAAAAGAGAGCTTAAAATAAGAGCTTAATTTTTTTACAACAGCCAAAAAAATTCACTGTTTAAAAGTGAATAACTAACAAAAGTAAGTCATTGTTTTTTGTTTACTTCTAAAATTGAATACAGGCAAATAAGATTTTGTTTTGGTTTAAAATTTTGTTAAAATAAATCTCCTTGACCGGAATGTTTTCGTTAGTTATGGCGTTTTGTGTACTTATTAGCTTCTTACTAAAAGTTTTTTTATTTTGTAAATATTTGACTTAACATTCAGCATAGTACCGCAGGACGAGAAAAAAAATTCAAATTTGTAATTTCAAATTCAGTTCTCTATTTAAAGTTATATAAAAATACAAGTTTTATAGAAATAAGATACATATATTTTTCGTGCCTGAAAATATTTTAATATTCACAACTTTATTTTTATTACGACGAAACTTTTGTTTTCTTTCATATCAAAATGCAACCAGCATGCTTCGTTAAAGAAATTAAAAAAGTTCTTTGTTTTATCTGTTAAACACACATGTACATAAATGTCGTTACCTTAATAAAGAAAGGCCTTAACTCCTTTTCTTTTAATTGCATTGTTTCACTTGTATCTCTAACTTAAGGGATTCCCTTTCCAAATTTGAGAAAAACTTGAATTGAAAACAAAAAAAAAACTAATGAGTTTGTGGCGTTTATATTATTACGTTGGCAATATGTTTGTAAATTTCTTGTTATTGTTTGATATTTCACTCAGTATCAAAAAATTAAAACGTTTTAATTATTCTCTCAATTTTAACAGATTTATTATTCTTAACGATAAATGAAAGGAAAATATTAATATGAATATAATTAAAACTAAAGTGTCCTGTGTCTTTCATAACTTTTTGATTTTATTTTGCTTACGCTTATTATTTCTTTAATTATATTATTACATTTAATGTTTTTAACTTTTTTAAATATTCATAGTGCGATCCAGTTTGATCTCCTTAGAGATTTTCCTTGAAGTCATCTTTATCGAGGTTTTCAATTAAATTTAGGGAAGTTTTTTTTTGGCAAATGTGGGGCCTTGTACTTTTTTTTATCAAAATATCAAAATACAACCATTGTTAAGAATATGAAAATCGATCTAAAAGCCAAAACGCAAATATGCAAAAGCTTTTTAGATTCATCTCTGACCCTGCCCCAGCGTGAACTTAGTGTAAAACCTAACAGTACAGATGCTGCCTTCTATTTTTTTTTTGGACTAAAGAGAGTATCCGTTTCCTGTCTCTTATCGCATCAAGAAAAATGTACTGAAAAATGTATGATATTTTAGCAGTAACTTGCGTTAATTTTAAGGACTATCACTATCATTTTAGTTGCTCGGATATGTGAATATTTATAAGTTTCCACCGTTCTATCATCATAATTTTGAATATCGGGTATTAGAGTTATGAGATCAGCAAAAACGATTTAATTTATTTATATAAAACATTTGTAATTATTATTCACTATGAAATTTGGAGTTTATTCTAAATTTCGCACGTTTTTTAAATACAAACGAGCTCTATGTTACCAAAGTTTTAAACCAACCTTAATAGAATGGCTGCATATGAAACATCGAAGTCATCGCGATTTAAAACGAATTTTTCTCTTCATGTCCCAATTTTATGCTTGAATTGATATAAGCGATGCCACTACAGCCACTGTGGTGGCATCGTGTAGGGCTCAATTTAATTCCTCCCTTTTTTTGGTTGTTCTGTTTGTTTACAACGGTTTCTTAAATGTCTTTTACATCCCTAGAAAATGTAATCTGTGTCAGCCAAAAAAAAAAAACTGCGACAACCAACCGCATTCATAATATTTTTTTTCATTTCGTTTCGCTTCGCTTCTGAAATATATGTATGATTATAATTTACTCTTTTTTTGTCTTGTTTCTTTGCATTTCCATGTCTATGCAAACATATGAATTTTTTTTTTTTTTTTTTTTGGTAGATTAAGATAAACCGTCGCATAGGATGTGGTGAAACTGAGCAATGAGAATTCGCTTATCATACATTTAACAATCAAAGCAATTTGCCTTTGTTTGATATACTGGCATGTTAAATAGTTGAAACAAGTTAATTGCATAAATGAATTTTTTCTGTGTTACATTACATTTAAAAGATTTTAAAAAATTTAAATGTATTTAAAAATATATAAATTTTTGAAGATTATTAATGACCTTTAAAGCCTGAACAACAATTGAATCACACATAAAAATATAAGAAGATCGAACAAATAATATCATTAAACATGAACACAAATAAGCATGTCTCATTTGTTTTTGAACTTACTTGCATGAGTAGTACGTTTGCATGTATTAGTAACAACTTCAAATTCTTATAATTTCGTAAATACTACATCCACAATAACCCACAATATTTTGTTCACTTCTACGATAAAATAATATCAATATAATATAAGTTTTGACACGGTCAGTTGAATAATGTGGCCATGACGTCCATCACAAAAAATGGTCTTTCCAATATATTAATTTCTCTTATGTGAAAGTGATAATTAATTATGTATAAAATTATTCGCATAATCAAATTAATATATAATGCAATATATTATTATTATCATCGCTAAGAAATTTATGCGTTTTTTTATTTTATTTGAAAAATAAATTTAATTTGAAATGAGTACCAGTGGCACCCGTCCTATTGCCCCAAAACAAGAAATAAAAAAAATAAAGTATGATAATTTAAAAAGAACGACATTTTCGCCACCACTATTTAAAGTGCAACATTGACTAAACTCATACGCATTAAACAAAGTTGCTCTCTATCGATTTAAGTAGCACAAGTAGTCGGTTTAATCACATATAAGGTATTACAATAAGAGTGATATGATTTCTTTAAAAAAATAAACACACTTATTGGTAAGGAAATTCCAAAGTTTTTTATTTAATGTGAAGTAAAAGCGATACAATTAAGTTCTAAATAAAACGCAATTCAAATGGCCTCCACGACTTCTTCTGCAGGAACAAATTCGATGAACCCAATTTTCGAGCACTTATTCCACTAAATCAAGCTTGCAGAGAGTCTAGTTTATTTCGAAAGACCAATGACTGCAAATAGCCCCACCAGACCAAAAACCACACAAAACTGTCAATTTAGGTGAATGTAATGGTTTTTCTGGAATAATTTTTGAATTTTCTTTGCACCAGAGTCGACAAAAGCGAGCACACTTGGACGATTATTACGAAAATAAAATGGCAAAAGTGCACGAAAAGTTGCAATTTTGATAATAAAACTGAATAAATTGTAAACGTTGTTCTCTCCATGATGAAATTGTAAACACTACTGAATACAATGAAAAACAAATGACAGATCATGATCATATTACAAATGGCCCAAACGTCACTTTAAAATTATATCATCCCTATTGGAAAACTTTATATAAAAAAAAAAAAAACTGACGAAGAATCTCTTAAGCAAACGATGGCGGTTGTAATTTTTATAAATTATTTTTTACTTATAGAAATTTTATAAAATGAAAACATCTTAAATAAAAGAACCACTTAACTTGCAAATATTACTTCTGTTCAGTTGGAAAAAAGGATATACACATTAAATACTTAAAACTTTTAAATTTTTTTAAAACAGAAAAGAGAATAAACGTTAAATACGAGTACTTATAACTTTTAAATTTTCCTTTTGTCTAATTAGCATAAAATCATTTATTGTCACACTGGACAGTGGTATTGTTGCATTCATTTGGCGCCAAAATTTAAGGCTTAAATTTCTTAAGTTTGAATGATATGGGAAAAAGGATTTGTGTCCTACTCACATATTATTTTACGAAAAAATAATTCGAGAGGATCAGTTAAATTATCTATATAATAGATTTATTTTTAATTTTGCTGATTTTCAACAATAATAGTCTAAAGACTAATCCTGATCCAATCCATTACCTGACACAAACCGGCAATTATTGCACTCTCGGGTGTGTATACAACATCCCTTCTTACACTGGAATGTAGGAAGTCACTTAATACAGTGGCTAATCATTCTAGTGTTACCCTTACATGGATATGGGGACACGGGGAAAACATAGGCAACTTCATCGCTGACAATCTGGCCAGGAGAGGTACAGAGCTAGAGGCTGTTGATATTGACAACTACTGTGGTCTTCCGCTCTTTGCCTGCTGGAAGCGTATTGATGAAGCTCTTATGCAGATAGCACAAACCAAATGGTTCATTGAGCCAACCTGCACCACATCAACGACACTATGGCCTCGTCTAGACGTGCAACACAGCAAGGACACTATGACCTCGCCTAGATGTCAACAGAATTAAAAATCTGTTGAAATTCCCAAAACGCAATTGCGCAATCTCGTGGCCACATTCACGGGACACTGCACCATATAATGAATACTGCTCCAGCTGTAATGACGAGGAAGGAGAAGAAAGCATCGAACACATTTTATTCCTCTGCCCAGCTGTAGAGGATCACTGCCTTCGCTTTCTAGGCAGAAGATCCTTCAGTGCCCTCTACGTGCTCTCAGTTGCGGAACTTGGTAGCCTTAGCTCCTTTTTCAGGAGCATTGGATGGTTCGCCCAATAGCGGGCTTGACATCCTGACCGTTTCACAATTTGCTTCGAATTCTCCTACCTGTTTTTTCTGTTTTTCTCTGTCCCTTTTTTACCTACACTTCTTTAGACTCCTCTAATCTCCCTTTCTCTAATACTATCCTTTACTAAAGGCAACACAACGGGACCACATCAGGACCCAAGTGAGCTGGAATCTAATCTTCCTCGTAACAGCAGCCTGCTAACCTAACCAACTCTCTAATCCTTCTGGTGGTTTAGGAAAACTAATTTCAAGTGCAGAAATACGGACATTCGGACAGATGAACAGACGGATTAGAGCCCAAATGTATAACTTACATATCTATAAATATCCACACTATATGTACTTTACGGGTCTTTTATGAAAATTGTAAAAAATTCAACACGGAATTACAAACCTATAAATATCCTTACAATTTTTGTTTAAGGATATAAATATTTTAATTGTCTTATTGTTTCTTTATATAAGGCGGTTTTAAAAAGCTTGTTAAAGATAGCTTCTTTTAAAACAAAATTTGAATATGGTACATATAAATTTATGAGTTATTATCCTTTGCATATATCCTTAAATTAAAAAGTTCCATAATTGCAGAATATTACACTATATATTCAATTTCAATTTCAACATAAAATGCTTATAATATCCATAGTTTTTTTTAACAAATTTTATCTTATTAGTTGCAACGATAATCCTTGATCATAAGTAAAAATATTAAAAAAAATCCAATATAAACCAAATTAAAATTATTATATTGACTTTTCCATAAAAGACTAACAAAGCTCGAATACATCGTCTATAAAAACGTCCTATGTGCAGTTGAGGAGGTCTGATCCATACAGTGTGCCCTTAAATTAATAAAAACTGCGTAAATAATAAAATTGGAAATATATCTTAACGTTTTGGCTAAGTTTTATTCAGAGATATGTTGGAAAAAAACTGACTATAGAGTGCTGGCGTATTATTAAAATATGGCACAGTTGATTAATTTCACGTAGAATATAAAATTTTTTAATATATTTTAAATTGGTCAATATATAAGGGACTGTTTTTGAACCTTCTAATAATTTTTAGAAGCAAAATGAATCATCAACAACGATCAAATTAGTATGAAATCGTATATTATTTCTGTAATTATCAGATGAAACAATCAAACGATAGAAAGAAAACAGCAGAATTTTTGAAAATTCTATTTTACTTTCTAAAAAAATGTTTTGTTGCCTTTATTTTGTGATCCTTGTGCTTTCTGGGAGAGCTTTCTTATAGTAAATACTGTTGTATTAATTATGTCTTCCCACTTAAATACCACTGTAAAGTGTTGCATATATAAAAGTTATGGAACTGTTAAAGCCTTCTAGTTGTGGCAGTTTATGTTGGCATAAAAAATAACAAATTTGTTGAGAAAAGTGTCAAAGTGTTTATCATAAAATATTCAAGAGGTCGGTAAATCGTCATAATATTAAATATTTTGCAAAAAATAGCAAAAAGAATTCAACTTAAAGAGTAAAAATAAAAAAAATATAATAATAATGGGTGATAAAAGTTTCTTAAGCAACAAAAAAATAATATTAAAGGACTTTTTAAACATTTAATATATTTCTTTTTGTCAGATATTAACGTTGTCTGTAAAGCTTTGAATTTTAAATAATTATTTCCATCTACTTTGCCATCATCATAATATATAAGCATATGTAATGATATGTGTTCGCGCTTTAAAGGATTTGGAATTGCGAAAAATATTCTTAATTTCCATTTAAATAATTTCACATGTGATTTTTATCCACAAAATCAGGAATGTTTTCAGCAAAGATGAAAGCAAAATGTTTATAGTATTCAAAAACAAAACTACAAGGGTTAAATAATCTCTTCATTTATTTTTCAAACAAATAGAGAATATACAATATTTTTTCTTTTAAGTTTTCAGTTTCATTTTGCTCCATG
The DNA here is from genome assembly GCA_947311025.1 of Lypha dubia. Lineage (NCBI taxonomy): Eukaryota > Metazoa > Arthropoda > Insecta > Diptera > Tachinidae > Lypha > Lypha dubia. The sequence goes on along the minus strand of OX371260.1, from coordinate 123,035,330 downwards.
TATGGAATATTCTCTGTGGATTAATTTGCGGTATTGTACAGTTTCCAGACAACTTTAGCATAAAACTTGATTTTTATAGCTTGTGTGTTTCTAAATTAGAAAACTGCAGAAACCAATTAACCGGTTAACCGGTTAAGTGATTAAAAATTTAAATATATAACTACAACTTTTCTGCTGGCTCTAAAACTATATTAAGGATTATTTCATTTTCAATTAGAATATTTTTGGAAATTAAGTAAGAAATAAAATCTGCAATCTATATACTGACCTACTGAGATTAGCCGAGCAATTTTTATTTTGTTAACAAAAAGAATGTCCTTCCTTTCAATATCAGTTGTTGTCTTAAATCTCTCATGTACAACATGGAACATCTGGATTTTTTATGAATTTGCTAATTTCTAACATACCAGGGAGCTGATGTAGTTCTGTGAAGAAATTTATTTTGTCGCAGTGCACCATAACTGCAATACGAACGTTCATATAGGGTTTAAAACCGAATTGTACAAAATCTAGAGTTTCTTCCAATTTTAATTTAATTTATTTGAGCTGAAATTACTTTTATTTCCACCAGTTTTTTGTCGATATGCGATTTCAATGTTTAAGGACGATTAAGATAACGACCGTGATATTTTACTTTAGAGTGTTTCGGTTGTGTTTTCCTGCGCATTGAAAAGTGACATACACACATTTTTACTCGTTTAACTTTCAAGAGGACAATACCTGTAGCCTTTTTTTCTCGCATGAGAGGAAGCTTCGATGCGACTTCCATGAACCCTTACAAGAGCTGTATCATCACCGAAAGTTCAACTATGAAAGTTACTTTTAAGTTAAAAAACATATGTTAAGCCTTGAGGATCACCGGGTTTAATCGACTGGGGAGGGCTTAAAAAATTGCCATCCCTTACTACCAAATTTTTATTCCCTTAATAGTTTTTAAAAAACATGATGAAGTTTTCAGATCGATTTTCTAATAATTAATTGCTTAGACATTCGATCCATACTTTATCAAGAGCCTGTGAAAAATCAACCAAGAGCGCAGAGCTCTAAGAAATACATATTCCTGTAATCGAATCTGATTATTTTTTATTGATTTTTTTCCAACACTAGTTATTGGTAGTAGTACATTATTTTGAGTTCATTTGTTATCGTTACATTGTAGAATATTTTGTGGTTTTTGTTTCATTTAAAACAAGTGCTTTACAATAGTTCAATTCACCAGTGTCGTTTGACTATTGTTATTGTCCTTGTAAAGCAATCATAGAAAAGGTTTATGGTTATTATTTAGTTTTCGTATAGATATTTTTAAATACATTTATGTTTTGTATTTCTATTGTTTACCATTTTGGATATATCAAAATCTATTCGTTATCATTAAGATATATAGGAATATAAGGACAAAATTTAAAGTAAAAAATATTATAAATTGTGTAGTGTTAATAATGCTCATTTATTTCTATCTTCTTCTAGACTTTCATTGATCAGTTTATTGAATATTTAATAGTTTGAAATTGTTTTCTTTTGATTAAAAAATTTGTAATATTATAAAAAAAAAAATTGAGACAAATGAAAATTGTTATGGGATGTTCTCGTGTTACTTCCTACGGAAAATTTAAAATACTAATTTTTTAAATCAAGTATCGTAGTATAATTTAGAGTAAAAGTTGTTATTGAAAATTTTAATGCAAATATTCTCAAAAATAAACTTGAATCAATCGTAAATAGGATTTAACACTTTTTAAGTTGCCTCTGTTCAATATCAGAAACAAATTGAATACGAATATCAACTGATTTGATACCTTCTTACCATCCATTTTATTTATTTGTTTAGCTTTTGTGTCAGTAAACAAATAACATGTTAAATAAAATTGGAAATTAGTGGTACGCGAATTAGTTCTTTTAAGTCTTGAAATCTACCCACCGACGTCGATTGATATTGTGTCAGGCTGAATTAATTTTTTTTTTTTTTTTTTTTTTTTCTTTTATTTGTCAATTTTAGCATACAAATGTGGCTGAGTTGTCTTAGGTGAAGTGTTACAAACATGTGACTATTTTAAATATCAACAATGGACAAAAGTAAATTTAATATTGAAATGATTATATAAAAGATCTGTTGTGCTCCAAGATAAAAATTTGTGTAATTAATCTCAATTAAGGATCGTTTTAATTATACGACAGTTTACACTCAACCAAAACGAATTATTCCTTATTTTTCACCCAAGGAACAGGTTCTTTGAACTCGACGTATGGCAATCATTGGCTTGTTGAATTTAACGTACCAGTGCGTTGAAGTTAAGAGAATATACGTTGAAACCGTAAGTTGATTTTTAAGAATTTATTCCTTGATCCAACGTGTCCATACAACAAAAACAACGTATATTATTTAAAAGCAAGAAACAGGTTCTTTGAATCAAACTATTTGTTCAGTTTATGTTTAAATAAATGAACGATTGTCTTAAATTCAACGTATTATATGTAAAATCAAAAAACTAGTTCATTGTTTAATTCAACGTATAAAATCAAATAATGGTTTCAACGTTGAGTTCATAAATATATAAAATTTCCTTTTAATTTCAAGGAATATTTTACTGAAACAACGTATAATACGTTGAGTTTCAAAGAATTTAATTCAAGGAACAGGAAGTAGTTCGTTGAATTTATGTAAAACTGTTTTTTCACTGTAGTTAATTTGGAGTTGAATTCATGCATCCACTCTAGTTTTCGCATTAAATTGAGCAGGACACTTTAATGAACTATTTTTTTTTTTTTTTTTTTTTTTGGTATTGAATTAAGAATTTTTAGAATAATGGATCAAAATTGCCCAAATTGCTAATTTTTTGAGAAATACTCATTGGATTTTTTTTAAACTTTAGTACAATTATTATTTTAATGAATACTATTCTTGTGTAAAATAGAAGTCTTGTAGATTATTGCAGAATGGCTGTATGAAAAAACTTGCGCATTTTGTATACTTGGGTCAACATTGCCTAATGCGATTTCAGTTTAAATATAATATTATTTTTTTCTGTTCAACGTACTTTTAACAAATAGCACTAACACGAAAAACACATATCAATTCTGTTTGGAAGAAAGTGGTTTTATCAAATCATTTACATTTACAATGAAACGAAGTCCGGAGGCGGTATACTAGACCAACTAATTGGTACTAAAACTTGTAAGAGGAGAACCCATCAATGTCGTCAAAATCTTATACCAAAGTTTGGATGTATGTTTCAACATACAACGCCTACATAATTTTTCTAAGTGTAAATCCAAACTGGAATCGAAATAAAAAGTATAAACGACGTATTTATTCGGAAAGCTTAAGTATGGAACGAATATGCCAAAAGGTACTCATACTAAATCGTATTTAAAAAATCTTAAAAGTCACTCAAGCTTACATTTAAAAATAAGCAATTTGAAGAGGCTCCGGTGCTTTTTGTGTCCAAATCAATCAACAAAATCTACTCGCTAAAACTCGAGAACTACTTGACCGATTTGTATGATTTTTCTTTTTTTTTTGTTCGTCTAATCACGAGGAAGGTTTAGAAAAAAAGAAAGTTTAGAAAAACCCAAAACAAGGTTAAAAAAGCGAAAAAAAAATTGTGTTTTGTATGCAGATTTCAATGATTCTTTTTTCGTCTTATCACGGCGATGGTTTCGAAAAAAGGAAGAAAAAGAAAAGCCAAAAATAAAAATCAAAAAATCAAAAATGTACGTTTTATATGCAAATTTGACTTAATACCACCAAAAGGAATTGTATGGCTGGCTTCCAAAACGTCAATTGCTTAGTGTTTGAACGAAGCATCACATTTCATAACGCCGCAGTACAATAATTATACAATGTATACCATTTCAAAACGCCGCCGCAAAGTAAATTTAACGCAGTAAGAGAGCAAACAAGGCATCGGTTTTATAGTTGTTGCATTGTTTCCGAACTTTGCATATGTATGTGATTTAAATATAGTAGCAATACTGTATACAAACTTTGTATACGAACGTTTTGGAAGTCAGCCTATTTATTCAGTTGGTGGCAGACCTATTGTTTGACAGCTGCACAGAAACAAACCAAATTTATTGGTTTCATAAAATAAACCAATTAACAACTTTGTTACATGAATTAATCATAAAAATTAATTTCTGTTCGTTAAGGTACGGTCACATCTGGCAAACATTTGCCCAAAATAGAGTAACCACTAAATACGAATGTAAACACTTTTGATTAAGATACCTGTTTATTACGTTAAACAATTTCCTACATAATTTATAGAAAATATAATAGAATCTTATCTTATTAGATGCTGTTTAACTTAATAAATAAATACATAAATCAAAAAGTTTTTCATTCGTATTTAGTGGTTACTCTATTTTGGGCAAATGTTTGCCAGATGTGACCGTACCTTTAGTCTCTCTAAAAGTCGAGAACGGCTGGACCGATTTGGCTAATTTTGGTCTTTAATTATTTTTGGAAGTCTTGAGAGGATTTAAAAGTACTTTTGGTACTTTTTTATTTTTGGATACTTTTTTTAATGGATTTTTACGAAATTTGATAGGGTACTTTTTAAGTGTTAAAAAGGCGTAAAATTTGTACTTTTGGTACGTTTTGTTTTTATTAGGTTTTTAAAATTGACTTAGAGCGTAGATTCTTAGGGGCAAAATAATGAAAATCTGTCACTTTTGGTACTATTATAACTTTTTATTAAAAAATAAGTAAAATTGTTTTTACAATAACGTACATTAATATAGTATACTTTCTTGGGTATAATATAAGGAAAAGCAGGTACTTTTGGTGCGGTGTAACCTGAACGAAGTCACGGGTAAAATCTAGTATTCTAATAAATGTTCTGCATGTGAAAATTTTATTTGTAAAACTCATTATAAAACCTTTATAACATGTCAGGAATTTAAAAAATATATTCAGAATCAATATACATATATATATGTATGTATATATATACATATCTATATATATAAAATTAAGTGCAAAACTTCCTGTGCGCATACTCCTCCTAGACGGCTTGCCCGATTTCAATGAAATTTTCAGGGGTGATTGGGGTCTGTGTGGAGGGTGCACATAAGAAATTTAGTGGGCGTGGCCCCTCCCACATAAATTAAATAACATCATATATCTTGACTATTGTGATAGCAAGAGTTTTGAAACATTGCAATAGTACATATGTTACTCATGTGATAATCAGGACAAAAATGGGCGGGATCGGACAAGTGGGCGTGGCAGCTATCATATAAAATAAATATTTAATATCAAATATCTAGAGTTATATAATAGTTAGAGCCTTCAAACTTTGTAGGAGTGCATAAATTAATAATATTAGCAGCTGAAGTGAAAATGGGCGTGATTGGACAAGTGGGCGTGGTAGATCTCATACAAAGTTTTAACATATAATATCTGGAGTACTATGACAGCAAGAGCTCTGAAACTTTGCACATGTACATATTAAACTAATCTGAAGAGTTGTGAAAAAAATGGGCGGGATCGGGTTAATGGGCGTGGCACCCACCATACAAACTAAATATTTAATGTCATGTATCAGGAGTACTGTAATAGTGAAAGCCTTGGAACTTTGTCTGAGTTAATGAGTTATTAACGTGAGTAGTCGTACTAAAAATGGGTGCGATTGGATGAGTGGGCGTGGCAGATCCCATACAAAGTAAATATTTAGCTCATATACAAAATTAATATTAAATATCTAGGGCGCTATATTAGCTATATAGCCTTCAAATTTTGTACGAGTCCATCAATCTATATATATAAAAATGAATCCCTTTTTTCCTTGGTCACGGCATCACGCGTGAATGGCTGGACCGATTTGGACGATTTTTTCTTTCTAATGATCGCCATGGCCCAACTTTTTTCGATTTACCTCAAATCAGAAAACGGCTCCATCGATTTGACTAATTCTTCTTTCAAATGTTCGTATTAATCCATTTTAAGTTTTCATCGAACGAAAAATTTACCACGCCTACTTTTACGCACGCCCCTTTTTAGGAAAATTAAAATCGTAATTTAGTCTTAACTACTGGACCGATCGTCATAATAAATACATGACTATATAAATACTTTCAGTTTTATTTTATAACGATGGGGGTAGCAAAGCACACGGGTTTTTATTATTGTTTTGCCGCAAGATTGGCAGTCCTGCCTTTTACTAATAAATAAACAGAGACATCAGGCGAATGTTTACAATTATTAAAAAACATTGACATCGCAACATTGTGTGTTTTTTCCACATTTAATTCAATCGATTTGCTACATTTATTCGAAAAGAATACTTAATCGGACTTACATAGTCTATAAGTATGGATCCTTGGCTTTAATTTCCCATTGGTCCAAATGAGTGACAAACAAATGTTATAGAAAAATTCTCAAATACAATTGAGAAATCGGACTTACATAGTCTATAAGTATGGATCCTTGGCTTTAATTTCCCATTGGTCCAAATGAGTGACAAACAAATGTTATAGAAAAATTCTCAAATACAATTGAGAAATCGGACTTACATAGTCTATAAGTATGGATCCTTGGCTTTAATTTGCCATTGGTCCAAATGAGTGACAAACAAATGTTATATAAAAATTCTCAAATACAATTGAGAAATCGGACTTACATAGTCTATAAGTATGGATCCGTGGCTTTAATTTCCCATTGGTCCAAATGAGTGACAAACAAATGTTATAGAAAAATTCTCAAATACAATTGAGAAATCGGACTTACATAGTCTATAAGTATGGATCCTTGGCTTTAATTTCCCATTGGTCCAAATGAGTGACAAACAAATGTTATAGAAAAATTCTCAAATACAATTGAGAAATCAGACTTACATAGTCTATAAGTATGGATCCTTGGCTTTAATTTCCCATTGGTCCAAATGAGTGACAAACATAAATGTGCCCACAAATAGCCAAATTCCCGTAGAGCTGAACAAAATTTACACAATTTTAATCTTTAAAATTTTATAGAAAAATTCTCAAATACAATTGAGAAAACGGACTTACATAGTCTATAAGTATGGATCCTTGGCTTTAATTTCCCATTGGTCCAAATGAGTGACAAACAAGTGTTATAGAAAAATTCTCAAATACAATTGAGAAATCGGACTTACATAGTCTATAAGTATGGATCCTTGGCTTTAATTTCCCATTGGTCCAAATGAGTGACAAACAAATGTTATAGAAAAATTCTCAAATACAAATGAGAAAACGGACTTGCATAGTCTATAAGTATGGATCCTTGGCTTTAATTTCCCATTGGTCCAAATGAGTGACAAACAATTTTTATAGAAAAATTCTCAAATACAATTGAGAAATCGGACTTACATAGTCTATAAGTATGGATCCTTGGCTTTAATTTCCCATTGGTCCAAATGAGTGACAAACAAGTGTTATAGAAAAATTCTCAAATACAATTGAGAAATCGGACTTACATAGTCTATAAGTACGGATCCTTGGCTTTAATTTCCCATTGGTCCAAATGAGTGACAAACAAATGTTATAGAAAAATTCTCAAATACAATTGAGAAAACGGACTTGCATAGTCTATAAGTATGGATCCTTGGCTTTAATTTCCCATTGGTCCAAATGAGTGACAAACAATTTTTATAGAAAAATTCTCAAATACAATTGAGAAATCGGACTTACATAGTCTATAAGTATGGATCCTTGGCTTTAATTTCCCATTGGTCCAAATGAGTGACAAACAAATGTTATAGAAAAATTCTCAAATACAATTGAGAAATCGGACTTACATAGTCTATAAGTATGGATCCTTGGCTTTAATTTCCCATTGGTCCAAATGAGTGACAAACAAATGTTATAGAAAAATTCTCAAATACAATTGAGAAATCGGACTTACATAGTCTATAAGTATGGATCCTTGGCTTTAATTTCCCATTGGTCCAAATGAGTGACAAACAAATGTTATAGAAAAATTCTTAAATACAATTGAGAAATCGGACTTACATAGTCTATAAGTATGGATCCTTGGCTTTAATTTCCCATTGGTCCAAATGAGTGACAAACAAATGTTATAGAAAAATTCTCAAATACAATTGAGAAATCGGACTTACATAGTCTATAAGTATGGATCCTTGGCTTTAATTTCCCATTGGTCCAAATGAGTGACAAACAAATGTTATAGAAAAATTCTCAAATACAATTGAGAAATCGGACTTACATAGTCTATAAGTATGGATCCTTGGCTTTAATTTCCCATTGGTCCAAATGAGTGACAAACAAATGTTATAGAAAAATTCTCAAATACAATTGAGAAATCGGACTTACATAGCCTATAAGTATGGATCCTTGGCTTTAATTTCCCATTGGTCCAAATGAGTGACAAACAAATGTTATAGAAAAATTCTCAAATACAATTGAGAAATCGGACTTACATAGTCTATAAGTATGGATCCTTGGCTTTAATTTCCCATTGGTCCAAATGAGTGACAAACAAATGTTATAGAAAAATTCTCAAATACAATTGAGAAATCGGACATACATAGTCTATAAGTATGGATCCTTCGCTTTAATTTCTCATTGGTCCAAATGAGTGACAAACAAATGTTATAGAAAAATTCTCAAATACAATTGAGAAATCGGACTTACATAGTCTATAAGTATGGATCCTTGGCTTTAATTTCCCATTGGTCCAAATGAGTGACAAACTTAAATGTGCCCACAAATAGCCAAATTCCCGTAGAGCTGAACAAAATTTACACAATTTTAATCTTTAAAATTTTATAGAAAAATTCTCAAATACAATTGAGAAATCGGACTTACATAGTCTATTAGTATGGGTCCTTGGCTTTAATTTCCCATTGGTCCAAATGAGTGACAAACAAATGTTATAGAAAAATTCTCAAATACAATTGAGAAATCGGACTTACATAGTCTATAAGTATGGATCCTTGGCTTTAATTTCCCATTGGTCCAAATGAGTGACAAACAAATGTTATAGAAAAATTCTCAAATACAATTGAGAAATCGGACTTGCATAGTCTATAAGTATGGATCCTTGGCTTTAATTTTCCATTGGTCCAAATGAGTGACAAACAAATGTTATAGAAAAATTCTCAAATACAATTGAGAAATCGGACTTACATAGTCTATAAGTATGGATCCTTGGCTTTAATTTCCCATTGGTCCAAATGAGTGACAAACAAATGTTATAGAAAAATTCTCAAATACAATTGAGAAATCGGAATTACATAGTCTATAAGTATGGATCCTTGGCTTTAATTTCCCATTGGTCCAAATGAGTGACAAACAAATGTTATAGAAAAATTCTCAAATACAATTGTGAAATCGGACTTACATAGTCTATAAGTATGGATCCTTGGCTTTAATTTCCCATTGGTCCAAATGAGTGACAAACTTAAATGTGCCCACAAATAGCCAAATTCCCGTAGAGCTGAACAAAATTTACACAATTTTAATCTTTAAAATTTTATAGAAAAATTCTCAAATACAATTGAGAAATCGGACTTACATAGTCTATAAGTATGGATCCTTGGCTTTAATTTCCCATTGGTCCAAATGAGTGACAAATTTAAATGTGCCCACAAATAGCCAAATTCCCGTAGAGCTGAACAAAATTTACACAATTTTAATCTTTAAAATTTTATAGCAAAATTCTCAAATACAATTGAGAAATCGGACTTACATAGTCTATAAGTATGGATCCTTGGCTTTAATTTCCCATTGGTCCAAATGAGTGACAAACAAATGTTATAGAAAAATTCTCAAATACAATTGAGAAATCGGACTTACATAGTCTATAAGTATGGATCCTTGGCTTTAATTTCCCATTGGTCCAAATGAGTGACAAACAAATGTTATAGAAAAATTCTCAAATACAATTGAGAAATCGGACTTACATAGTCTATAAGTATGGATCCTTGGCTTTAATTTCCCATTGGTCCAAATGAGTGACAAACTTAAATGTGCCCACAAATAGCCAAATTCCCGAAGAGCTGAACAAAATTTATACAATTTTAATCTTTAAAATTTTATAGAAAAATTCTCAAATACAATTGAGAAAACGGACTTACATAGTCTATAAGTATGGATCCTTGGCTTTAATTTCCCATTGGTCCAAATGAGTGACAAACAAGTGTTATAGAAAAATTCTCAAATACAATTGAGAAATCAGACTTACATAGCCTATAAGTATGGATCCTTGGCTTTAATTTCCCATTGGTCCAAATGAGTGACAAACTTAAATGTGCCCACAAATAGCCAAATTCCCGAAGAGCTGAACAAAATTTACACAATTTTAATCTTTAAAATTTTATAGAAAAATTCTCAAATACAATTGAGAAAACGGACTTACATAGTCTATAAGTATGGATCCTTGGCTTTAATTTCCCATTGGTCCAAATGAGTGACAAACAAGTGTTATAGAAAAATTCTCAAATACAATTGAGAAATCAGACTTACATAGCCTATAAGTATGGATCCTTGGCTTTAATTTCCCATTGGTCCAAATGAGTGACAAACATAAATGTGCCCACAAATAGCCAAATTTCCGTAGAGCTGAACAAAATTTACACAATTTTAATCTTTAAAATTTTATAGAAAAATTCTCAAATACAATTGAGAAAACGGACTTACATAGTCTATAAGTATGGATCCTTGGCTTTAATTTCCCATTGGTCCAAATGAGTGACAAACAAGTGTTATAGAAAAATTCTCAAATACAATTGAGAAATCAGACTTACATAGCCTATAAGTATGGATCCTTGGCTTTAATTTCCCATTGGTCCAAATGAGTGACAAACTTAAATGTGCCCACAAATAGCCAAATTCCCGAAGAGCTGAACAAAATTTACACAATTTTAATCTTTAAAATTTTATAGAAAAATTCTCAAATACAATTGAGAAAACGGACTTACATAGTCTATAAGTATGGATCCTTGGCTTTAATTTCCCATTGGTCCAAATGAGTGACAAACAAGTGTTATAGAAAAATTCTCAAATACAATTGAGAAATCAGACTTACATAGTCTATAAGTATGGATCCTTGGCTTTAATTTCCCATTGGTCCAAATGAGTGACAAACATAAATGTGCCCACAAATAGCCAAATTCCCGTAGAGCTGAACAAAATTTACACAATTTTAATCTTTAAAATTTTATAGAAAAATTCTCAAATACAATTGAGAAAACGGACTTACATAGTCTATAAGTATGGATCCTTGGCTTTAATTTCCCATTGGTCCAAATGAGTGACAAACAAATGTTATAGAAAAATTCTCAAATACAATTGAGAAATCGGACTTACATAGTCTATAAGTATGGATCCTTGGCTTTAATTTCCCATTGGTCCAAATGAGTGACAAACAAATGTTATAGAAAAATTCTCAAATACAATTGAGAAAACGGACTTACATAGTCTATAAGTATGGATCCTTGGCTTTAATTTCCCATTGGTCCAAATGAGTGATAAACAAATGTTATAGAAAAATTCTCAAATACAATTGAGAAATCGGACTTACATAGTCTATAAGTATGGATCCTTGGCTTTAATTTCCCATTGGTCCAAATGAGTGACAAACAATTTTTATAGAAAAATTCTCAAATACAATTGAGAAATCGGACTTACATAGTCTATAAGTATGGATCCTTGGTTTTTATTTGCCATTGGTCCAAATGAGTGACAAAGAAATGTTATAGAAAAATTCTCAAATACAATTGAGAAATCGGACTTACATAGTCTATAAGTATGGATCCTTGGCTTTAATTTCCCATTGGTCCAAATGAGTGACAAACAAATGTTATAGAAAAATTTTCAAATACAATTGAGAAAACGGACTTACATAGTCTATAAGTATGGATCCTTGGCTTTAATTTCCCATTGGTCCAAATGAGTGACAAACAAATGTTATAGAAAAATTCTCAAATACAATTGAGAAATCGGACTTACATAGTCTATAAGTATGGATCCTTGGCTTTAATTTCCCATTGGTCCAAATGAGTGACAAACAATTTTTATAGAAAAATTCTCAAATACAATTGAGAAATCGGACTTACATAGTCTATAAGTATGGATCCTTGGTTTTTATTTGCCATTGGTCCAAATGAGTGACAAAGAAATGTTATAGAAAAATTCTCAAATACAATTGAGAAATCGGACTTACATAGTCTATAAGTATGGATCCTTGGCTTTAATTTCCCATTGGTCCAAATGAGTGACAAACTTAAATGAGCCCACAAATAGCCAAATTCCCGTAGAGCTGAACAAAATTTACACAATTTTAATCTTTAAAATTTTATAGCAAAATTCTCAAATACAATTGAGAAATCGGACTTACATAGTCTATAAGTATGGATCCTTGGCTTTAATTTCCCATTGGTCCAAATGAACGACAAACAAATGTTATAGAAAAATTCTCAAATACAATTGAGAAATCGGACTTACATAGTCTATAAGTATGGATCCGTGGCTTTAATTTGCCATTGGTCCAAATGAGTGACAAACAAATGTTATATAAAAATTCTCAAATACAATTGAGAAATCGGACTTACATAGTCTATAAGTATGGATCCGTGGCTTTGATTTCCCATTGGTCCAAATGAGTGACAAACAAATGTTATAGAAAAATTCTCAAATACAATTGAGAAATCGGACTTACATAGTCTATAAGTATGGATCCTTGGCTTTAATTTCCCATTGGTCCAAATGAGTGACAAACAAATGTTATAGAAAAATTCTCAAATACAATTGAGAAATCGGACTTACATCGTCTATAAGTATGGATCCTTGGCTTTAATTTCCCATTGGTCCAAATGAGTGACAAACAAATGTTATAGAAAAATTCTCAAATACAATTGAGAAATCGGACTTACATAGTCTATAAGTATGGATCCTTGGCTTTAATTTCCCATTGGTCCAAATGAGTGACAAACAAATGTTATAGAAAAATTCTCAAATACAATTGAGAAATCGGACTTACATAGTCTATAAGTATGGATCCGTGGCTTTAATTTCCCATTGGTCCAAATGAGTGACAAACAAATGTTAAAGAAAAATTCTCAAATACAATTGAGAAATCGGACTTACATAGTCTATAAGTATGGATCCTTGGCTTTAATTTGCCATTGGTCCAAATGAGTGACAAACAAATGTTATAGAAAAATTCTCATATACAATTGAGAAATCAGACTTACATAGTCTATAAGTATGGATCCTTGGCTTTAATTTCCCATTGGTCCAAATGAGTGACAAACAAATGTTATAGAAAAATTCTCATATACAATTGAGAAATCAGACTTACATAGTCTATAAGTATGGATCCTTGGCTTTAATTTCCCATTGGTCCAAATGAGTGACAAACATAAATGTGCCCACAAATAGCCAAATTCCCGTAGAGCTGAACAAAATTTACACAATTTTAATCTTTAAAATTTTATAGAAAAATTCTCAAATACAATTGAGAAAACGGACTTACATAGTCTATAAGTATGGATCCTTGGCTTTAATTTCCCATTGGTCCAAATAAGTGACAAACAAGTGTTATAGAAAAATTCTCAAATACAATTGAGAAATCGGACTTACATAGCCTATAAGTATGGATCCTTGGCTTTAATTTCCCATTGGTCCAAATGAGTGACAAACAAATGTTATAGAAAAATTCTCAAATACAATTGAGAAAACGGACTTACATAGTCTATAAGTATGGATCCTTGGCTTTAATTTCCCATTGGTCCAAATGAGTGACAAACAAATGTTATAGAAAAATTTTCAAATACAATTGAGAAATCGGACTTACATAGTCTATAAGTATGGATCCTTGGCTTTAATTTCCCATTGGTCCAAATGAGTGACAAACAAATGTTATAGAAAAATTCTCAAATACAATTGAGAAAACGGACTTGCATAGTCTATTAGTATGGATCCTTGGCTTTAATTTCCCATTGGTCCAAATGAGTGACAAACAATTTTTATAGAAAAATTCTCAAATACAATTGAGAAATCGGACTTACATAGTCTATAAGTATGGATCCTTGGCTTTAATTTCCCATTGGTCCAAATGAGTGACAAACAAATGTTATAGAAAAATTCTCAAATACAATTGAGAAATCGGACTTACATAGTCTATAAGTATGGATCCTTGGCTTTAATTTCCCATTGGTCCAAATGAGTGACAAACAAATGTTATAGAAAAATTCTCAAATACAATTGAGAAATCGGACTTACATAGTCTATAAGTATGGATCCTTGGCTTTAATTTCCCATTGGTCCAAATGAGTGACAAACAAATGTTATAGAAAAATTCTCAAATACAATTGAGAAATCGGACTTACATCGTCTATAAGTATGGATCCTTGGCTTTAATTTCCCATTGGTCCAAATGAGTGACAAACAAATGTTATAGAAAAATTCTCAAATACAATTGAGAAATCGGACTTACATAGTCTATAAGTATGGATCCTTGGCTTTAATTTCCCATTGGTCCAAATGAGTGACAAACAAATGTTATAGAAAAATTCTCAAATACAATTGAGAAATCGGACTTACATAGTCTATAAGTATGGATCCTTGGCCTTAATTTCCCATTGGTCCAAATGAGTGACAAACAAATGTTATAGAAAAATTCTCAAATACAATTGAGAAATCAGACTTACATAGTCTATAAGTATGGATCCTTGGCTTTAATTTCCCATTGGTCCAAATGAGTGACAAACATAAATGTGCCCACAAATAGCCAAATTCCCGTAGAGCTGAACAAAATTTACACAATTTTAATCTTTAAAATTTTATAGAAAAATTCTCAAATACAATTGAGAAAACGGACTTACATAGTCTATAAGTATGGATCCTTGGCTTTAATTTCCCATTGGTCCAAATGAGTGACAAACAAATGTTATAGAAAAATTCTCAAATACAATTGAGAAATCGGACTTACATAGTCTATAAGTATGGATCCTTGGCTTTAATTTCCCATTGGTCCAAATGAGTGACAAACAAATGTTATAGAAAAATTCTCAAATACAATTGATAAATCGGACTTACATCGTCTATAAGTATGGATCCTTGGCTTTAATTTCCCATTGGTCCAAATGAGTGACAAACAAATGTTATAGAAAAATTCTCAAATACAATTGAGAAATCGGACTTACATAGTCTATAAGTATGGATCCTTGGCTTTAATTTCCCATTGGTCCAAATGAGTGACAAACAAATGTTATAGAAAAATTCTCAAATACAATTGAGAAATCGGACTTACATAGTCTATAAGTATGGATCCTTGGCTTTAATTTCCCATTGGTCCAAATGAGTGACAAACAAATGTTATAGAAAAATTCTCAAATACAATTGAGAAATCGGACTTACATAGTCTATAAGTAAGGATCCTTGGCTTTAATTTCCCATTGATCCAAATGAGTGACAAACTTAAATGTGCCCACAAATAGCCAAATTCCCGTAGAGCTGAACAAAATTTACACAATTTTAATCATTAAAATTTTATAGAAAAATTCTCAAATACAATTGAGAAATCGGACTTACATAGTCTATAAGTATGGATCCTTGGCTTTAATTTCCCATTGGTCCAAATGAGTGACAAACAAATGTTATAGAAAAATTCTCAAATACAATTGAGAAATCGGACTTACATAGTCTATAAGTATGGATCCTTGGCTTTAATTTCCCATTGGTCCAAATGAGTGACAAACAAATGTTATAGAAAAATTCTCAAATACAATTGAGAAATCGGACTTACATAGTCTATAAGTATGGATCCTTGGCTTTAATTTCCCATTGGTCCAAATGAGTGACAAACAAATGTTATAGAAAAATTCTCAAATACAATTGAGAAATCGGACTTACATAGTCTATAAGTATGGATCCTTGGCTTTAATTTCCCATTGGTCCAAATGAGTGACAAACAAATGTTATAGAAAAATTCTCAAATACAATTGAGAAATCGGACTTACATAGTCTATAAGTATGGATCCTTGGCTTTAATTTCCCATTGGACCAAATGAGTGACAAACAAATGTTATAGAAAAATTCTCAAATACAATTGAGAAATCGGACTTACATAGTCTATAAGTATGGATCCTTGGCCTTAATTTCCCATTGGTCCAAATGAGTGACAAACAAATGTTATAGAAAAATTCTCAAATACAATTGAGAAATCAGACTTACATAGTCTATAAGTATGGATCCTTGGCTTTAATTTCCCATTGGTCCAAATGAGTGACAAACATAAATGTGCCCACAAATAGCCAAATTCCCGTAGAGCTGAACAAAATTTACACAATTTTAATCTTTAAAATTTTATAGAAAAATTCTCAAATACAATTGAGAAAACGGACTTACATAGTCTATAAGTATGGATCCTTGGCTTTAATTTCCCATTGGTCCAAATGAGTGACAAACAAGTGTTATAGAAAAATTCTCAAATACAATTGAGAAATCGGACTTACATAGCCTATAAGTATGGATCCTTGGCTTTAATTTCCCATTGGTCCAAATGAGTGACAAACAAATGTTATAGAAAAATTCTCAAATACAATTGAGAAATCGGACTTACATAGTCTATAAGTATGGATCCTTGGCTTTAATTTCCCATTGGTCCAAATGAGTGACAAACAAATGTTATAGAAAAATTCTCAAATACAATTGAGAAATCGGACTTACATAGTCTATAAGTATGGATCCTTGGCTTTAATTTCCCATTGGTCCAAATGAGTGACAAACATAAATGTGCCCACAAATAGCCAAATTCCCGTAGAGCTGAACAAAATTTACACAATTTTAATCTTTAAAATTTTATAGAAAAATTCTCAAATACAATTGGGAAAACGGACTTACATAGTCTATAAGTATGGATCCTTGGCTTTAATTTCCCATTGGTCCAAATGAGTGACAAACAAGTGTTATAGAAAAATTCTCAAATACAATTGAGAAATCAGACTTACATAGTCTATAAGTATGGATCCTTGGCTTTAATTTCCCATTGGTCCAAATGAGTGACAAACATAAATGTGCCCACAAATAGCCAAATTCCCGTAGAGCTGAACAAAATTTACACAATTTTAATCTTTAAAATTTTATAGAAAAATTCTCAAATACAATTGAGAAAACGGACTTACATAGTCTATAAGTATGGATCCTTGGCTTTAATTTCCCATTGGTTCAAATGAGTGACAAACTTAAATGTGCCCACAAATAGCCAAATTCCCGAAGAGCTGAACAAAATTTACACAATTTTAATCTTTAAAATTTTATAGAAAAATTCTCAAATACAATTGAGAAAACGGACTTACATAGTCTATAAGTATGGATCCTTGGCTTTAATTTCCCATTGGTCCAAATGAGTGACAAACAAGTGTTATAGAAAAATTCTCAAATACAATTGAGAAATCAGACTAACATAGTCTATAAGTATTGATCCTTGGCTTTAATTTCCCATTGGTCCAAATGAGTGACAAACATAAATGTGCCCACAAATAGCCAAATTCCCGTAGAGCTGAACAAAATTTACACAATTTTAATCTTTAAAATTTTATAGAAAAATTCTCAAATACAATTGAGAAAACGGACTTACATAGTCTATAAGTATGGATCCTTGGCTTTAATTTCCCATTGGTCCAAATGAGTGACAAACAAATGTTATAGAAAAATTCTCAAATACAATTGAGAAATCACACTTACATAGTCTATAAGTATGGATCCTTGGCTTTAATTTCCCATTGGTCCAAATGAGTGACAAACATAAATGTGCCCACAAATAGCCAAATTCCCGTAGAGCTGAACAAAATTTACACAATTTTAATCTTTAAAATTTTATAGAAAAATTCTCAAATACAATTGAGAAAACGGACTTACATAGTCTATAAGTATGGATCCTTGGCTTTAATTTCCCATTGGTCCAAATGAGTGACAAACAAATGTTATAGAAAAATTCTCAAATACAATTGAGAAATCGAACTTACATAGTCTATAAGTATGGATCCTTGGCTTTAATTTCCCATTGGTCCAAATGAGTGACAAACAAATGTTATAGAAAAATTCTCAAATACAATTGAGAAAACGGACTTACATAGTCTATAAGTATGGATCCTTGGCTTTAATTTCCCATTGGTCCAAATGAGTGACAAACAAATGTTATAGAAAAATTCTCAAATACAATTGAGAAATCGGACTTACATAGTCTATAAGTATGGATCCTTGGCTTTAATTTCCCATTGGTCCAAATGAGTGACAAACAAATGTTATAGAAAAATTCTCAAATACAATTGAGAAAACGGACTTACATAGTCTATAAGTATGGATCCTTGGCTTTAATTTCCCATTGGTCCAAATGAGTGACAAACAATTTTTATAGAAAAATTCTCAAATACAATTGAGAAATCGGACTTACATAGTTTATAAGTATGGATCCTTGGCTTTAATTTCCCATTGGTCCAAATGAGTGACAAACAAATGTTATAGAAAAATTCTCAAATACAATTGAGAAATCGGACTTACATATTCTATAAGTATGGATCCTTGGCTTTAATTTCCCATTGGTCCAAATGAGTGACAAACTTAAATGTGCCCACAAATATCCAAATTCCCGTAGAGCTGAACAAAATTTACACAATTTTAATCTTTAAAATTTTATAGCAAAATTCTCAAATACAATTGAGAAATCGGACTTACATAGTCTATAAGTATGGATCCTTGGCTTTAATTTGCCATTGGTCCAAATGAGTGACAAAGAAATGTTATAGAAAAATTCTCAAATACAATTGAGAAATCGGACTTACATAGTCTATAAGTATGGATCCTTGGCTTTAATTTCCCATTGGTCCAAATTAGTGACAAATTTAAATGTGCCCACAAATTGCCAAATTCCCGTAGAGCTGAACAAAATTTACACAATTTTAATCTTTAAAATTTTACAGAAAAATTCTCAAATACAATTGAGAAATCGGACTTACATAGTCTATAAGTATGGATCCTTGGCTTTAATTTCCCATTGGTCCAAATGAGTGACAAACAAGTGTTATAGAAAAATTCTCAAATACAATTGAGAAATCGGACTTACATAGTCTATAAGTATGGATCCTTGGCTTTAATTTCCCATTGGTCCAAATGAGTGACAAAGAAATGTTATAGAAAAATTCTCAAATACAATTGAGAAATCGGACTTACATAGTCTATAAGTATGGATCCTTGGCTTTAATTTCCCATTGGTCCAAATGAGTGACAAACAAGTGTTATAGAAAAATTCTCAAATACAATTGAGAAATCGGACTTACATAGTCTATAAGTATGGATCCTTGGCTTTAATTTGCCATTGGTCCAAATGAGTGACAAAGAAATGTTATAGAAAAATTCTCAAATACAATTGAGAAATCGGACTTACATAGTCTATAAGTATGGATCCTTGGCTTTAATTTCCCATTGGTCCAAATTAGTGACAAATTTAAATGTGCCCACAAATTGCCAAATTCCCGTAGAGCTGAACAAAATTTACACAATTTTAATCTTTAAAATTTTACAGAAAAATTCTCAAATACAATTGAGAAATCGGACTTACATAGTCTATAAGTATGGATCCTTGGCTTTAATTTCCCATTGGTCCAAATGAGTGACAAACAAGTGTTATAGAAAAATTCTCAAATACAATTGAGAAATCGGACTTACATAGTCTATAAGTATGGATCCTTGGCTTTTATTTGCCATTGGTCCAAATGAGTGACAAAGAAATGTTATAGAAAAATTCTCAAATACAATTGAGAAATCGGACTTACATAGTCTAAAAGTATGGATCCTTGGCTTTAATTTCCCATTGGTCCAAATGAGTGACCAACAAATGTTATAGAAAAATTCTCAAATACAATTGAGAAATCGGACTTACATAGTCTATAAGTATGGATCCTTGGCTTTAATTTCCCATTGGTCCAAATGAGTGACAAACAATTTTTATAGAAAAATTCTCAAATACAATTGAGAAATCGGACTTACATAGTCTATAAGTATGGATCCTTGGCTTTTATTTGCCATTGGTCCAAATGAGTGACAAAGAAATGTTATAGAAAAATTCTCAAATACAATTGAGAAATCGGACTTACATAGTCTATAAGTATGGATCCTTGGCTTTAATTTCCCATTGGTCCAAATGAGTGACAAACTTAAATGTGCCCACAAATAGCCAAATTCCCGTAGAGCTGAACAAAATTTACACAATTTTAATCTTTAAAATTTTATAGAAAAATTCTCAAATACAATTGAGAAATCGGACTTACATAGTCTATAAGTATGGATCCTTGGCTTTAATTTCCCATTGGTCCAAATGAGTGACAAACAAATGTTATAGAAAAATTCTCAAATACAATTGAGAAATCGGACTTACATAGTCTATAAGTATGGATCCTTGGCTTTAATTTCCCATTGGTCCAAATGAGTGACAAATTTAAATGTGCCCACAAATAGCCAAATTCCCGTAGAGCTGAACAAAATTTACACAATTTTAATCTTTAAAATCTTATAGCAAAATTCTCAAATACAATTGAGAAATCGGACTTACATAGTCTATAAGTATGGATCCTTGGCTTTAATTTCCCATTGGTCCAAATGAGTGACAAACAATTTTTATAGAAAAATTCTCAAATACAATTGAGAAATCGGACTTACATAGTCTATAAGTATGGATCCTTGGCTTTAATTTCCCATTGGTCCAAATGAGTGACAAACAAATGTTATAGAAAAATTCTCAAATACAATTGAGATATCGGACTTACATAGTCTATAAGTATGGATCCTTGGCTTTTATTTGCCATTGGTCCAAATGAGTGACAAAGAAATGTTATAGAAAAATTTTCAAATACAATTGAGAAATCGGACTTACATAGTCTATAAGTATGGATCCTTGGCTTTAATTTCCCATTGGTCCAAATGAGTGACAAATTTAAATGTGCCCACAAATAGCCAAATTCCCGTAGAGCTGAACAAAATTTACACAATTTTAATCTTTAAAATTTTATAGCAAAATTCTCAAATACAATTGAGAAATCGGACTTACATAGTCTAAAAGTATGGATCCTTGGCTTTAATTTCCCATTGGTCCAAATGAGTGACAAACAATTTTTATAGAAAAATTCTCAAATGCAATTGAGAAATCGGACTTACATAGTCTATAAGTATGGATCCTTGGCTTTTATTTGCCATTGGTCCAAATGAGTGACAAAGAAATGTTATAGAAAAATTCTCAAATACAATTGAGAAATCGGACTTACATAGTCTATAAGTATGGATCCTTGGCTTTAATTTCCCATTGGTCCAAATGAGTGACAAACAAATGTTATAGAAAAATTCTCAAATACAATTGAGAAATCGGACTTACATAGTCTATAAGTATGGATCCTTGGCTTTAATTTCCCATTGGTCCAAATGAGTGACAAACAAATGTTATAGAAAAATTTTCAAATACAATTGAGAAATCGGACTTACATAGTCTATAAGTATGGATCCTTGGCTTTAATTTCCCATTGGTCCAAATGAGTGACAAATTTAAATGTGCCCACAAATAGCCAAATTCCCGTAGAGCTGAACAAAATTTACACAATTTTAATCTTTAAAATTTTATAGCAAAATTCTCAAATACAATTGAGAAATCGGACTTACATAGTCTAAAAGTATGGATCCTTGGCTTTAATTTCCCATTGGTCCAAATGAGTGACAAACAATTTTTATAGAAAAATTCTCAAATGCAATTGAGAAATCGGACTTACATAGTCTATAAGTATGGATCCTTGGCTTTTATTTGCCATTGGTCCAAATGAGTGACAAAGAAATGTTATAGAAAAATTCTCAAATACAATTGAGAAATCGGACTTACATAGTCTATAAGTATGGATCCTTGGCTTTAATTTCCCATTGGTCCAAATGAGTGACAAACAAATGTTATAGAAAAATTCTCAAATACAATTGAGAAATCGGACTTACATAGTCTATAAGTATGGATCCTTGGCTTTAATTTCCCATTGGTCCAAATGAGTGACAAACAAATGTTATAGAAAAATTCTCAAATACAATTGAGAAATCGGACTTACATAGTCTATAAGTATGGATCCTTGGCTTTAATTTCCCATTGGTCCAAATGAGTGACAAACAAATGTTATAGAAAAATTCTCAAATACAATTGAGAAATCGGACTTACATAGTCTATAAGTATGGATCCTTGGCTTTAATTTCCCATTGGTCCAAATGAGTGACAAACAAATGTTATAGAAAAATTCTCAAATACAATTGAGAAATCGGACTTACATAGTCTATAAGTATGGATCCTTGGCTTTAATTTCCCATTGGTCCAAATGAGTGACAAACATAAATGTGCCCACAAATAGCCAAATTCCCGTAGAGCTGAACAAAATTTACACAATTTTAATCTTTAAAATTTTATAGAAAAATTCTCAAATACAATTGAGAAAACGGACTTACATAGTCTATAAGTATGGATCCTTGGCTTTAATTTCCCATTGGTCCAAATGAGTGACAAACTTAAATGTGCCCACAAATAGCCAAATTCCCGAAGAGCTGAACAAAATTTACACAATTTTAATCTTTAAAATTTTATAGAAAAATTCTCAAATACAATTGAGAAAACGGACTTACATAGTCTATAAGTATGGATCCTTGGCTTTAATTTCCCATTGGTCCAAATGAGTGACAAACAAGTGTTATAGAAAAATTCTCAAATACAATTGAGAAATCAGACTTACATAGTCTATAAGTATGGATCCTTGACTTTAATTTCCCATTGGTCCAAATGATTGACAAACTTAAATGTGCCCACAAATAGCCAAATTCCCGAAGAGCTGAACAAAATTTACACAATTTTAATCTTTAAAATTTTATAGAAAAATTCTCAAATACAATTGAGAAATCGGACTTACATAGTCTATAAGTATGGATCCTTGGCTTTAATTTCCCATTGGTCCAAATGAGTGACAAACTTAAATGTGCCCACAAATAGCCAAATTCCCGAAGAGCTGAACAAAATTTACACAATTTTAATCTTTAAAATTTTATAGAAAAATTCTCAAATACAATTGAGAAATCAGACTTACATAGTCTATAAGTATGGATCCTTGGCTTTAATTTCCCATTGGTCCAAATGAGTGACAAACAAATGTTATAGAAAAATTCTCAAATACAATTGAGAAATCAGACTTACATAGTCTATAAGTATGGATCCTTGGCTTTAATTTCCCATTGGTCCAAATGAGTGACAAACAAATGTTATAGAAAAATTCTCAAATACAATTGAGAAATCGGACTTACATAGTCTATAAGTATGGATCCTTGGCTTTAATTTCCCATTGGTCCAAATGAGTGACAAACAAATGTTATAGAAAAATTCTCAAATACAATTGAGAAATCGGACTTACATAGTCTATAAGTATGGATCCTTGGCTTTAATTTCCCATTGGTCCAAATGAGTGACAAACAAGTGTTATAGAAAAATTCTCAAATACAATTGAGAAATCGGACTTACATAGCCTATAAGTATGGATCCTTGGCTTTAATTTCCCATTGGTCCAAATGAGTGACAAACAAATGTTATAGAAAAATTCTCAAATACAATTGAGAAATCGGACTTACATAGTCTATAAGTATGGATCCTTGGCTTTAATTTCCCATTGGTCCAAATGAGTGACAAACAAATGTTATAGAAAAATTCTCAAATACAATTGAGAAATCGGACTTACATAGTCTATAAGTATGGATCCTTGGCTTTAATTTCCCATTGGTCCAAATGAGTGACAAACAAATGTTATAGAAAAATTCTCAAATACAATTGAGAAAACGGACTTACATAGTCTATAAGTATGGATCCTTGGCTTTAATTTCCCATTGGTCCAAATGAGTGACAAACAATTTTTATAGAAAAATTCTCAAATACAATTGAGAAATCGGACTTACATAGTCTATAAGTATGGATCCTTGGCTTTAATTTCCCATTGGTCCAAATGAGTGACAAACAAATGTTATAGAAAAATTCTCAAATACAATTGAGAAATCGGACTTACATAGTCTATAAGTATGGATCCTTGGCTTTTATTTGCCATTGGTCCAAATGAGTGACAAAGAAATGTTATAGAAAAATTCTCAAATACAATTGAGAAATCGGACTTACATAGTCTATAAGTATGGATCCTTGGCTTTAATTTCCCATTGGTCCAAATGAGTGACAAACTTAAATGTGCCCACAAATAGCCAAATTCCCGTAGAGCTGAACAAAATTTACACAATTTTAATCTTTAAAATTTTATAGCAAAATTCTCAAATACAATTGTGAAATCGGACTTACATAGTCTATAAGTATGGATCCTTGGCTTTAATTTTCCATTGGTCCAAATGAGTGACAAACAATTTTTATAGAAAAATTCTCAAATACAATTGAGAAATCGGACTTACATAGTCTATAAGTATGGATCCTTGGCTTTTATTTGCCATTGGTCCAAATGAGTGACAAAGAAATGTTATAGAAAAATTCTCAAATACAATTGAGAAATCGGACTTACATAGTCTATAAGTATGGATCCTTGGCTTTAATTTCCCATTGGTCCAAATGAATGACAAATTTAAATGTGCCCACAAATAGCCAAATTCCCGTAGAGCTGAACAAAATTTACACAATTTTAATCTTTAAAATTTTACAGAAAAATTCTCAAATACAATTGAGAAATCGGACTTACATAGTCTATAAGTATGGATCCTTGGCTTTAATTTCCCATTGGTCCAAATGAGTGACAAACAAATGTTATAGAAAAATTCTCAAATACAATTGAGAAATCGGACTTACATATTCTATAAGTATGGATCCTTGGCTTTAATTTCCCATTGGTCCAAATGAGTGACAAACTTAAATGTGCCCACAAATAGCCAAATTCCCGTAGAGCTGAACAAAATTTACACAATTTTAATCTTTAAAATTTTATAGCAAAATTCTCAAATACAATTGAGAAATCGGACTTACATAGTCTATAAGTATGGATCCTTGGCTTTAATTTGCCATTGGTCCAAATGAGTGACAAAGAAATGTTATAGAAAAATTCTCAAATACAATTGAGAAATCGGACTTACATAGTCTATAAGTATGGATCCTTGGCTTTAATTTCCCATTGGTCCAAATTAGTGACAAATTTAAATGTGCCCACAAATTGCCAAATTCCCGTAGAGCTGAACAAAATTTACACAATTTTAATCTTTAAAATTTTACAGAAAAATTCTCAAATACAATTGAGAAATCGGACTTACATAGTCTATAAGTATGGATCCTTGGCTTTAATTTCCCATTGGTCCAAATGAGTGACAAACAAGTGTTATAGAAAAATTCTCAAATACAATTGAGAAATCGGACTTACATAGTCTATAAGTATGGATCCTTGGCTTTAATTTCCCATTGGTCCAAATGAGTGACAAAGAAATGTTATAGAAAAATTCTCAAATACAATTGAGAAATCGGACAATTGAGAAATCGGACTTACATAGTCTATAAGTATGGTTCCTTGGCTTTAATTTCCCATTGGTCCAAATGAGTGACAAAGAACTGTTATAGAAAAATTCTCAAATACAATTGAGAAATCGGACTTACATAGTCTATAAGTATGGATCCTTGGCTTTAATTTCCCATTGGTCCAAATGAGTGACAAACAATTTTTATAGAAAAATTCTCAAATACAATTGAGAAATCGGACTTACATAGTCTATAAGAATTGATCCTTGGCTTTTATTTGCCATTGGTCCAAATGAGTGACAAAGAAATGTTATAGAAAAATTCTCAAATACAATTGAGAAATCGGACTTACATAGTCTATAAGTATGGATCCTTGGCTTTTATTTCCCATTGGTCCAAATGAGTGACAAACAAATGTTATAGAAAAATTCTCAAATACAATTGAGAAATCGGACTTACATAGTCTATAAGTATGGATCCTTGGCTTTAATTTCCCATTGGTCCAAATGAGTGACAAACAAGTGTTATAGAAAAATTCTCAAATACAATTGAGAAATCGGACTTACATAGCCTATAAGTATGGATCCTTGGCTTTAATTTCCCATTGGTCCAAATGAGTGACAAACAAATGTTATAGAAAAATTCTCAAATACAATTGAGAAATCGGACTTACATAGTCTATAAGTATGGATCCTTGGCTTTAATTTCCCATTGGTCCAAATGAGTGACAAACAAGTGTTATAGAAAAATTCTCAAATACAATTGAGAAATCGGACTTACATAGTCTATAAGTATGGATCCTTGGCTTTAATTTCCCATTGGTCCAAATGAGTGACAAACAATTTTTATAGAAAAATTCTCAAATACAATTGAGAAATCGGACTTACATAGTCTATAAGTATGGATCCTTGGCTTTAATTTCCCATTGGTCCAAATGAGTGACAAACAAATGTTATAGAAAAATTCTCAAATACAATTGAGAAATCGGACTTACATAGTCTATAAGTATGGATCCTTGGCTTTAATTTCCCATTGGTCCAAATGAGTGACAAACAAATGTTATAGAAAAATTCTCAAATACAATTGAGAAATCGGACTTACATAGTCTATAAGTATGGATCCTTGGCTTTAATTTCCCATTGGTCCAAATGAGTGACAAACAATTTTTATAGAAAAATTCTCAAATACAATTGAGAAATCGGACTTACATAGTCTATAAGTATGGATCCTTGGCTTTAATTTCCCATTGGTCCAAATGAGTGACAAACAATTTTTATAGAAAAATTCTCAAATACAATTGAGAAATCGGACTTACATAGTCTATAAGTATGGATCCTTGGCTTTTATTTGCCATTGGTCCAAATGAGTGACAAAGAAATGTTATAGAAAAATTCTCAAATACAATTGAGAAATCGGACTTACATAGTCTATAAGTATGGATCCTTGGCTTTAATTTCCCATTGGTCCAAATGAGTGACAAACAAGTGTTATAGAAAAATTCTCAAATACAATTGAGAAATCGGACTTACATAGTCTATAAGTATGGATCCTTGGCTTTAATTTCCCATTGGTCCAAATGAGTGACAAAGAAATGTTATAGAAAAATTCTCAAATACAATTGAGAAATCGGACAATTGAGAAATCGGACTTACATAGTCTATAAGTATGGTTCCTTGGCTTTAATTTCCCATTGGTCCAAATGAGTGACAAAGAAATGTTATAGAAAAATTCTCAAATACAATTGAGAAATCGGACTTACATAGTCTATAAGTATGGATCCTTGGCTTTAATTTCCCATTGGTCCAAATGAGTGACAAACAATTTTTATAGAAAAATTCTCAAATACAATTGAGAAATCGGACTTACATAGTCTATAAGAATTGATCCTTGGCTTTTATTTGCCATTGGTCCAAATGAGTGACAAAGAAATGTTATAGAAAAATTCTCAAATACAATTGAGAAATCGGACTTACATAGTCTATAAGTATGGATCCTTGGCTTTTATTTCCCATTGGTCCAAATGAGTGACAAACAAATGTTATAGAAAAATTCTCAAATACAATTGAGAAATCGGACTTACATAGTCTATAAGTATGGATCCTTGGCTTTAATTTCCCATTGGTCCAAATGAGTGACAAACAAGTGTTATAGAAAAATTCTCAAATACAATTGAGAAATCGGACTTACATAGCCTATAAGTATGGATCCTTGGCTTTAATTTCCCATTGGTCCAAATGAGTGACAAACAAATGTTATAGAAAAATTCTCAAATACAATTGAGAAATCGGACTTACATAGTCTATAAGTATGGATCCTTGGCTTTAATTTCCCATTGGTCCAAATGAGTGACAAACAAGTGTTATAGAAAAATTCTCAAATACAATTGAGAAATCGGACTTACATAGTCTATAAGTATGGATCCTTGGCTTTAATTTCCCATTGGTCCAAATGAGTGACAAACAATTTTTATAGAAAAATTCTCAAATACAATTGAGAAATCGGACTTACATAGTCTATAAGTATGGATCCTTGGCTTTAATTTCCCATTGGTCCAAATGAGTGACAAACAAATGTTATAGAAAAATTCTCAAATACAATTGAGAAATCGGACTTACATAGTCTATAAGTATGGATCCTTGGCTTTAATTTCCCATTGGTCCAAATGAGTGACAAACAAATGTTATAGAAAAATTCTCAAATACAATTGAGAAATCGGACTTACATAGTCTATAAGTATGGATCCTTGGCTTTAATTTCCCATTGGTCCAAATGAGTGACAAACAATTTTTATAGAAAAATTCTCAAATACAATTGAGAAATCGGACTTACATAGTCTATAAGTATGGATCCTTGGCTTTAATTTCCCATTGGTCCAAATGAGTGACAAACAATTTTTATAGAAAAATTCTCAAATACAATTGAGAAATCGGACTTACATAGTCTATAAGTATGGATCCTTGGCTTTTATTTGCCATTGGTCCAAATGAGTGACAAAGAAATGTTATAGAAAAATTCTCAAATACAATTGAGAAATCGGACTTACATAGTCTATAAGTATGGATCCTTGGCTTTAATTTCCCATTGGTCCAAATGAGTGACAAACAAGTGTTATAGAAAAATTCTCAAATACAATTGAGAAATCGGACTTACATAGTCTATAAGTATGGATCCTTGGCTTTAATTTCCCATTGGTCCAAATGAGTGACAAAGAAATGTTATAGAAAAATTCTCAAATACAATTGAGAAATCGGACAATTGAGAAATCGGACTTACATAGTCTATAAGTATGGTTCCTTGGCTTTAATTTCCCATTGGTCCAAATGAGTGACAAAGAAATGTTATAGAAAAATTCTCAAATACAATTGAGAAATCGGACTTACATAGTCTATAAGTATGGATCCTTGGCTTTTATTTGCCATTGGTCCAAATGAGTGACAAAGAAATGTTATAGAAAAATTCTCAAATACAATTGAGAAATCGGACTTACATAGTCTATAAGTATGGATCCTTGGCTTTAATTTCCCATTGGTCCAAATGAGTGACAAACAAATGTTATAGAAAAATTCTCAAATACAATTGAGAAATCGGACTTACATAGTCTATAAGTATGGATCCTTGGCTTTAATTTCCCATTGGTCCAAATGAGTGACAAACAATTTTTATAGAAAAATTCTCAAATACAATTGAGAAATCGGACTTACATAGTCTATAAGTATGGATCCTTGGCTTTAATTTCCCATTGGTCCAAATGAGTGACAAACAATTTTTATAGAAAAATTCTCAAATACAATTGAGAAATCGGACTTACATAGTCTATAAGTATGGATCCTTGGCTTTTATTTGCCATTGGTCCAAATGAGTGACAAAGAAATGTTATAGAAAAATTCTCAAATACAATTGAGAAATCGGACTTACATAGTCTATAAGTATGGATCCTTGGCTTTAATTTCCCATTGGTCCAAATGAGTGACAAACAAGTATTATAGAAAAATTCTCAAATACAATTGAGAAATCGGACTTACATAGTCTATAAGTATGGATCCTTGGCTTTAATTTCCCATTGGTCCAAATGAGTGACAAAGAAATGTTATAGAAAAATTCTCAAATACAATTGAGAAATCGGACAATTGAGAAATCGGACTTACATAGTCTATAAGTATGGTTCCTTGGCTTTAATTTCCCATTGGTCCAAATGAGTGACAAAGAAATGTTATAGAAAAATTTTCAAATACAATTGAGAAATCGGACTTACATAGTCTATAAGTATGGATCCTTGGCTTTAATTTCCCATTGGTCCAAATGAGTGACAAACAAGTGTTATAGAAAAATTCTCAAATACAATTGAGAAATCGGACTTACATAGTCTATAAGTATGGATCCTTGGCTTTAATTTCCCATTGGTCCAAATGAGTGACAAAGAAATGTTATAGAAAAATTCTCAAATACAATTGAGAAATCGGACAATTGAGAAATCGGACTTACATAGTCTATAAGTATGGTTCCTTGGCTTTTATTTGCCATTGGTCCAAATGAGTGACAAAGAAATGTTATAGAAAAATTTTCAAATACAATTGAGAAATCGGACTTACATAGTCTATAAGTATGGATCCTTGGCTTTAATTTCCCATTGGTCCAAATGAGTGACAAATTTAAATGTGCCCACAAATAGCCAAATTCCCGTAGAGCTGAACAAAATTTACACAATTTTAATCTTTAAAATTTTATAGAAAAATTCTCAAATACAATTGAGAAAACGGACTTACATAGTCTATAAGTATGGATCCTTGGCTTTAATTTCCCATTGGTCCAAATGAGTGACAAACAAGTGTTATAGAAAAATTCTCAAATACAATTGAGAAATCGGACTTACATAGTCTATAAGTATGGATCCTTGGCTTTAATTTCCCATTGGTCCAAATGAGTGACAAACAAATGTTATAGAAAAATTCTCAAATACAATTGAGAAATCGGACTTACATAGTCTATAAGTATGGATCCTTGGCTTTAATTTCCCATTGGTCCAAATGAGTGACAAACAAATGTTATAGAAAAATTCTCAAATACAATTGAGAAATCGGACTTACATAGTCTATAAGTATGGATCCTTGGCTTTAATTTCCCATTGGTCCAAATGAGTGACAAACTTAAATGTGCCCACAAATAGCCAAATTCCCGAAGAGCTGAACAAAATTTACACAATTTTAATCTTTAAAATTTTATAGAAAAATTCTCAAATACAATTGAGAAAACGGACTTACATAGTCTATAAGTATGGATCCTTGGCTTTAATTTCCCATTGGTCCAAATGAGTGACAAACATAAATGTGCCCACAAATAGCCAAATTCCCGTAGAGCTGAACAAAATTTTCACAATTTTAATCTTTAAAATTTTATAGAAAAATTCTCAAATACAATTGAGAAAACGGACTTACATAGTCTATAAGTATGGATCCTTGGCTTTAATTTCCCATTGGTCCAAATGAGTGACAAACTTAAATGTGCCCACAAATAGCCAAATTCCCGAAGAGCTGAACAAAATTTACACAATTTTAATCTTTAAAATTTTATAGAAAAATTCTCAAATACAATTGAGAAAACGGACTTACATAGTCTATAAGTATGGATCCTTGGCTTTAATTTCCCATTGGTCCAAATGAGTGACAAACAAGTGTTATAGAAAAATTCTCAAATACAATTGAGAAATCAGACTTACATAGTCTATAAGTATGGATCCTTGGCTTTAATTCCCCATTGGTCCAAATGAGTGACAAACATAAATGTGCCCACAAATAGCCAAATTCCCGTAGAGCTGAACAAAATTTACACAATTTTAATCTTTAAAATTTTATAGAAAAATTCTCAAATACAATTGAGAAAACGGACTTACATAGTCTATAAGTATGGATCCTTGGCTTTAATTTCCCATTGGTCCAAATGAGTGACAAACAAATGTTATAGAAAAATTCTCAAATACAATTGAGAAATCAGACTTACATAGTCTATAAGTATGGATCCTTGGCTTTAATTTCCCATTGGTCCAAATGAGTGACAAACATAAATGTGCCCACAAATAGCCAAATTCCCGTAGAGCTGAACAAAATTTACACAATTTTAATCTTTAAAATTTTATAGAAAAATTCTCAAATACAATTGAGAAAACGGACTTACATAGTCTATAAGTATGGATCCTTGGCTTTAATTTCCCATTGGTCCAAATGAGTGACAAACAAGTGTTATAGAAAAATTCTCAAATACAATTGAGAAATCGGACTTACATAGCCTATAAGTATGGATCCTTGGCTTTAATTTCCCATTGGTCCAAATGAGTGACAAACAAATGTTATAGAAAAATTCTCAAATACAATTGAGAAATCGGACTTACATAGTCTATAAGTATGGATCCTTGGCTTTAATTTCCCATTGGTCCAAATGAGTGACAAACAAATGTTATAGAAAAATTCTCAAATACAATTGAGAAATCGGACTTACATAGTCTATAAGTATGGATCCTTGGCTTTAATTTCCCATTGGTCCAAATGAGTGACAAACAAATGTTATAGAAAAATTCTCAAATACAATTGAGAAATCGGACTTACATAGTCTATAAGTATGGATCCTTGGCTTTAATTTCCCATTGGTCCAAATGAGTGACAAACAAATGTTATAGAAAAATTCTCAAATACAATTGAGAAAACGGACTTACATAGTCTATAAGTATGGATCCTTGGCTTTAATTTCCCATTGGTCCAAATGAGTGACAAACAATTTTTATAGAAAAATTCTCAAATACAATTGAGAAATCGGACTTACATAGTCTATAAGTATGGATCCTTGGCTTTAATTTCCCATTGGTCCAAATGAGTGACAAACAAATGTTATAGAAAAATTCTCAAATACAATTGAGAAATCGGACTTACATAGTCTATAAGTATGGATCCTTGGCTTTTATTTGCCTTTGGTCCAAATGAGTGACAAAGAAATGTTATAGAAAAATTCTCAAATACAATTGAGAAATCGGACTTACATAGTCTATAAGTATGGATCCTTGGCTTTAATTTCCCATTGGTCCAAATGAGTGACAAACTTAAATGTGCCCAAAAATAGCCAAATTCCCGTAGAGCTGAACAAAATTTACACAATTTTAATCTTTAAAATTTTATAGCAAAATTCTCAAATACAATTGAGAAATCGGACTTACATAGTCTATAAGTATGGATCCTTGGCTTTAATTTTCCATTGGTCCAAATGAGTGACAAACAATTTTTATAGAAAAATTCTCAAATACAATTGAGAAATCGGACTTACATAGTCTATAAGTATGGATCCTTGGCTTTTATTTGCCATTGGTCCAAATGAGTGACAAAGAAATGTTATAGAAAAATTCTCAAATACAATTGAGAAATCGGACTTACATAGTCTATAAGTTTGGATCCTTGGCTTTAATTTCCCATTGGTCCAAATGAGTGACAAATTTAAATGTGCCCACAAATAGCCAAATTCCCGTAGAGCTGAACAAAATTTACACAATTTTAATCTTTAAAATTTTACAGAAAAATTCTCAAATACAATTGAGAAATCGGACTTACATAGTCTATAAGTATGGATCCTTGGCTTTAATTTCCATTGGTCCAAATGAGTGACAAACAATTTTTATAGAAAAATTCTCAAATACAATTGAGAAATCGGACTTACATAGTCTATAAGTATGGATCCTTGGCTTTAATTTCCCATTGGTCCAAATGAGTGACAAACAAATGTTATAGAAAAATTCTCAAATACAATTGAGAAATCGGACTTACATAGTCTATAAGTATGGATCCTTGGCTTTTATTTGCCATTGGTCCAAATGAGTGACAAAGAAATGTTATAGAAAAATTCTCAAATACAATTGAGAAATCGGACTTACATAGTCTATAAGTATGGATCCTTGGCTTTAATTTCCCATTGGTCCAAATGAGTGACAAAGAAATGTTATAGAAAAATTCTCAAATACAATTGAGAAATCGGACTTACATAGTCTATAAGTATGGATCCTTGGCTTTAATTTCCCATTGGTCCAAATGAGTGACAAATTTAAATGTGCCCACAAATAGCCAAATTCCCGTAGAGCTGAACAAAATTTACACAATTTTAATCTTTAAAATTTTACAGAAAAATTCTCAAATACAATTGAGAAGTCGGACTTACATAGTCTATAAGTATGGATCCTTGGCTTTAATTTCCCATTGGTCCAAATGAGTGACAAATTTAAATGTGCCCACAAATAGCCAAATTCCCGTAGAGCTGAACAAAATTTACACAATTTTAATCTTTAAAATTTTATAGAAAAATTCTCAAATACAATTGAGAAATCGGACTTACATAGTCTATAAGTATGGATCCTTGGCTTTAATTTCCCATTGGTCCAAATGAGTGACAAAGAAATGTTATAGAAAAATTCTCAAATACAATTGAGAAATCGGACTTACATAGTCTATAAGTATGGATCCTTGGCTTTTATTTGCCATTGGTCCAAATGAGTGACAAAGAAATGTTATAGAAAAATTCTCAAATACAATTGAGAAATCGGACTTACATAGTCTATAAGTATGGATCCTTGGCTTTAATTTCCCATTGGTCCAAATGAGTGACAAATTTAAATGTGCCCACAAATAGCCAAATTCCCGTAGAGCTGAACAAAATTTACACAATTTTAATCTTTAAAATTTTACAGAAAAATTCTCAAATACAATTGAGAAATCGGACTTACATAGTCTATAAGTATGGATCCTTGGCTTTAATTTCCCATTGGTCCAAATGAGTGACAAACAAATGTTATAGAAAAATTCTCAAATACAATTGAGAAATCGGACTTACATAGTCTATAAGTATGGATCCTTGGCTTTAATTTCCCATTGGTCCAAATGAGTGACAAACAAATGTTATAGAAAAATTCTCAAATACAATTGAGAAATCGGACTTACATAGTCTATAAGTATGGATCCTTGGCTTTTATTTGCCATTGGTCCAAATGAGTGACAAAGAAATGTTATAGAAAAATTCTCAAAGACAATTGAGAAATCGGACTTACATAGTCTATAAGTATGGATCCTTGGCTTTTATTTGCCATTGGTCCAAATGAATGACAAAGAAATGTTATAGAAAAATTCTCAAATACAATTGAGAAATCGGACTTACATAGTCTATAAGTATGGATCCTTGGCTTTTATTTGCCATTGGTCCAAATGAGTGACAAAGAAATGTTATAGAAAAATTCTCAAATACAATTGAGAAATCGGACTTACATAGTCTATAAGTATGGATCCTTGGCTTTAATTTCCCATTGGTCCAAATGAGTGACAAATTTAAATGTGCCCACAAATAGCCAAATTCCCGTAGAGCTGAACAAAATTTACACAATTTTAATCTTTAAAATTTTACAGAAAAATTCTCAAATACAATTGAGAAATCGGACTTACATAGTCTATAAGTATGGATCCTTGGCTTTAATTTCCCATTGGTCCAAATGAGTGACAAACAAATGTTATAGAAAAATTCTCAAATACAATTGAGAAATCGGACTTACATAGTCTATAAGTATGGATCCTTGGCTTTAATTTCCCATTGGTCCAAATGAGTGACAAACAAGTGTTATAGAAAAATTCTCAAATACAATTGAGAAATCGGACTTACATAGTCTATAAGTATGGATACTTGGCTTTTATTTGCCATTGGTCCAAATGAATGACAAAGAAATGTTATAGAAAATTTCTCAAATACAATTGAGAAATCGGACTTACATAGTCTATAAGTATGGATACTTGGCTATAATTTCCCATTGGTCCAAATGAGTGACAAACTTAAATGTGCCCACAAATAGCCAAATTCCCGTAGAGCTGAACAAAATTTACACAATTTTAATCTTTAAAATTTTATAGAAAAATTCTCAAATACAATTGAGAAATCGGACTTACATAGTCTATAAGTATGGATCCTTGGCTTTAATTTCCCATTGGTCCAAATGAGTGACAAACAAATGTTATAGAAAAATTCTCAAATACAATTGAGAAATCGGACTTACATAGTCTATAAGTATGGATCCTTGGCTTTAATTTCCCATTGGTCCAAATGAGTGACAAACAAATGTTATAGAAAAATTCTCAAATACAATTGAGAAATCGGACTTACATAGTCTATAAGTATGGATCCTTGGCTTTTATTTGCCATTGGTCCAAATGAATGACAAAGAAATGTTATAGAAAATTTCTCAAATACAATTGAGAAATCGGACTTACATAGTCTATAAGTATGGATACTTGGCTATAATTTCCCATTGGTCCAAATGAGTGACAAACTTAAATGTGCCCACAAATAGCCAAATTCCCGTAGAGCTGAACAAAATTTACACAATTTTAATCTTTAAAATTTTATAGAAAAATTCTCAAATACAATTGAGAAATCGGACTTACATAGTCTATAAGTATGGATCCTTGGCTTTAATTTCCCATTGGTCCAAATGAGTGACAAACAAGTGTTATAGAAAAATTCTCAAATACAATTGAGAAATCGGACTTACATAGTCTATAAGTATGGATCCTTGGCTTTAATTTCCCATTGGTCAAAATGAGTGACAAATTTAAATGTGCCCACAAATAGCCAAATTCCCGTAGAGCTGAACAAAATTTACACAATTTTAATCTTTAAAATTTTATAGAAAAATTCTCAAATACAATTGAGAAATCGGAATTACATAGTCTATAAGTTTGGATCCTTGGCTTTAATTTCCCATTGGTCCAAATGAGTGACAAACTTAAATGTGCCCACAAATAGCCAAATTCCCAAAGAGCTGAACAAAATTTACACAATTTTAATCTTTAAAATTTTATAGAAAAATTCTCAAATACAATTGAGAAATCGGACTTACATAGTCTATAAGTATGGATCCTTGGCTTTAATTTCCCATTGGTCCAAATGAGTGACAAACAATTTTTATAGAAAAATTCTCAAATACAATTGAGAAATCGGACTTACATAGTCTATAAGTATGGATCCTTGGCTTTAATTTCCCATTGGTCCAAATGAGTGACAAACTTAAATGTGCCCACAAATAGCCAAATTCCCGTAGAGCTGAACAAAATTTACACAATTTTAATCTTTAAAATTTTATAGAAAAATTCTCAAATACAATTGAGAAATCGGACTTACATAGTCTATAAGTATGGATCCTTGGCTTTAATTTCCCATTGGTCCAAATGAGTGACAAATTTAAATGTGCCCACAAATAGCCAAATTCCCGTAGAGCTGAACAAAATTTACACAATTTTAATCTTTAAAATTTTATAGCAAAATTCTCAAATACAATTGAGAAATCGGACTTACATAGTCTATAAGTATGGATCCTTGGCTTTAATTTCCCATTGGTCCAAATGAGTGACAAACAATTTTTATAGAAAAATTCTCAAATACAATTGAGAAATCGGACTTACATAGTCTATAAGTATGGATCATTGGCTTTAATTTCCCATTGGTCCAAATGAGTGACAAATTTAAATGTGCCCACAAATAGCCAAATTCCCGTAGAGCTGAACAAAATTTACACAATTTTAATCTTTAAAAATTTATAGCAAAATTCTCAAATACAATTGAGAAATCGGACTTACATAGTCTATAAGTATGGATCCTTGGCTTTAATTTCCCATTGGTCCAAATGAGTGATAAACAATTTTTATAAAAAAATTCTCAAATACAATTGAGAAATCGGACTTACATAGTCTATAAGTATGGATCCTTGGCTTTTATTTGCCATTGGTCCAAATGAGTGACAAAGAAATGTTATAGAAAAATTCTCAAATACAATTGAGAAATCGGACTTACATAGTCTATAAGTATGGATCCTTGGCTTTTATTTGCCATTGGTCCAAATGAGTGACAAGCAAATGTTATAGAAAAATTCTCAAATACAATTGAGAAATCAGACTTACATAGTCTATAAGTATGGATCCTTGGCTTTAATTTCCCATTGGTCCAAATGAGTGACAAACATAAATGTGCCCACAAATAGCCAAATTCCCGTAGAGCTGAACAAAATTTACACAATTTTAATCTTTAAAATTTTATAGAAAAATTCTCAAATACAACTGAGAAATCGGACTTACATAGTCTATAAGTATGGATCCTTGGCTTTAATTTCCCATTGGTCCAAATGAGTGACAAACAAGTGTTATAGAAAAATTCTCAAATACAATTGAGAAAT
This sequence comes from Lypha dubia, assembly GCA_947311025.1. Taxonomy (NCBI): domain Eukaryota; kingdom Metazoa; phylum Arthropoda; class Insecta; order Diptera; family Tachinidae; genus Lypha; species Lypha dubia. Next base: position 122,997,627 of record OX371260.1, on the reverse strand, counting down.
CGGACTTACATAGTCTATAAGTATGGATCCTTGGCTTTAATTTCCCATTGGTCCAAATGAGTGACAAACAATTTTTATAGAAAAATTCTCAAATACAATTGAGAAATCGTACTTACATAGTCTATAAGTATGGATCCTTGGCTTTAATTTCCCATTGGTCAAAATGAGTGACAAACTTAAATGTGCCCATAAATAGCCAAATTCCCGTAGAGCTGAACAAAATTTACACAATTTTAATTTTTAAAATTTTATAGAAAAATTCTCAAATACAATTGAGAAATCGGACTTACATATTCTATAAGTTTGGATCCTTGGCTTTAATTTCCCATTGGTCCAAATGAGTGACAAACTTAAATGTGCCCACAAATAGCCAAATTCCCGAAGAGCTGAACAAAATTTACACAATTTTAATCTTTAAAATTTTATAGAAAAATTCTCAAATACAATTGAGAAATCGGACTTACATAGTCTATAAGTATGGATCCTTGGCTTTAATTTCCCATTGGTCCAAATGAGTGACAAACAAATGTTATAGAAAAATTCTCAAATACAATTGAGAAATCGGACTTACATAGTCTATAAGTATGGATCCTTGGCTTTAATTTCCCATTGGTCCAAATGAGTGACAAACTTAAATGTGCCCACAAATAGCCAAATTCCCGTAGAGCTGAACAAAATTTACACAATTTTAATCTTTAAAATTTTATAGAAAAATTCTCAAATACAATTGAGAAATCGGACTTACATAGTCTATAAGTATGGATCCTTGGCTTTAATTTCCCATTGGTCCAAATGAGTGACAAATTTAAATGTGCCCACAAATAGCCAAATTCCCGTAGAGCTGAACAAAATTTACACAATTTTAATCTTTAAAATTTTATAGAAAAATTCTCAAATACAATTGAGAAATCGGACTTACATAGTCTATAAGTATGGATCCTTGGCTTTAATTTCCCATTGGTCCAAATGAGTGACAAACTTAAATGTGCCCACAAATAGCCAAATTCCCGTAGAGCTGAACAAAATTTACACAATTTTAATCTTTAAAATTTTATAGAAAAATTCTCAAATACAATTGAGAAATCGGACTTACATAGTCTATAAGTATGGATCCTTGGCTTTAATTTCCCATTGGTCCAAATGAGTGACAAACAAATGTTATAGAAAAATTCTCAAATACAATTGAGAAATCGGACTTACATAGTCTATAAGTATGGATCCTTGGCTTTAATTTCCCATTGGTCCAAATGAGTGACAAACAATTTTTATAGAAAAATTCTCAAATACAATTGAGAAATCGGACTTACATAGTCTATAAGTATGGATCCTTGGCTTTTATTTGCCATTGGTCCAAATGAGTGACAAAGAAATGTTATAGAAAAATTTTCAAATACAATTGAGAAATCGGACTTACATAGTCTATAAGTATGGATCCTTGGCTTTAATTTCCCATTGGTCCAAATGAGTGACAAATTTAAATGTGCCTACAAATAGCCAAATGCCCGTAGAGCTGAACAAAATTTACACAATTTTAATCTTTAAAAATTTATAGCAAAATTCTCAAATACAATTGAGAAATCGGACTTACATAGTCTATAAGTATGGATCCTTGGCTTTAATTTCCCATTGGTCCAAATGAGTGACAAACAATTTTTATAGAAAAATTCTCAAATACAATTGAGAAATCGGACTTACATAGTCTATAAGTATGGATCCTTGGCTTTTATTTGCCATTGGTCCAAATGAGTGACAAACAATTTTTATAGAAAAATTCTCAAATACAATTGAGAAATCAGACTTACATAGTCTATAAGTATGGATCCTTGGCTTTAATTTCCCATTGGTCCAAATGAGTGACAAACATAAATGTGCCCACAAATAGCCAAATTCCCGTAGAGCTGAACAAAATTTACACAATTTTAATCTTTAAAATTTTATAGAAAAATTCTCAAATACAATTGAGAAATCGGACTTACATAGTCTATAAGTATGGATCCTTGGCTTTAATTTCCCATTGGTCCAAATGAGTGACAAACAAATGTTATAGAAAAATTCTCAAATACAATTGAGAAATCAGACTTACATAGTCTATAAGTATGGATCCTTGGCTTTAATTTCCCATTGGTCCAAATGAGTGACAAACATAAATGTGCCCACAAATAGCCAAATTCCCGTAGAGCTGAACAAAATTTACACAATTTTAATCTTTAAAATTTTATAGAAAAATCCTCAAATACAATTGAGAAAACGGACTTACATAGTCTATAAGTATGGATCCTTGGCTTTAATTTCCCATTGGTCCAAATGAGTGACAAACAAGTGTTATAGAAAAATTCTCAAATACAATTGAGAAATCGGACTTACATAGCCTATAAGTATGGATCCTTGGATTTAATTTCCCATTGGTCCAAATGAGTGACAAACAAATGTTATAGAAAAATTCTCAAATACAATTGAGAAATCGGACTTACATAGTCTATAAGTATGGATCCTTGGCTTTAATTTCCCATTGGTCCAAATGAGTGACAAACAAGTGTTATAGAAAAATTCTCAAATACAATTGAGAAATCGGACTTACATAGTCTATAAGTATGGATCCTTGGCTTTAATTTCCCATTGGTCCAAATGAGTGACAAACAATTTTTATAGAAAAATTCTCAAATACAATTGAGAAATCGTACTTACATAGTCTATAAGTATGGATCCTTGGCTTTAATTTCCCATTGGTCAAAATGAGTGACAAACTTAAATGTGCCCATAAATAGCCAAATTCCCGTAGAGCTGAACAAAATTTACACAATTTTAATTTTTAAAATTTTATAGAAAAATTCTCAAATACAATTGAGAAATCGGACTTACATATTCTATAAGTTTGGATCCTTGGCTTTAATTTCCCATTGGTCCAAATGAGTGACAAACTTAAATGTGCCCACAAATAGCCAAATTCCCGAAGAGCTGAACAAAATTTACACAATTTTAATCTTTAAAATTTTATAGAAAAATTCTCAAATACAATTGAGAAATCGGACTTACATAGTCTATAAGTATGGATCCTTGGCTTTAATTTCCCATTGGTCCAAATGAGTGACAAACAAATGTTATAGAAAAATTCTCAAATACAATTGAGAAATCGGACTTACATAGTCTATAAGTATGGATCCTTGGCTTTAATTTCCCATTGGTCCAAATGAGTGACAAACTTAAATGTGCCCACAAATAGCCAAATTCCCGTAGAGCTGAACAAAATTTACACAATTTTAATCTTTAAAATTTTATAGAAAAATTCTCAAATACAATTGAGAAATCGGACTTACATAGTCTATAAGTATGGATCCTTGGCTTTAATTTCCCATTGGTCCAAATGAGTGACAAATTTAAATGTGCCCACAAATAGCCAAATTCCCGTAGAGCTGAACAAAATTTACACAATTTTAATCTTTAAAATTTTATAGAAAAATTCTCAAATACAATTGAGAAATCGGACTTACATAGTCTATAAGTATGGATCCTTGGCTTTAATTTCCCATTGGTCCAAATGAGTGACAAACTTAAATGTGCCCACAAATAGCCAAATTCCCGTAGAGCTGAACAAAATTTACACAATTTTAATCTTTAAAATTTTATAGAAAAATTCTCAAATACAATTGAGAAATCGGACTTACATAGTCTATAAGTATGGATCCTTGGCTTTAATTTCCCATTGGTCCAAATGAGTGACAAACAAATGTTATAGAAAAATTCTCAAATACAATTGAGAAATCGGACTTACATAGTCTATAAGTATGGATCCTTGGCTTTAATTTCCCATTGGTCCAAATGAGTGACAAACAATTTTTATAGAAAAATTCTCAAATACAATTGAGAAATCGGACTTACATAGTCTATAAGTATGGATCCTTGGCTTTTATTTGCCATTGGTCCAAATGAGTGACAAAGAAATGTTATAGAAAAATTTTCAAATACAATTGAGAAATCGGACTTACATAGTCTATAAGTATGGATCCTTGGCTTTAATTTCCCATTGGTCCAAATGAGTGACAAATTTAAATGTGCCTACAAATAGCCAAATGCCCGTAGAGCTGAACAAAATTTACACAATTTTAATCTTTAAAAATTTATAGCAAAATTCTCAAATACAATTGAGAAATCGGACTTACATAGTCTATAAGTATGGATCCTTGGCTTTAATTTCCCATTGGTCCAAATGAGTGACAAACAATTTTTATAGAAAAATTCTCAAATACAATTGAGAAATCGGACTTACATAGTCTATAAGTATGGATCCTTGGCTTTTATTTGCCATTGGTCCAAATGAGTGACAAACAATTTTTATAGAAAAATTCTCAAATACAATTGAGAAATCAGACTTACATAGTCTATAAGTATGGATCCTTGGCTTTAATTTCCCATTGGTCCAAATGAGTGACAAACATAAATGTGCCCACAAATAGCCAAATTCCCGTAGAGCTGAACAAAATTTACACAATTTTAATCTTTAAAATTTTATAGAAAAATTCTCAAATACAATTGAGAAATCGGACTTACATAGTCTATAAGTATGGATCCTTGGCTTTAATTTCCCATTGGTCCAAATGAGTGACAAACAAATGTTATAGAAAAATTCTCAAATACAATTGAGAAATCAGACTTACATAGTCTATAAGTATGGATCCTTGGCTTTAATTTCCCATTGGTCCAAATGAGTGACAAACATAAATGTGCCCACAAATAGCCAAATTCCCGTAGAGCTGAACAAAATTTACACAATTTTAATCTTTAAAATTTTATAGAAAAATCCTCAAATACAATTGAGAAAACGGACTTACATAGTCTATAAGTATGGATCCTTGGCTTTAATTTCCCATTGGTCCAAATGAGTGACAAACAAGTGTTATAGAAAAATTCTCAAATACAATTGAGAAATCGGACTTACATAGCCTATAAGTATGGATCCTTGGATTTAATTTCCCATTGGTCCAAATGAGTGACAAACAAATGTTATAGAAAAATTCTCAAATACAATTGAGAAATCGGACTTACATAGTCTATAAGTATGGATCCTTGGCTTTAATTTCCCATTGGTCCAAATGAGTGACAAACAAATGTTATAGAAAAATTCTCAAATACAATTGAGAAATCGGACTTACATAGTCTATAAGTATGGATCCTTGGCTTTAATTTCCCATTGGTCCAAATGAGTGACAAACAAATGTTATAGAAAAATTCTCAAATACAATTGAGAAATCGGACTTACATAGTCTATAAGTATGGATCCTTGGCTTTAATTTCCCATTGGTCCAAATGAGTGACAAACAAATGTTATAGAAAAATTCTCAAATACAATTGAGAAAACGGACTTACATAGTCTATAAGTATGGATCCTTGGCTTTAATTTCCCATTGGTCCAAATGAGTGACAAACAATTTTTATAGAAAAATTCTCAAATACAATTGAGAAATCGGACTTACATAGTCTATAAGTATGGATCCTTGGCTTTAATTTCCCATTGGTCCAAATGAGTGACAAACAAATGTTATAGAAAAATTCTCAAATACAATTGAGAAATCGGACTTACATAGTCTATAAGTATGGATCCTTGGCTTTTATTTGCCATTGGTCCAAATGAGTGACAAAGAAATGTTATAGAAAAATTCTCAAATACAATTGAGAAATCGGACTTACATAGTCTATAAGTATGGATCCTTGGCTTTAATTTCCCATTGGTCCAAATGAGTGACAAACAAATGTTATAGAAAAATTCTCAAATACAATTGAGAAATCGGACTTACATAGTCTATAAGTATGGATCCTTGGCTTTTATTTGCCATTGGTCCAAATGAGTGCCAAAGAAATGTTATAGAAAAATTCTCAAATACAATTGAGAAAACGGACTTACATAGTCTATAAGTATGGATCCTTGGCTTTAATTTCCCATTGGTCCAAATGAGTGACAAACAATTTCTATAGAAAAATTCTCAAATACAATTGAGAAATCGGACTTACATAGTCTATAAGTATGGATCCTTGGCTTTAATTTCCCATTGGTCCAAATGAGTGACAAACAAATGTTATAGAAAAATTCTCAAATACAATTGAGAAATCGGACTTACATAGTCTATAAGTATGGATCCTTGGCTTTTATTTGCCATTGGTCCAAATGAGTGACAAAGAAATGTTATAGAAAAATTCTCAAATACAATTGAGAAATCGGACTTACATAGTCTATAAGTATGGATCCTTGGCTTTAATTTTCCATTGGTCCAAATGAGTGACAAACAATTTTTATAGAAAAATTCTCAAATACAATTGAGAAATCGGACTTACATAGTCTATAAGTATGGATCCTTGGCTTTAATTTCCCATTGGTCCAAATGAGTGACAAACAATTTTTATAGAAAAATTCTCAAATACAATTGAGAAATCGGACTTACATAGTCTATAAGTATGGATCCTTGGCTTTTATTTGCCATTGGTCCAAATGAGTGACAAAGAAATGTTATAGAAAAATTCTCAAATACAATTGAGAAATCGGACTTACATAGTCTATAAGTATGGATCCTTGGCTTTAATTTTCCATTGGTCCAAATGAGTGACAAACAATTTTTATAGAAAAATTCTCAAATACAATTGAGAAATCGGACTTACATAGTCTATAAGTATGGATCCTTGGCTTTTATTTGCCATTGGTCCAAATGAGTGACAAAGAAATGTTATAGAAAAATTCTCAAATACAATTGAGAAATCGGACTTACATAGTCTATAAGTATGGATCCTTGGCTTTAATTTTCCATTGGTCCAAATGAGTGACAAACAATTTTTATAGAAAAATTCTCAAATACAATTGAGAAATCGGACTTACATAGTCTATAAGTATGGATCCTTGGCTTTTATTTGCCATTGGTCCAAATGAGTGACAAAGAAATGTTATAGAAAAATTCTCAAATACAATTGAGAAATCGGACTTACATAGTCTATAAGTATGGATCCTTGGCTTTAATTTCCCATTGGTCCAAATGAGTGACAAATTTAAATGTGCCCACAAATAGCCAAATTCCCGTAGAGCTGAACAAAATTTACACAATTTTAATCTTTAAAATTTTACAGAAAAATTCTCAAATACAATTGAGAAATCGGACTTACATAGTCTATAAGTATGGATCCTTGGCTTTAATTTCCCATTGGTCCAAATGAGTGACAAAGAAATGTTATAGAAAAATTCTCAAATACAATTGAGAAATCGGACTTACATAGTCTATAAGTATGGATCCTTGGCTTTAATTTCCCATTGGTCCAAATGAGTGACAAACAATTTTTATAGAAAAATTCTCAAATACAATTGAGAAATCGGACTTACATAGTCTATAAGTATGGATCCTTGGCTTTAATTTCCCATTGGTCCAAATGAGTGACAAACAATTTTTATAGAAAAATTCTCAAATACAATTGAGAAATCGGACTTACATAGTCTATAAGTATGGATCCTTGGCTTTTATTTGCCATTGGTCCAAATGAGTGACAAAGAAATGTTATAGAAAAATTCTCAAATACAATTGAGAAATCGGACTTACATAGTCTATAAGTATGGATCCTTGGCTTTTATTTCCCATTGGTCCAAATGAGTGACAAATTTAAATGTGCCCACAAATAGCCAAATTCCCGTAGAGCTGAACAAAATTTACACAATTTTAATCTTTAAAAATTTATAGCAAAATTCTTAAATACAATTGAGAAATCGGACTTACATAGTCTATAAGTATGGATCCTTGGCTTTTATTTCCCATTGGTCCAAATGAGTGACAAATTTAAATGTGCCCACAAATAGCCAAATTCCCGTAGAGCTGAACAAAATTTACACAATTTTAATCTTTAAAAATTTATAGCAAAATTCTCAAATACAATTGAGAAATCGGACTTACATAGTCTATAAGTATGGATCCTTGGCTTTAATTTCCCATTGGTCCAAATGAGTGACAAATTTAAATGTGCCCACAAATAGCCAAATTCCCGTAGAGCTGAACAAAATTTACACAATTTTAATCTTTAAAATTTTACAGAAAAATTCTCAAATACAATTGAGAAATCGGACTTACATAGTCTATAAGTATGGATCCTTGGCTTTAATTTCCCATTGGTCCAAATGAGTGACAAATTTAAATGTGCCCACAAATAGCCAAATTCCCGTAGAGCTGAACAAAATTTACACAATTTTAATCTTTAAAATTTTACAGAAAAATTCTCAAATACAATTGAGAAATCGGACTTACATAGTCTATAAGTATGGATCCTTGGCTTTAATTTCCCATTGGTCCAAATGAGTGACAAAGAAATGTTATAGAAAAATTCTCAAATACAATTGAGAAATCGGACTTACATAGTCTATAAGTATGGATCCTTGGCTTTAATTTCCCATTGGTCCAAATGAGTGACAAATTTAAATGTGCCCACAAATAGCCAAATTCCCGTAGAGCTGAACAAAATTTACACAATTTTAATCTTTAAAATTTTACAGAAAAATTCTCAAATACAATTGAGAAATCGGACTAACATAGTCTATAAGTATGGATCCTTGGCTTAAATTTCCCATTGGTCCAAATGAGTGACAAATTTAAATGTGCCCACAAATACTTAAATTCCCGTAGAGCTGAACAAAATTTACACAATTTTAATCTTTAAAATTTTACAGAAAAATTCTCAAATACAATTGAGAAATCGGACTTACATAGTCTATAAGTATGGACCCTTGGCTTTAATTTCCCATTGGTCCAAATGAGTGACAAACAATTTTTATAGAAAAATTCTCAAATACAATTGAGAAATCGGACTTACATAGTCTATAAGTATGGATCCTTGGCTTTTATTTGCCATTGGTCCAAATGAGTGACAAACAATTTTTATAGAAAAATTCTCAAATACAATTGAGAAATCAGACTTACATAGTCTATAAGTATGGATCCTTGGCTTTAATTTCCCATTGGTCCAAATGAGTGACAAACATAAATGTGCCCACAAATAGCCAAATTCCCGTAGAGCTGAACAAAATTTACACAATTTTAATCTTTAAAATTTTATAGAAAAATTCTCAAATACAATTGAGAAATCGGACTTACATAGTCTATAAGTATGGATCCTTGGCTTTAATTTCCCATTGGTCCAAATGAGTGACAAACAAATGTTATAGAAAAATTCTCAAATACAATTGAGAAATCAGACTTACATAGTCTATAAGTATGGATCCTTGGCTTTAATTTCCCATTGGTCCAAATGAGTGACAAACATAAATGTGCCCACAAATAGCCAAATTCCCGTAGAGCTGAACAAAATTTACACAATTTTAATCTTTAAAATTTTATAGAAAAATCCTCAAATACAATTGAGAAAACGGACTTACATAGTCTATAAGTATGGATCCTTGGCTTTAATTTCCCATTGGTCCAAATGAGTTACAAACAAGTGTTATAGAAAAATTCTCAAATACAATTGAGAAATCGGACTTACATAGCCTATAAGTATGGATCCTTGGATTTAATTTCCCATTGGTCCAAATGAGTGACAAACAAATGTTATAGAAAAATTCTCAAATACAATTGAGAAATCGGACTTACATAGTCTATAAGTATGGATCCTTGGCTTTAATTTCCCATTGGTCCAAATGAGTGACAAACAAATGTTATAGAAAAATTCTCAAATACAATTGAGAAATCGGACTTACATAGTCTATAAGTATGGATCCTTGGCTTTAATTTCCCATTGGTCCAAATGAGTGACAAACAAATGTTATAGAAAAATTCTCAAATACAATTGAGAAATCGGACTTACATAGTCTATAAGTATGGATCCTTGGCTTTAATTTCCCATTGGTCCAAATGAGTGACAAACAAATGTTATAGAAAAATTCTCAAATACAATTGAGAAAACGGACTTACATAGTCTATAAGTATGGATCCTTGGCTTTAATTTCCCATTGGTCCAAATGAGTGACAAACAATTTTTATAGAAAAATTCTCAAATACAATTGAGAAATCGGACTTACATAGTCTATAAGTATGGATCCTTGGCTTTAATTTCCCATTGGTCCAAATGAGTGACAAACAAATGTTATAGAAAAATTCTCAAATACAATTGAGAAATCGGACTTACATAGTCTATAAGTATGGATCCTTGGCTTTTATTTGCCATTGGTCCAAATGAGTGACAAAGAAATGTTATAGAAAAATTCTCAAATACAATTGAGAAATCGGACTTACATAGTCTATAAGTATGGATCCTTGGCTTTAATTTCCCATTGGTCCAAATGAGTGACAAACAAATGTTATAGAAAAATTCTCAAATACAATTGAGAAATCGGACTTACATAGTCTATAAGTATGGATCCTTGGCTTTTATTTGCCATTGGTCCAAATGAGTGCCAAAGAAATGTTATAGAAAAATTCTCAAATACAATTGAGAAAACGGACTTACATAGTCTATAAGTATGGATCCTTGGCTTTAATTTCCCATTGGTCCAAATGAGTGACAAACAATTTCTATAGAAAAATTCTCAAATACAATTGAGAAATCGGACTTACATAGTCTATAAGTATGGATCCTTGGCTTTAATTTCCCATTGGTCCAAATGAGTGACAAACAAATGTTATAGAAAAATTCTCAAATACAATTGAGAAATCGGACTTACATAGTCTATAAGTATGGATCCTTGGCTTTTATTTGCCATTGGTCCAAATGAGTGACAAAGAAATGTTATAGAAAAATTCTCAAATACAATTGAGAAATCGGACTTACATAGTCTATAAGTATGGATCCTTGGCTTTAATTTTCCATTGGTCCAAATGAGTGACAAACAATTTTTATAGAAAAATTCTCAAATACAATTGAGAAATCGGACTTACATAGTCTATAAGTATGGATCCTTGGCTTTAATTTCCCATTGGTCCAAATGAGTGACAAACAATTTTTATAGAAAAATTCTCAAATACAATTGAGAAATCGGACTTACATAGTCTATAAGTATGGATCCTTGGCTTTTATTTGCCATTGGTCCAAATGAGTGACAAAGAAATGTTATAGAAAAATTCTCAAATACAATTGAGAAATCGGACTTACATAGTCTATAAGTATGGATCCTTGGCTTTAATTTTCCATTGGTCCAAATGAGTGACAAACAATTTTTATAGAAAAATTCTCAAATACAATTGAGAAATCGGACTTACATAGTCTATAAGTATGGATCCTTGGCTTTTATTTGCCATTGGTCCAAATGAGTGACAAAGAAATGTTATAGAAAAATTCTCAAATACAATTGAGAAATCGGACTTACATAGTCTATAAGTATGGATCCTTGGCTTTAATTTTCCATTGGTCCAAATGAGTGACAAACAATTTTTATAGAAAAATTCTCAAATACAATTGAGAAATCGGACTTACATAGTCTATAAGTATGGATCCTTGGCTTTTATTTGCCATTGGTCCAAATGAGTGACAAAGAAATGTTATAGAAAAATTTTCAAATACAATTGAGAAATCGGACTTACATAGTCTATAAGTATGGATCCTTGGCTTTAATTTCCCATTGGTCCAAATGAGTGACAAATTTAAATGTGCCCACAAATAGCCAAATTCCCGTAGAGCTGAACAAAATTTACACAATTTTAATCTTTAAAATTTTACAGAAAAATTCTCAAATACAATTGAGAAATCGGACTTACATAGTCTATAAGTATGGATCCTTGGCTTTAATTTCCCATTGGTCCAAATGAGTGACAAAGAAATGTTATAGAAAAATTCTCAAATACAATTGAGAAATCGGACTTACATAGTCTATAAGTATGGATCCTTGGCTTTAATTTCCCATTGGTCCAAATGAGTGACAAACAATTTTTATAGAAAAATTCTCAAATACAATTGAGAAATCGGACTTACATAGTCTATAAGTATGGATCCTTGGCTTTAATTTCCCATTGGTCCAAATGAGTGACAAACAATTTTTATAGAAAAATTCTCAAATACAATTGAGAAATCGGACTTACATAGTCTATAAGTATGGATCCTTGGCTTTTATTTCCCATTGGTCCAAATGAGTGACAAATTTAAATGTGCCCACAAATAGCCAAATTCCCGTAGAGCTGAACAAAATTTACACAATTTTAATCTTTAAAAATTTATAGCAAAATTCTCAAATACAATTGAGAAATCGGACTTACATAGTCTATAAGTATGGATCCTTGGCTTTTATTTCCCATTGGTCCAAATGAGTGACAAATTTAAATGTGCCCACAAATAGCCAAATTCCCGTAGAGCTGAACAAAATTTACACAATTTTAATCTTTAAAAATTTATAGCAAAATTCTCAAATACAATTGAGAAATCGGACTTACATAGTCTATAAGTATGGATCCTTGGCTTTAATTTCCCATTGGTCCAAATGAGTGACAAATTTAAATGTGCCCACAAATAGCCAAATTCCCGTAGAGCTGAACAAAATTTACACAATTTTAATCTTTAAAATTTTACAGAAAAATTCTCAAATACAATTGAGAAATCGGACTTACATAGTCTATAAGTATGGATCCTTGGCTTTAATTTCCCATTGGTCCAAATGAGTGACAAATTTAAATGTGCCCACAAATAGCCAAATTCCCGTAGAGCTGAACAAAATTTACACAATTTTAATCTTTAAAATTTTACAGAAAAATTCTCAAATACAATTGAGAAATCGGACTTACATAGTCTATAAGTATGGATCCTTGGCTTTAATTTCCCATTGGTCCAAATGAGTGACAAAGAAATGTTATAGAAAAATTCTCAAATACAATTGAGAAATCGGACTTACATAGTCTATAAGTATGGATCCTTGGCTTTAATTTCCCATTGGTCCAAATGAGTGACAAATTTAAATGTGCCCACAAATAGCCAAATTCCCGTAGAGCTGAACAAAATTTACACAATTTTAATCTTTAAAATTTTACAGAAAAATTCTCAAATACAATTGAGAAATCGGACTAACATAGTCTATAAGTATGGATCCTTGGCTTAAATTTCCCATTGGTCCAAATGAGTGACAAATTTAAATGTGCCCACAAATACTTAAATTCCCGTAGAGCTGAACAAAATTTACACAATTTTAATCTTTAAAATTTTACAGAAAAATTCTCAAATACAATTGAGAAATCGGACTTACATAGTCTATAAGTATGGACCCTTGGCTTTAATTTCCCATTGGTCCAAATGAGTGACAAACAATTTTTATAGAAAAATTCTCAAATACAATTGAGAAATCGGACTTACATAGTCTATAAGTATGGATCCTTGGCTTTTATTTGCCATTGGTCCAAATGAGTGACAAAGAAATGTTATAGAAAAATTCTCAAATACAATTGAGAAATCGGACTTACATAGCCTATAAGTATGGATCCTTGGCTTTAATTTCCCATTGGTCCAAATGAGTGACAAAGAAATGTTATAGAAAAATTCTCAAATACAATTGAGAAAACGGACTTACATAGTCTATAAGTATGGATCCTTGGCTTTAATTTCCCATTGGTCCAAATGAGTGACAAACAATTTTTATAGAAAAATTCTCAAATACAATTGAGAAATCGGACTTACATAGTCTATAAGTATGGATCCTTGGCTTTTATTTACCATTGGTCCAAATGAGTGACAAAGAAATGTTATAGAAAAATTCTCAAATACAATTGAGAAATCGGACTTACATAGTCTATAAGTATGGATCCTTGGCTTTAATTTCCCATTGGTCCAAATGAGTGACAAACAAGTGTTATAGAAAAATTCTCAAATACAATTGAGAAATCGGACTTACATAGTCTATAAGTATGGATCCTTGGCTTTAATTTCCCATTGGTCCAAATGAGTGACAAACTTAAATGTGCCCACAAATAGCCAAATTCCCGTAGAGCTGAACAAAATTTACACAATTTTAATCTTTAAAATTTTATAGCAAAATTCTCAAATACAATTGAGAAATCGGACTTACATAGTCTATAAGTATGGATCCTTGGCTTTTATTTGCCATTGGTCCAAATGAGTGACAAAGAAATGTTATAGAAAAATTCTCAAATACAATTGAGAAATCGGACTTACATAGTCTATAAGTATGGATCCTTGGCTTTAATTTCCCATTGGTCCAAATGAGTGACAAACAAATGTTATAGAAAAATTCTCAAATACAATTGAGAAATCGGACTTACATAGTCTATAAGTATGGATCCTTGGCTTTTATTTGCCATTGGTCCAAATGAGTGCCAAAGAAATGTTATAGAAAAATTCTCAAATACAATTGAGAAAACGGACTTACATAGTCTATAAGTATGGATCCTTGGCTTTAATTTCCCATTGGTCCAAATGAGTGACAAACAATTTTTATAGAAAAATTCTCAAATACAATTGAGAAATCGGACTTACATAGTCTATAAGTATGGATCCTTGGCTTTAATTTCCCATTGGTCCAAATGAGTGACAAACAAATGTTATAGAAAAATTCTCAAATACAATTGAGAAATCGGACTTACATAGTCTATAAGTATGGATCCTTGGCTTTTATTTGCCATTGGTCCAAATGAGTGACAAAGAAATGTTATAGAAAAATTCTCAAATACAATTGAGAAATCGGACTTACATAGTCTATAAGTATGGATCCTTGGCTTTAATTTCCCATTGGTCCAAATGAGTGACAAACAAATGTTATAGAAAAATTCTCAAATACAATTGAGAAATCGGACTTACATAGTCTATAAGTATGGATCCTTGGCTTTTATTTGCCATTGGTCCAAATGAGTGCCAAAGAAATGTTATAGAAAAATTCTCAAATACAATTGAGAAAACGGACTTACATAGTCTATAAGTATTGATCCTTGGCTTTAATTTCCCATTGGTCCAAATGAGTGACAAACAATTTTTATAGAAAAATTCTCAAATACAATTGAGAAATCGGACTTACATAGTCTATAAGTATGGATCCTTGGCTTTAATTTCCCATTGGTCCAAATGAGTGACAAACAATTTTTATAGAAAAATTCTCAAATACAATTGAGAAATCGGACTTACATAGTCTATAAGTATGGATCCTTGGCTTTTATTTGCCATTGGTCCAAATGAGTGACAAAGAAATGTTATAGAAAAATTTTCAAATACAATTGAGAAATCGGACTTACATAGTCTATAAGTATGGATCCTTGGCTTTAATTTCCCATTGGTCCAAATGAGTGACAAATTTAAATGTGCCCACAAATAGCCAAATTCCCGTAGAGCTGAAAAAAATTTACACAATTTTAATCTTTAAAAATTTATAGCAAAATTCTCAAATACAATTGAGAAATCGGACTTACATAGTCTATAAGTATGGATCCTTGGCTTTTATTTGCCATTGGTCCAAATGAGTGCCAAAGAAATGTTATAGAAAAATTCTCAAATACAATTGAGAAAACGGACTTACATAGTCTATAAGTATGGATCCTTGGCTTTAATTTCCCATTGGTCCAAATGAGTGACAAACAATTTTTATAGAAAAATTCTCAAATACAATTGAGAAATCGGACTTACATAGTCTATAAGTATGGATCCTTGGCTTTAATTTCCCATTGGTCCAAATGAGTGACAAACAAATGTTATAGAAAAATTCTCAAATACAATTGAGAAATCGGACTTACATAGTCTATAAGTATGGATCCTTGGCTTTTATTTGCCATTGGTCCAAATGAGTGACAAAGAAATGTTATAGAAAAATTCTCAAATACAATTGAGAAATCGGACTTACATAGTCTATAAGTATGGATCCTTGGCTTTAATTTCCCATTGGTCCAAATGAGTGACAAACAAATGTTATAGAAAAATTCTCAAATACAATTGAGAAATCGGACTTACATAGTCTATAAGTATGGATCCTTGGCTTTTATTTGCCATTGGTCCAAATGAGTGCCAAAGAAATGTTATAGAAAAATTCTCAAATACAATTGAGAAAACGGACTTACATAGTCTATAAGTATTGATCCTTGGCTTTAATTTCCCATTGGTCCAAATGAGTGACAAACAATTTTTATAGAAAAATTCTCAAATACAATTGAGAAATCGGACTTACATAGTCTATAAGTATGGATCCTTGGCTTTAATTTCCCATTGGTCCAAATGAGTGACAAACAAATGTTATAGAAAAATTCTCAAATACAATTGAGAAATCGGACTTACATAGTCTATAAGTATGGATCCTTGGCTTTTATTTGCCATTGGTCCAAATGAGTGACAAAGAAATGTTATAGAAAAATTCTCAAATACAATTGAGAAATCGGACTTACATAGTCTATAAGTATGGATCCTTGGCTTTAATTTTCCATTGGTCCAAATGAGTGACAAACAATTTTTATAGAAAAATTCTCAAATACAATTGAGAAATCGGACTTACATAGTCTATAAGTATGGATCCTTGGCTTTTATTTGCCATTGGTCCAAATGAGTGACAAAGAAATGTTATAGAAAAATTCTCAAATACAATTGAGAAATCGGACTTACATAGTCTATAAGTATGGATCCTTGGCTTTAATTTTCCATTGGTCCAAATGAGTGACAAACAATTTTTATAGAAAAATTCTCAAATACAATTGAGAAATCGGACTTACATAGTCTATAAGTATGGATCCTTGGCTTTTATTTGCCATTGGTCCAAATGAGTGACAAAGAAATGTTATAGAAAAATTCTCAAATACAATTGAGAAATCGGACTTACATAGTCTATAAGTATGGATCCTTGGCTTTAATTTTCCATTGGTCCAAATGAGTGACAAACAATTTTTATAGAAAAATTCTCAAATACAATTGAGAAATCGGACTTACATAGTGTATAAGTATGGATCCTTGGCTTTTATTTGCCATTGGTCCAAATGAGTGACAAAGAAATGTTATAGAAAAATTCTCAAATACAATTGAGAAATCGGACTTACATAGTCTATAAGTATGGATCCTTGGCTTTAATTTCCCATTGGTCCAAATGAGTGACAAATTTAAATGTGCCCACAAATAGCCAAATTCCCGTAGAGCTGAACAAAATTTACACAATTTTAATCTTTAAAATTTTACAGAAAAATTCTCAAATACAATTGAGAAATCGGACTTACATAGTCTATAAGTATGGATCCTTGGCTTTAATTTCCCATTGGTCCAAATGAGTGACAAAGAAATGTTATAGAAAAATTCTCAAATACAATTGAGAAATCGGACTTACATAGTCTATAAGTATGGATCCTTGGCTTTAATTTCCCATTGGTCCAAATGAGTGACAAACAATTTTTATAGAAAAATTCTCAAATACAATTGAGAAATCGGACTTACATAGTCTATAAGTATGGATCCTTGGCTTTAATTTCCCATTGGTCCAAATGAGTGACAAACAATTTTTATAGAAAAATTCTCAAATACAATTGAGAAATCGGACTTACATAGTCTATAAGTATGGATCCTTGGCTTTTATTTGCCATTGGTCCAAATGAGTGACAAAGAAATGTTATAGAAAAATTCTCAAATACAATTGAGAAATCGGACTTACATAGTGTATAAGTATGGATCCTTGGCTTTTATTTGCCATTGGTCCAAATGAGTGACAAAGAAATGTTATAGAAAAATTCTCAAATACAATTGAGAAATCGGACTTACATAGTCTATAAGTATGGATCCTTGGCTTTAATTTCCCATTGGTCCAAATGAGTGACAAATTTAAATGTGCCCACAAATAGCCAAATTCCCGTAGAGCTGAACAAAATTTACACAATTTTAATCTTTAAAATTTTACAGAAAAATTCTCAAATACAATTGAGAAATCGGACTTACATAGTCTATAAGTATGGATCCTTGGCTTTAATTTCCCATTGGTCCAAATGAGTGACAAAGAAATGTTATAGAAAAATTCTCAAATACAATTGAGAAATCGGACTTACATAGTCTATAAGTATGGATCCTTGGCTTTAATTTCCCATTGGTCCAAATGAGTGACAAACAATTTTTATAGAAAAATTCTCAAATACAATTGAGAAATCGGACTTACATAGTCTATAAGTATGGATCCTTGGCTTTAATTTCCCATTGGTCCAAATGAGTGACAAACAATTTTTATAGAAAAATTCTCAAATACAATTGAGAAATCGGACTTACATAGTCTATAAGTATGGATCCTTGGCTTTTATTTGCCATTGGTCCAAATGAGTGACAAAGAAATGTTATAGAAAAATTCTCAAATACAATTGAGAAATCGGACTTACATAGTCTATAAGTATGGATCCTTGGCTTTTATTTCCCATTGGTCCAAATGAGTGACAAATTTAAATGTGCCCACAAATAGCCAAATTCCCGTAGAGCTGAACAAAATTTACACAATTTTAATCTTTAAAAATTTATAGCAAAATTCTCAAATACAATTGAGAAATCGGACTTACATAGTCTATAAGTATGGATCCTTGGCTTTTATTTCCCATTGGTCCAAATGAGTGACAAATTTAAATGTGCCCACAAATAGCCAAATTCCCGTAGAGCTGAACAAAATTTACACAATTTTAATCTTTAAAAATTTATAGCAAAATTCTCAAATACAATTGAGAAATCGGACTTACATAGTCTATAAGTATGGATCCTTGGCTTTAATTTCCCATTGGTCCAAATGAGTGAAAAATTTAAATGTGCCCACAAATAGCCAAATTCCCGTAGAGCTGAACAAAATTTACACAATTTTAATCTTTAAAATTTTACAGAAAAATTCTCAAATACAATTGAGAAATCGGACTTACATAGTCTATAAGTATGGATCCTTGGCTTTAATTTCCCATTGGTCCAAATGAGTGACAAATTTAAATGTGCCCACAAATAGCCAAATTCCCGTAGAGCTGAACAAAATTTACACAATTTTAATCTTTAAAATTTTACAGAAAAATTCTCAAATACAATTGAGAAATCGGACTTACATAGTCTATAAGTATGGTTCCTTGGCTTTAATTTCCCATTGGTCCAAATGAGTGACAAAGAAATGTTATAGAAAAATTCTCAAATACAATTGAGAAATCGGACTTACATAGTCTATAAGTATGGATCCTTGGCTTTAATTTCCCATTGGTCCAAATGAGTGACAAATTTAAATGTGCCCACAAATAGCCAAATTCCCGTAGAGCTGAACAAAATTTACACAATTTTAATCTTTAAAATTTTACAGAAAAATTCTCAAATACAATTGAGAAATCGGACTAACATAGTCTATAAGTATGGATCCTTGGCTTAAATTTCCCATTGGTCCAAATGAGTGACAAATTTAAATGTGCCCACAAATACTTAAATTCCCGTAGAGCTGAACAAAATTTACACAATTTTAATCTTTAAAATTTTACAGAAAAATTCTCAAATACAATTGAGAAATCGGACTTACATAGTCTATAAGTATGGACCCTTGGCTTTAATTTCCCATTGGTCCAAATGAGTGACAAACAATTTTTATAGAAAAATTCTCAAATACAATTGAGAAATCGGACTTACATAGTCTATAAGTATGGATCCTTGGCTTTTATTTGCCATTGGTCCAAATGAGTGACAAAGAAATGTTATAGAAAAATTCTCAAATACAATTGAGAAATCGGACTTACATAGCCTATAAGTATGGATCCTTGGCTTTAATTTCCCATTGGTCCAAATGAGTGACAAAGAAATGTTATAGAAAAATTCTCAAATACAATTGAGAAAACGGACTTACATAGTCTATAAGTATGGATCCTTGGCTTTAATTTCCCATTGGTCCAAATGAGTGACAAACAATTTTTATAGAAAAATTCTCAAATACAATTGAGAAATCGGACTTACATAGTCTATAAGTATGGATCCTTGGCTTTTATTTACCATTGGTCCAAATGAGTGACAAAGAAATGTTATAGAAAAATTCTCAAATACAATTGAGAAATCGGACTTACATAGTCTATAAGTATGGATCCTTGGCTTTAATTTCCCATTGGTCCAAATGAGTGACAAACAAGTGTTATAGAAAAATTCTCAAATACAATTGAGAAATCGGACTTACATAGTCTATAAGTATGGATCCTTGGCTTTAATTTCCCATTGGTCCAAATGAGTGACAAACTTAAATGTGCCCACAAATAGCCAAATTCCCGTAGAGCTGAACAAAATTTACACAATTTTAATCTTTAAAATTTTATAGCAAAATTCTCAAATACAATTGAGAAATCGGACTTACATAGTCTATAAGTATGGATCCTTGGCTTTTATTTGCCATTGGTCCAAATGAGTGACAAAGAAATGTTATAGAAAAATTCTCAAATACAATTGAGAAATCGGACTTACATAGTCTATAAGTATGGATCCTTGGCTTTAATTTCCCATTGGTCCAAATGAGTGACAAACAAATGTTATAGAAAAATTCTCAAATACAATTGAGAAATCGGACTTACATAGTCTATAAGTATGGATCCTTGGCTTTTATTTGCCATTGGTCCAAATGAGTGCCAAAGAAATGTTATAGAAAAATTCTCAAATACAATTGAGAAAACGGACTTACATAGTCTATAAGTATGGATCCTTGGCTTTAATTTCCCATTGGTCCAAATGAGTGACAAACAATTTTTATAGAAAAATTCTCAAATACAATTGAGAAATCGGACTTACATAGTCTATAAGTATGGATCCTTGGCTTTAATTTCCCATTGGTCCAAATGAGTGACAAACAAATGTTATAGAAAAATTCTCAAATACAATTGAGAAATCGGACTTACATAGTCTATAAGTATGGATCCTTGGCTTTTATTTGCCATTGGTCCAAATGAGTGACAAAGAAATGTTATAGAAAAATTCTCAAATACAATTGAGAAATCGGACTTACATAGTCTATAAGTATGGATCCTTGGCTTTAATTTTCCATTGGTCCAAATGAGTGACAAACAATTTTTATAGAAAAATTCTCAAATACAATTGAGAAATCGGACTTACATAGTCTATAAGTATGGATCCTTGGCTTTAATTTCCCATTGGTCCAAATGAGTGACAAACAATTTTTATAGAAAAATTCTCAAATACAATTGAGAAATCGGACTTACATAGTCTATAAGTATGGATCCTTGGCTTTTATTTGCCATTGGTCCAAATGAGTGACAAAGAAATGTTATAGAAAAATTCTCAAATACAATTGAGAAATCGGACTTACATAGTCTATAAGTATGGATCCTTGGCTTTAATTTTCCATTGGTCCAAATGAGTGACAAACAATTTTTATAGAAAAATTCTCAAATACAATTGAGAAATCGGACTTACATAGTCTATAAGTATGGATCCTTGGCTTTTATTTGCCATTGGTCCAAATGAGTGACAAAGAAATGTTATAGAAAAATTCTCAAATACAATTGAGAAATCGGACTTACATAGTCTATAAGTATGGATCCTTGGCTTTAATTTTCCATTGGTCCAAATGAGTGACAAACAATTTTTATAGAAAAATTCTCAAATACAATTGAGAAATCGGACTTACATAGTCTATAAGTATGGATCCTTGGCTTTTATTTGCCATTGGTCCAAATGAGTGACAAAGAAATGTTATAGAAAAATTCTCAAATACAATTGAGAAATCGGACTTACATAGTCTATAAGTATGGATCCTTGGCTTTAATTTCCCATTGGTCCAAATGAGTGACAAATTTAAATGTGCCCACAAATAGCCAAATTCCCGTAGAGCTGAACAAAATTTACACAATTTTAATCTTAAAATTTTACAGAAAAATTCTCAAATACAATTGAGAAATCGGACTTACATAGTCTATAAGTATGGATCCTTGGCTTTAATTTCCCATTGGTCCAAATGAGTGACAAAGAAATGTTATAGAAAAATTCTCAAATACAATTGAGAAATCGGACTTACATAGTCTATAAGTATGGACCCCTGGCTTTAATTTCCCATTGGTCCAAATGAGTGACAAACAATTTTTATAGCAAAATTCTCAAATACAATTGAGAAATCGGACTTACATAGTCTATAAGTATGGATCCTTGGCTTTAATTTCCCATTGGTCCAAAT